>ML685940.1:615326-709092 GCA_007922175.1 Pelusios castaneus
TAGTGATTCCAGAGAGAGACCTTGCAAGAGCAGGTCCTTTAACTCTCACTGACTGGGAACCTTTCAGGCAAGCTGTTCACTCTTTAGTGATTTCAGAAAGTCCTTTAAAGGAAGACACATATTCATGGTTTGCTGGCCAGAGCAATAGGAGGTACAACAGCATGCCTCTGGAATCAGATGTAGACGGAAACATTCACAAGCTGGCATTTGTACAGAATGTACCTCTAAAGGATTAGAGATTATAAAACCACAATATTTACAGTACTCTCAAGATCAATGGAATAATGTAAGATGCTAACATTTTTTTTAAATGGACCTTTGAAAGGCAAAACATGTAGGACAGTAGCCTGTCTTTAACCCTGCTCAAACACAAACATGTATAAAAAAACCATTTCATTTCTTCCCCTCCCTTTGCACCACTGATTTACATCAGGGCGTGGATCAGTGTATACAGTTTCTCTCACCACATTGCTTTTGTTATTATTATTGTTATTTATTTTCCAGTTAAAATAGCCGCTAGCAGCCCCAGCTGAGTTGGGGCTTCATTATACTTTCACAACTGAAGGGACAATTGCTGCCCTGGAAAGTTTACAATCAGAATGGATGAGATAGACAAAGGGAAGCATTTTTATACCATTTTGAAGCTGAGGACTGAGGCACAGATCTATGTCTACACTGTCAATTTAAGTCAACTTAAGGAGGCTTAAGTTGACTTAAATTAAGCCACGTCCACACTAGGCTTTCATTAAGTTGACTTAAGAAATTCCTTAAGTTGACTTAATGAAAGCTTAAGTCGACTTTATAACTACCACTCATTAGGTCGACTTAACCCTTAAGTTGACTTAAGGACGGTGTGGATGTGGAGTAACCCTTTCGTCGACTTTATTAAATCATCTTAAGGGTGGTTAGGTCGACTTAACAAAGTGGACTAAGTCGACTTAAAGATAAGTCATCTTAGTCCACTTTGTTAAGTCAACTTTAATACGGTCGACTTTAAGTCGACTTAACGAAGTCGACCTAACTTTTTCTAGTGTAGACATAGCCAGAGAGACTAGCGCCACAAACTTATTTAGACACCGAACTCCTATTTAGGACTTGGTCCTAAGTGACTTACCCAAGGTCACACAAAAAGTCTGTGGCAGAACTTGGCACCAGCACCAGCTCTCTTGACTCTCAGTGTAGTGCCTTAATCACAAGACCATCCTTTCATTCTCTGGGGTGGTCACTTGCATATAGAAACAGATGCTGGAGAGTTGTCAGTGGTTAGGGTTCCGCTCAACTCAGAAGAACATGGAAGTACAAGTAGAAATATATGACCAGATTTTATTTTTCAGTGCGCGTTGTGTACTCAGAATACATTAAGGACTCACTTGGGCCTGAGAGTAAGAGAGTGAGAGTGAGTGAGAGATTTCCGAGCAGCAATTTTGGATGGCAAGAAGTGAAAATGATCAAGGGCCTGCCCCATTTTACTCTCTCCTACCTACACTGTGGATCACTTGGCTTAGCCGTGGGATTGGGTCCTTCACTGCACATTGTTTCGTAAAGAATGAAATTGAACAGTGATTACGTCTGAAAGAAAATGGTCTTAAAATATGTCTCCTCACAAATCCTACAGTATCTCATTAGGGTGAGCATTAGAGACAGGGGACTGGCACTGGAATCCAGTATGTACTCTCCACTAATACAAGCAATAGGAAGGGCAAACAGACACAGCAAACTCCTTGTTGTTTGATCCCTGCAACATAATTTCTCTCTCTTTACTGATATAAGGCACCTGTAAGTTATTGTTAGACAAAATTACATTGTGTATAAGAACCAGCTCAACCCCTCCAATTGTGTCCAGAGCCACGATGGAAGGAGCAAAAAACCAACCTGTGTGCTCAAAAATTTGTCAAAATAACCTAAGGTTGCTCCTAGCTGGCACCATACCTGGCTCTTTCTGACTGTACAGATACCCCATTACTGTGAACCCAAAGACTCAGGACCAACATTTTTGGAAGTGGAAAAAGAGGGGCTATGGCATACAATGACATTGACAATTAAATGGATGTCATGTAAATTTACAAGAATATATTTTCAGGAATTAATGCTGACCTTGCTTGCACTATCTGCCAGGAAGTGCTTCCGCCCTTCAAATCCCCTTGGAAAGGATGTTTGGAGCTCAAGCACAGGCGGGGATGCAAGTGAGAAGCCATATTGCTGTTGTGATGGAGAACCTTGAGATATCAGAAAGAGGCTAGCCCTCCAGAGATGATACAATCCTCAGGGCATTTCTCTGTGGCTCTCACCATTGTTTTCAGTGTTGGTAAGTCATGCCCTCTGGTCCTCCACAAGCTATTAACCCTGTCTGCCATAGAGAGAGTTATTTCATGAAAACACTGACTCTTCTGCCTAACTTTAGCTCTTCCATGGCTTTTTGAGTACAAAAGCATCATATGACCACATGTTTTTCCTAAGACATAACAACTACTGTGCAATCCATGCTATGCAAATAACTTAGCAAGCCTGATGATATTACTGGAATGCATCAGAGAATAATAAGCAAAGAATATTTTGCAATGTACATTTATTTTTATTTAAAGAGCAAAGAATCTCATACTCTTAGAACTACCTTTAGTCTGCTGAGTCAGCTGAAACCAGCTCCAACAACAGAGCAGGGAAGAACTTGCTGGCTCAGATTTTGGTTTCTGTTGTTCCTCTCCAGCTCCTTCAGGAGATCATGTACACAGGACAGATAAAATCTAGCAGTGCTCATGTACAAGGCCACAGTGAGCCAAAGCTTACTTATTATCTTGACCGCCCCAGTGATTTGTTTTCAATTGTATGTCCAGACTGCACTTGTACAAAGTGGAAACATTTAACACTGACAGATATTTGGGGGCTGCCATAAAAGACCAGAGCTAATTACAGCCACATACAAGCATCGACTCTGCAGGGACAGTTAAGCGGTGACAGACTGTGCTTTGAGCTCTCAGAGAAGCAAATTATATCATTACAGAAATAGCTGAGAGGGGACTGAATGTATCATTTCAGCTGGAGTACTTGCATTTCCCATCTGCACAAACTCTGACTGGGTTCAGAATGGACCTGTGTGGCTAAAGGAGTTTATAAAACTTGCTGAGAGATGGTACAGTTGGCCACACTTCTGAAATGATAGGACCATCTGTGTGTTTGAACTTGGTGTGTCTTGCAACACCTCCAGCTGATTGCACTATTATTAGAAATGCCAAAATCCTCTGATTCTACACAGGCAAGAATAAGAGATAATCGAACAGAAGGAAAGCCATGTCTTCATATAGCAGAAGAGCATTTAAAAAGCATTCTGTTAATTACTGGTCTGTATCTAAGCCTTTTTCTGTCAGAACTATCAACAGACTTTTGGATCACTGAGGAGACACCTGGGTATCTCTTCAGATAACATGGAGAATCCCTTGTGACCATCCTTTTCTTGTTTCAAATAACTTCACGGAGCAGATGTTTTATCTTAAATCTTCAACATTTTCTTAGGGCTTATCAGGTCCCTCCTGCCTTTCCATAACACTTATTCCACCAATCCATGAGAAAGGGCACATCTTTTCCCCAAGCACCTGGGTTGAGTCCACAGTCCACAGTTCAACTAGCTTCCTGAGTCCAGCTCATAAAGAAAAAAGTCCTTTGAATGAGCATTACTTTTGTTTAGGAGAAGACACGAGAACTTCTTTACAAACCCTCTACCTCTTGGCTTGCACCTTTCTACACCAGAAACTAGCTTGACATTTCTTAAATAAACCTTTCCTGTTCCTTGGCAAACAAGGAATCGCTTAATGCTGTGATACAGAGAGGCTTCATTATTTGATTTTCACCTTGTAAATTCCCAGTTCAGTTAAAATAAAAATTACACGTGAATCATGAAAAAGTGATTTTTCAGCTATCTAACTGATTCTACAATATTAGATTAAGTATATTTATCAGACTAGGGCTATGTCTACGCTTGTTAATTTAAGTTGATTTAGCTAAGTCGACTTAACAAAGTCAACTTAGCATGTCCACACTCAAAAATTAAGTCGACTTAAAGGGGACCCTGCCAAATCGACTTAGAGTGTCCACACTGGATGCCTAAGTCAACTTGTAGGGACTAGGTGGACCTGGCACAGGTCCACGGTGGCAAGGGGGGCACCCCTTGCCAAGTGCCAGGGAGCTCAGCATTTGCCACATTGTACCTGGGTATAATGGGGGCTGAGCCTGACAGAGACACTGGCAAGGCATAGGAGCAGGGTGGGCAGAGCTCTGTCCTGCCCTGTGGGGGGGCATGCCAGGATCTGGCTGTGCCAGCCACTCTGGCAGGGAGGGCAGTGGGGAAGCCCTGAAGCCCTTTAAGTTGACTTAAAGTCGACTTAGGGCTACTCTGCGTCCACACTGGCTAAGTCAACTTTCTAAAGTCGTCTTAGCCAGCAAAGTCGACTTAAAACAAGGTTTAGTAAAGTCGACTTTATTTTTCCTTAAATTGACTTACTCTGCTGCTTACGTCGATTTAAGGAAAATGCAGTGTGGATGCAGATTAAATTAAGTCAACTTAAGCAAGTTTAAGTCAACTTAATTTGTAAGTGTAGATGCACCCTAGGGTATTTTTAAGCACCGAGCAGCAGTAAGATACAATGCCAGAAATAAAACCTTAATCCAACTAGCCACAAAAATGTTTTATATTTTGTTTTACATTTTCCCAGGGAGGAACTCCAAGTAGTTTAGGCTATTGGTCACATCATTTCAGGATGTTTTCATAAATACCATCAAATTACGCACAAATTATGTGTGATGTTTATTCTGTCAGCTTTTATTTTCCAAAGTGAGAAGCTAAGGATTTTGTTTGCTAAGTCTAAACCACCTGTTTAAAAATGACTAGCTTGTTGCAGACAGGGCAGGACAGAAATTCCAGCTCTCACCTGCTTCTAACCACAAGCTGTAACAACTGGCAAACCTTGAATGTTCAAATGTGATCTCATTGTACCCTTCATGCATTAGTAATTGTAAGGTCTTGAAAGTTAAATTTGTGTCAAGTGTCCACACTTGACTGAAGCTTTCTCACTAGCTTCTCAAGGAAATGGCTAGCTTCAATTCTAATCTATTCTTACAGTTAATCTCAGAGGCACTCATATTGGTAGGAGATGTTTGGTGGTACAAAAGGGCTATGTAATGAACAGTGATTGCGCTGTGATTTTACTTGGAAAAAAAACCCAGAAATCTCCATCGGTATGTATTATTGGTGAACCTGTATAATGCCATCAATAGTTAATGAGCATGCATATAGAAAAAAAAGAATATTGCAAAGTCTTAGTTAGCCCCAAAGTGGGTGAGATCCACATAAAAACCAGGGTAAATACTGTCAAACTTAATTGACAAATCCTGTTGTGCACAGCATCTGGGTAAATTATTCCATTTCTGAGATAGAATTACTAACAGTACTAAGTGGTTCCATACCTCCACTTATTTTCATGCAGATATTTGATTTTATTCTAATCAGATTCTGGTCACAAAGCAACATTGTGTTAAGTTGGTATGCTTGTGTCACTCTTGGGTTAATATCTAAGTCATCGCAATGGGTGGCCAGAATTTGGCAAATAACACAGGAAATATTTAGCCCATTTTATGTTATGCAGCCACATACAACTCAGATGAATACAGGGTACAATTTGACCTGGAAAATATAGTGAATAAATGTTTGCCCTAAATAAGAAAAAAAAAAAGAAGTTACGATTCTCCTTTGACAAAGAGATTTGAACTGAAGAATGCACTGTACAAAGTCATCTTGAAAAAACTGCTGGAAGGTAGAGGAAAGCAAGACACAATATTACCAGGGACATAAAGGCTGCAGCAACTGCAGCATATGGAGATATCATCTACTGACACATTTTCTTTATGTCCATCTCCTGGCTTTCTCAATGTATAGCAGCAATCAGCAATGGGATGAAGAGCAGCCAGATAAAATTGAATCCCAGTAAGACTGAAGTCATGCTGAAAGGAAGAAGAAAGAGCTTCAAAGAATCAACCTTCTCCATAACATTGCCACTGCTCTCTGATTCTCAAGTCAGTTCATAACCTTGGTGTTCTTTTGGACTCCTCAATGTTGTGGGATGCAATAGTAGGTTATACCTCTCTAGTGCCCCCTTTGAAAGAGGGTGGCGTTGGAGGCTAGCATATAGCTCTCCCAGCTTCTCTTCCTTGTGGGAGGAGCTAAGGTATTCCAAAGAAAAAGTCAGTATGTTTCTACAATGCACAAAATGCAGAGCCCTAGGCTTTAAGGAAACCAATGAGAAAAAGAAAAACAGTGGTCCTTCTGCTTTCTGAGAGAGCCTGCATGGTCAACACTTACAAGCTTTTCCCTGGTCAGCAATCCCTTCTTCCAAAAACCAGGGAGCTTTGGATTGTAGTCCTGCTCCTTTAAAGCACCACCTTGCACTGAGATGGGATTTTCCCTTGAGGACACATCCATCTCCTGGCTTGAGAAGCTTCATAAGTGTGCCACCTTGAGATTGATTGTACCCCAAAAAGTTCTTTAACTCCCTCCTGACTGGGTTAGGAGCCTACACACCACAGATTCCTAAAAATGATGGTGATAAAAATTAACCACTTCTATCAGCTACTGGCCAGAAAATAGTACTCTACCCTATTAGATTTAGATTTGGCCACAGTAATCCATGCATATGTGAGCTACAAGCATGATTACTGCAACTCGTATCTAATAATGAAACTATCAAACAAAACACAGTTTATCTATTTAGCAAAATGGGTCACTGGTTCTTCTCTCTCTCCAGTAGTTCCTTATTCAATATAAAGTCTAGTTCAAGGTCTCTGTCCTGATATTCAAAGCCATGTGCTCCATGATCATGACCTCCCATGACAGCTACATAGCACCAAAATCATGAGAGTAACACAGGGGATTCATGGATCTGGGAGACGTACTTTCCATGGCAGTAAGACTTAGGTTATAGAACTTATTAGCTGAAGAGGAAATAATGATCACAGCCCAAAGATTCACTAGATGTCAGAAAACAAATGGGGAAATATGCAAGTGGGATCTGTGACCAAACTGGGGTTTGTCAATGGAGATTCAAGGTTGAGTGTTTCCATTTGTCATATCCCTCCTCAGGGATGAGTCATCTGTATTGCAAGCTGGAAAGCACCAGTCACAGGCTATGTCTACTCTTACGAAGTTAAGTTGATTTTGTTAAGTCAACTTTGTTAAGTCGACTTAAAGTTGACCTTATTAAGTCGACTTAGAGAGTCTACGTTAGACTTTCTAAGTCGACTGGCTAGGTCAACAGAGAGCCAAGGCTCCAAGGGAGCTGCAGGTCCCGGGACAAGGGAGCCACGGCTCCCTGCCAAGAAGGGAGCTGGGGCTCCCACCAGGGACAAGGTAGCTGCACGCGGCTCCCTTCCCTGCAAGTGGCTTCGTGGCTCTGTCTCCCCGCAGGGATACAGAAGCTGCTCACAGCTTCCCACAGGGAGAGTCAGCCATGCGCAGCTGGCTCCTTGAAAGGACATGAAAGCCACTTGAGCCAAGCATGCACAGTTGGCTCTCCCTGCAGGAAGCCACAAGTGGCTTTCATGTCCATGTGGGGAGAGCCAGGTGTGCATGGTTGGCTCTCCCCGCGGGAAGCTGCAAGCGGCTTTCATGTCCCTGCGGGGAGAACCAGGCAAGCATGACTGGCTCTCCCGCAGGAAGCTGCGAGTGGATTTTGTATCCCTGCGGGGAGCCTACTGTGGAGAAGGACTCCCTTCTCCCGGAGCCTACTCCCCCTAGCCCTAGGTCAACCTAGGCAACTTAGGTCGACTTAGGGCTATTCCCCATCTCCACTGGCTTAAGTCAACTTAATAAGGTTGACTTAAGTATTAAGTCAACCTAAAACTAGGTGTTATTAAGTCAACTTAATGAAAGCCCAGCGTGGGCAGGGAGTAAGTTAAGTCGATGTAAGCCTCCTTAAGTCGACTTAACTTGTAAGTGTAGATGCACTCACAGAGATGCTTTCATATTTGTTTATATCACAGTCCTTATAAACAGAGCAACCATACTGTATTACACTAAGCAAATTGAGTGAACTGTAATATGATCATTTATGATTACATACAATTAAAGGCTGCAACAGATCTGCAAGAATACCTATGCAAAATACCCTGCCAACACAACTTCTAACTCAGAGCTAGATGTGGATCTCACCTAGGCTACGTCTACACTTGCACTTTTAAGTCGACTTAGTGTGTCTACACTTAAATTAAAGTCGACTTAAAGGGGAACTTACAAAGTCGACCTAGAGCATCCACATTGGATGCTTTAGGTCGACTTTGTGGGGCTAGGGAGACCTTGGGCAGGTCCATGGTGGTGGGAGGGCACCCCCTGTGTACAATGGGGCAAAGGGGTACAGGGACCCTGGCAAGGCAGAGCCCTGTGTGTGATGCTGTCTGGATTTAGGGAAGCATTTATGATATTATTTTCTATGGATATCTCATAAATGCTATAATCCATAGGAACTATGTCATGTTTGGTATCAATAGAAAGGTAGTAATTTGTTGGGAATGATTATATAGTTTATGTCTAGGAATTTTATTTCGATTAGAAGTTAGGAATTTGATGTTATATCCATACTTTAACTTGTGTCATTCTGGAGTAATGCCTTAGACAGGAGGGTGTGAACAACCATTGTCTCCTTAATGTTTAGGAATTTTCCAGGTAGAATGGTCCCAGGGAATATCCTGATGAGCCATTAAGGACATAAAGAATACAACCATTGTGTCCTTAATGGCTCATCAGTTTACTCCCTGGGACCATATCACCTGGCAGATTCCTTAACATTAAGGAGACAATGTCTGTTCACACCCTCCCATCTAAGGAATTACTCCAGAATGACACAAGTTAAAGTATAGATATAACATCAAATTTCTAACTTCTAATCGAAATAGAATTCCTAGACATAAACTATATAATCATTCCCAGCAAATTACTACTTCAATTGATACCAAAGATGACATAGTTCCTATGGATTATAGCATTTATGAGATATCCATAGAAAATAATATCATAAATGCTTCCCTAAATCCAAATTCCAAAGGGGTAGCCGTGTTGTCTTTCTATAGTAGGCTAACAGTGTCTTGTGGTTGTTTTAAAGACTAACAGATTTATTAATCGCATGAGCTTTCGTGTCTGTTAGTCTTTAAAAGTGCCACAAGACTCTGTTGTCTCCCTAAATCCAGACAGTGTCACACCCTGCCCACATGCCCTGCCCATCCCCTGTGCCCCTCCCCGGCAGGGAGGGCATTGGTGTAGTCCTGGGGTAGCCCTAAGTCGACTTAGGGCTACCCCAGGGCTACACTGGGTTAATTCGACTTTAAAAAGTCAAATTAAGCCTTAGGTCGAGTAGAAAGGTGGTTTAATAAAGTCGACTTAATTTTCATTAAGTCGACTTTATTTTCCTTAAGTCGACTTAAGCAAGCTGCTTAAGTCGACTTAAGCAAAGTGTAGTGTAGACGCAGGGCAAATTAAGTCGACTTAAGCCAAGATTAAGTTGACTTAATTTACCAGTGTAGACGCAGCCTTAGAGTCACAGAATCATAAAATTGAAGGCCAGAAGGGACAACTGTATCAACATAGTCTGACTTGTATATCACAGGCCACCAGCACCACCCAGCAACCACACACTAAACCCAACATCCAAAATTAAATCCAAGTATTGCAGCCCTCAAGAGACTAGACTATTGTCTGCCACCAGGAGAGAATAAGAGGGACCGAGGTGCCCCAGCACCAAGGCCACTACAATGGCAGGGAAATGGTGAAATGAGATATACCCGGATAATCCTGGGAAGTGACCCGCACCCACATGTTCACAGGAAGGCAAAGAACCCTCAATATCACTGCCAGTCTAACTGGAGAATAATTCCTTTTTGACTTCACATAAGGCACAGTTAGACCCAAGCATGTGAGCAAGAACCAGCCAGCCAAGCACCTGAGAAAAAGATTGCTCAGTGCCACCTCAAAGTTCTGGTGTTCCTTATCCTGTGTCCATCCCCAGACATTGGCATCCCTGATGCTTCAGAGGAAGGAGGTAAAATCCCAAACAAAAAAAAACAGAGTACATTGCAGGGGGAGGGGGAAGAACCCTTCCTGATCTCTGCAGGTGGGCATCTGAAACCATGAAGCATGAACTTCTGTGAACATAAGACATAAACAGGAAATGAATCCCAAGACCATTGAGCCCTGCCCCCCTACCATGACAAGCTGCACTCTCATAAACTTGCACTCATAAACTCTCTTCAAACGAATTAAGTTGTTTGCCTCCACAATTCCTAACAGAAGACTGTTCCAGAACCTTACCCTTCTGAGGGTTAGAAATCTTCTCATCTTCAATTTGTTCATGAGCCGTTAAACTGTTCCCGTTTAAATTAATCTTTCTTGAACAGGAATGACCAGAATTTTGCACAGTATTTCAAATGAGGTCTTACCAGTGTCTTGAACAATGGTATTATTACTTCTCTGTCACTCTTGAAACTCCTTGCCTGATACATCCTAGGATTGCATTTGCTGTTTTTACTGCTGCATCACATTGTTGGCTCATAGTCATCCTGTGATTGACCCATACACCGTGGTTTCTCTCCTCCTCTTTTGCTTCCAATTGATGAGCCCCCAGATTGGCAGAAGTTCTTTCTGATTAGATCCCAAGTGCATGATAATTTCTTCCCATTTCTGCCACTGCAGTCTTCAAGATCATCCAGATCTTCCTGTATAATATTCTGATCTTCTGTGTTGATGATGCCTCCTGACTCTGTATCATCCGCAAATTTCATTAGCACACTTCTTTTTGTGTCAAGATCACTAATAAAAATATTGACTAAGATTGATTCCAAGAACTATTCTTCAGGACCTCCACAGACAACCTTCTTTTACTCTGTTAACAACCTGTTGCCTCTTCTTCTTTATTCAGGTCTTTATCCACCTTGCATTTCTTGTACTGATCCCAATCTTTCCTTATTTAGCAGATAATTTCCCATGTGGTACCATGTCAAATGTGTCATTGAACTCCAAGTATATTAGCTCTACTGCACTCTAAAAAACCCAATTATTTCCTTAAAAAACAAAACCAGGTTAGTGTGGGATTATCTACATTTGGTAAAGTCACGTTGTAACTCATCTCCTTTACCATTTACTTCTATTGATTTAATTATTCTTTCCTTCACAGTTTGTTCCAAAGACATGCATACAACTGAAGTCAGACTAACGGGCCTGTAATTGCCCAGATCACTTTTTACGCTTTCTTAAATATAGGCACAATATTAGCTATTCTCCTGAATAAAGAAATTTATTAAAAATCCTTTGTATCTCATGTGCCAGTTCTTCTAGTATTTTGGGATGGGACATATTAAGATCTTTAAGTTTTTCTTCCACCTGAGATGTGGTAATTTCAATTTCCATCAGCAGAACAGCCTTCTTGCATATGTTCCATATTATCATCCATATTGAAAAATGGAGGCAAAATATTTATTTAGTTTTTGGGCTTTCCTTAAATTATTTTTAGTTTCCTCCTCATTTACACTGCATAGTGCCCCAGCCTCATCCTTCTTCATTCTTTTGTTAATTATAACTAAAATGCCTCTTGTTATTTATTTTAATTTCATTGGCAAGAGCTAATTCAGCTTGACTTCTAGCAAGTCTCACTTTATTCCTACATTTTCTAACCCTCCGCAGGGTACCTTTATTTGCTGATCGACCTTTTCCTGCTTCCTTATAGGCTTTCTGCTTACTCCTAACTACATTTTTAAGTGGTTATTCATTCCGTTAGAGCTGGAGCTATTCCTTACTTGTTTTTTCCCCCTTGTTTGGGATACAAATTTCAGATCATTTTTGTATAGTTGATTAAAAGAATGTCCAAGCTGCCTCCACCTTTAAGTTTTTGAGCTCCTCAGTCCAGTTATCTTCTTTAACTAACTCCCTTAATTTCCCAAAGTCTGCTCTTTTGAAATCAAAACTCAAAGCTGAGGAGTTGGTTTTGATTATCCTTCGATTTAATTTAAACTGAATCAATTCATGGTGTAATCAAGAACAATACCAGTGAAATAACCAGAGTTCAGCAATGTAAAACAGGTATAAGTGAGAATCTGCCCCTCCGTGTTTGTTATAAGCTTACTTTAGAAAGTGCAGTCAGCTGTGATTATAGGCCATAAACAAGCAGTCTGGATATAAGAAGGAAAGAGGAAAGGCAGCTGAGGAGAGAAAGGTAAATTGCGTGACATTATATAACAAAGAGCGGGGTAGAATTCAGACTTTTGTGCAGATTAACATGCATATTTGCAGTGGAAGCTAAAACCAACAATCAGTATTGTGAATGGAGATTATAAATATCAAGCAGCCAGTGAGAAAGCTAAAACTAAGCCCATGAGTTCAAACTGAATATACAAAATACATCCTGTTTAAGTATTTATGTCAGCAAGAAAAAGGTGTTTACTTGGCTGAATATGTCTGCTATGTACAAAAACCAACATTCTTATATTACAATTGCATTGATCAAGACCTATTTGAATCCAGTCTCCTCGATTCTGGAATGCAAAGAAAGCAAGCATGTATTAATCATTAATATTTATTCCAAAAATAGTCTTTTTTAAAAAGAAAATTTCATCAAAAATGATCTTGTAAATTTTATGGGGTTCATGAAAACGGATAATCCAAACCAATCCAAAATTTGGTGGTTTTTTTCCTCTTTTAGCCCATTCCCCCCCTTTTCAATGGCAAAATAGAACAGGATTGATTTAAAAAGTGGGGAAAAAACATTTTAAATGGAAACATTTTGTGATCTAAATGTGAAAAAAAAAACCCCAAACCCCAACAGTTCTGTTTCCACAACTGTTGCCCATCTTTATTAATTATATACAAATGGTTAAAAATTCTAGAAGTGAAATCTACATAACCTGCTCCCTTCTCCTTTTGACATCTCTTCATATGAGCTTCCCACATTTGGGGCTCAGCAGGATTTTGAGAGGACAGGGCCATATGAAGCTGGGTAGATTCAAGAAACAACCTCTCTAGGCCTAATTAATTAATCCCATGATATATGGCTATCCTAATAACCTCAGGATTTTCTGACAGATAATCCTCTCCTCTCCAAAATTAATACTGCACGTTAAAGCATACATTTTTTCCATGGCTTTTCCCACAGTGTAAAAATTAGGGCACAACAGCATTGTGAAACCATTAGCAGTGTAACTACTCTAAGAATTATGGTGGGAAAAGCAAAAGCCAGACTGCCACTCCAAATACTGGTCCAACAATGCCCTCCAAACAAAAACTCCATGGATGGCCTGGAACATTCAGGACAGAGTTTCAAAATAAATCTTCTACTTTATGTTAGAAGCTTCTAATTGGTTAAATGATAGGAAACAAAGGTTAGGAATAAATGATCAGTTTTCAGAATGAAGAGGGGTAAATAGTGGTGTCCCCTGAGGGTCTGTACTGGGACCAGTACTGTTCAACATATTCATAAATGATCTGGGAAAATGGTGAAACAGTGAGGAGGCAAAATTTGCTGATGATACAAAACTACTCAAGATACTTCAGTCCAAAGCAGATTGAAAAGAGCTTCAAAACTGGATGACTGGACAAAAAAATGGCATATGAAGTTCAATGCTAATAAATGCAAATTAATGCACATTGGAAAACTTAATCCCAATTATATATATATAATGATGGGATCTAAATGAGCTGTTACCACTGTAGACTATAAAATTCAAGCTAGGCTGGACCTACTTATAAAATTAAGCTACCAAATATTACTAATAAGAATCTTATTGCAAAAGTTTGATGTTGGCTGGAATTTCTTTTTGAAAAGAAGTTATTGCTTCTTATTTCATCCCACATGTGCTGTTTTCTTCTTTAAGTGTGTCTGGTATTTCACCAGGGTAATTGCCTTTCCTATGATTATTGACCCTTCTTGATTGATCAGTCTCCCTAATAAAATTATATTATCTAATTAACTCATCTATATCTCAGTGGCTCCGTATCTTTAAAGGATATCTTTTGATCCTATCTTTTGATGGATACCACCTCAGGTGTTCATTTCTCATCTCAGCAAACCCCAACGCCTTTTTGTTACGAGAGAGTGGAACTTTGGGACAAAGAAGTGCTGGAGTGTTGACTAAAGAAAATCCAAGCGGCTAACATCTTTTGAACTGAGCAAAAACATGTAAGTCTTGCTGTTGTTCTTGCTTGGATTTCCTTTGTTCTCTCATGTAATTACCAAAAATGCTGTAAAAAAACTAAATTTAAGAGTATAAAGAGGGAAGAAATCCCATAAGAAAGTGTGCTTCAAGATTGAGAAATCATTCCGACACAGAACTGTCATCTCACCCAGCTTTCTTCTGAGACAAAAGATCCAGGCTCTCAGAGAAGCTGTCAAGAACTGAAACCACTGCTTCTTCCCTGCATTGGTGAGGAAAATTGATTTATAGCTAATATTTATTGGTTTGATTTGGGGGCTCATTTTGTAAGTGTAGTAATTAAAGCCTTTCTGTCATTATCAAATGAGTGTTGTGTCAATTCCTGAACACACTAATATCAGATCCCAGTTGGTCAGGTAACACTACTTAAGAAAGAGATCTGGAAGTCATTATGGATAGTTGTCTGAAAACATCCACTCAATGTGCAGTGGCAGTCAAAAAAAAGCTAACTGAATGTTGGGAATCATTAAGAAAGGAATAGATAATGATAAAGAAAATATTGCATTGCCTTTTTATAAATCCATGGTAGTTTCACATCTTGAATACTGCATGCAGATCTGATTATCCCATCTCGAAAAAGATATATTGGAATTGGAAAAGGTATATAAAAGGGCAACTAAAGTGATTAGGGATATGGAAACGCATCCATATGAAAAGAGATTAATAAGACTGGGACTTTTCAGCTTAGAAAAAAGATGACTAAGGGGGGATCTGACACAGGTCTATAAAATCATGACCGGTGTGCAGAAAGTAAATAACACAGAAACTAGGGTCACCAAATAAAATGAATAGGCAGCAGGTTTAAAATGAACAAAAGAAAATATTTCTTTACACAACAAACAGTCAATCTGTGGAACTCCTTGATAGAGGATGTTGTGAAAGCCAAGACTATAATGGGATTTTTAAAAGAACTAGGTAAGTTAATGGAGGATAGGTCCACCAATGGCTATTAGCCATGATAGACGGGGATTGCCATTTACCAGAGGCTGGGAATTGCAGACACTTGAAGATAACCTGTTCTATTTATTTCCTCTGAAGTACTAGCTTTGAACACTGTCAGAAGACAGGATACTGGGCTAGGTGGACCATTCGTCTGACCCAGAATGGCTATTATGTTTTTCATAGACATGGCACTTATTGATGGTAGCAATATTTATGTGGTGTCTCTGTGCTGGATAGGAGACATTTTCCCATTGTCTCTCATTAGCAAGAAATGGGATTCCATGTGCTACAGTCCTCTGGATTTGGCAGGAAATGATGTTGCTGAGAGTGGCTACTCCCTGCTGCTCACAAATCACAGAGCCATCACATTCATGGAGATTATTTCTGCAAAATCAAAGGGAGAAGATATGATGCCCCCATTCCCCCTAACAAAACATGATCCATACCGATGTGCTTTCCACTGATTTATTGCCTTTAAGGCTCACAAAGCAGAAGGCATGTTCTGGCCCTTATACTTATTCAGCACTTGATCAAAAGTCCATTGAAGTCAGTGGGAGTTGTGCTTTGGATCAAGCCCTTTGAAACTGATGTTTTATACCAAGATCTTAAAAAGTTCTCAGAAAATGGTTGTGAGGAAATGCAATCTAGAGACAATGTCTTCTTCTTTCAGGGCCTGCTCTAAAAGCCCATTGAAGTCAATGGAACGCTTTCCAATATATTCAATGGATTTTAGGCTGGGTCCTTGAAGATTTTGGTGGCAAAATTTTGAAAGTTGTATTTCGACTAGTATTTTACGAGGTTTCAGATTCATGGGTCTTGGGTTAGATGCTTTTGAAAGAGTACTTCAAATTTACATAAACATATGTTTCATATCCAGCCCAATAATAAATTACTATAAGTTCACAGAATTTGTGTGCCCAACATTCCATCTATTTAAATACATCTATTTCAGGACTTGCTCGCTATCTTTCCTGCCTGTATCTGTACTGAATTACTGGAATCAGTGAATGATCCTTCTGAACTGAACACAGGCTTCTGGTGAGGTGTGACTAACTTTCAGGGCAGCCCTCTTCCTTTGCTGCTGTTTACAGGTGAAATAGAAACAGCATTGTTGGCACTGTAGCTAGCTTAATTGTCTCAAGGCAGCTAGTAAAGCAAGTGAAACAGAAACATGGCATTGGTCGGTTTGCTGATCCCCTACTTTGTGATCAGCTTTGACGTTGCCCACTCTTGCCAGAATGCTGACAACTTTGTGGGTGCCAGTTCCCCAGGGGACATTATAATAGGAGGTTTGTTTTCAGTTCATGGCAGAATGCTGCATCCAGAAGAACATCCCATGAGACCAGTGATTCAGCATTGCGCTGGGTGAGTAACACTGCAAATGATACAAATGAAATACCACCATATCGCTACAACCAGTCATTAACAGACACAAAAAATGCTTCATAAATTGCACAACTCAACAATTGTTTCTTAAAAACAGGTTAGTCTTGTGAACCAGCTAGATAAGTGGGGTGAAGAGAACATTGCAGTATAGAAATGTACTTTCTAGACGAGAATGTGACCAGCTATTCCTCTGATCCCTGGCTCTATTTACATATGGAAGCATATAGCATTGGAGCTTGAGGATGAGCAATTTTTTTCATATAAATTATCATTTTAACTCTGATTTGTTTGTATTTGCCTGAACAGTACCATACTGTATTATTAGTTATTATTCATATTGCAAAGTGCCTGAGAACTCGAGCCCTGGACCGGGCTCCACTGTGTTGGGGTCTTGAACAAACATAAAACAAATAAACAGTTCTTGCTCCAAAGAGCTTACAATCCATTATGGTGCTTTGCCGATAACCTATTGTAATACCTTCCATCTTAATTATTTGCCATATAATAATCATTGAACTTGTTGCATTGCCCAGGACTATATGTTCTATATTATAGTTTATTCCTCTTTTCTTGCAGAAGATGGGGAAAGTGAGTAGGGTCCAGGCTATTCTATATTTGATTCTGACAAATAGGGAGTAACTGGTTGAGAATTTGAAGGTGGAAGGAAGCTTGGGTGAAAGTGATCATGAAATGACAGAATTTATGATTCTAAGGAATGATAGGAAGGAAAACAGCAGAATAAAGGCAATGGACTTTAAGAAGGACACCTTTAACAATCTCAAAGAATTTATAGGTAAGTTCCCAGGGAAGCAAGTCTAAAGGAAAAAAGAGTTCAGAAGAGATGGCAGTTTTTTAGAGACATTATTAAGGGCAGGAGAGCAAAACTGTCCTAATGCATAGGCAAGATAGGAAGTATAGTAGGAGATCACCCTGGTTTACTCAGGAGAATTTCAGTAACCAGAAACTCAAAAAAAAAAAAAAAGTCACAAAAATTGGAAGCTAGATCAAATTACAAAAGATGAATATAAAAGCTAGGGACATAAAGGATAAAAAGAAACATTTTACAAATACATTAGAAGCAAGAGGAAGACCAAGGACAGAATTATTATAATTAAGCAACAAGGAGGGAAAGACAATAATAGAAAACACAGCAATAGCCCAAGTATTAAATTACTTTTTCAGTTTTCATCTAACAGGTTAGCCGTGACTGGATGACTATGATGTGAATGTCTGTGTTAATGGGGTAGGATCGGAGGCTAAAATAGGGAAAGGACAAGTTCAAAATTACTTAGAAAAGTTAGATGTCTTTAAGTTGGCAAAGTCTGACAAAATACATCTTATACTACTTAAGGAACTGTCTGAGGAGATCTCTGAGCCATTAACAATTACCTTTGTGAACTCGTAGAGGATAGGACAGATCCAAGAGTATTAGAAAAGAGCAAACTTAGTATCTATCTATAAAAAGGGAAATAAGGACTAACCAGGGGATTATAGACCAGTCAGTTTAAATTTGGTCCTGGAAAGCTAATGGAACAAGTAATCAGATGATGAATTTTTAAGCACCCAGAAGATAATAAGGTGATAATTAACAGTCAACATGGACCGATCAAGAACAAATCATGTCAATTCAAACTAGTAATCTTCTTTGACAGGAAGGGACCTCAACAAGTTACCTAGTCTGGTCCCCTGCACTGAGGCAGGACTAAGTATCAAGACCATCCCTGACATGGATTTGTCTAAACTACTCTTAAAATCCTATCATTGGGCTTTGTCTACACTTGTAAAGTTAAGTCGACTCTGTTAAGTCGACTTAACAAGGTCAACTTTAAATCGACTTAAAGCTACACTTTAAGTCGACTTAAGTTGATCTTGTTAAGTTGACTTAACAGTAGACATAGCCGTCCACACTGGCTTTAAGTCGACTTAATAAGGTCAACTTAGAGCTATTTCCTGTCCACACTGGCTTTAAGTCCACTTAAGTGTTAAGGTGCTGTTATGAGCACCCCATAAACTGGCCGCCACCTCCCTTGTGATATAAAGACATAGAAACTGTTTCTCCTCAGGTCACGTAGAGAAACTGTTTATCAGAAACTCTTCCCAGGTCACATACCAGATACTGCCCCCCAGGTCATGTAAAGAACTCCTGGCTGCTAGGCTTGTGACTATCAACATGCTTTATTGCACGTAGAGAACTCCTGGCTGCTAGGCTTGTGACTATCAACATGCTTTATTCGGACCCTGATTTGCTCTCAGCCAGCTCCCAAAGGGGTGGGTCATCCCCCTCAACCATGTGCTGAAGGGCAAGTCAATCATGGCTGCTCTGCCCCCCCCCCCCAGGGGTGTAGAAGGCTCTGACCCGGAACCTAGAGAGCTGGTGAAAATTCCTTTGCACAAATAAGGACAGGAGGAACCGGGCAGCCCCTCGCCCCAAAATTCCTGCTGCAGCGAAATCTGGCCAATCACAGCCCTCGGCAGGAAGCCGTGCCCTAGGCCATAAAAGCTTCCATGCCGCATGGAGCACGAGAGAGTCTCCTCGAGTTAACTGCTAGGCCTGATCACCCTGCAGTAGGAGTTCCCCCGAGAGTGCCGGCCCGAGTCGATTTCAACCTCTGCCTTAAGACGTCATGCTGTTGCTAATTACCTGCCTGATAGTCATGGTACGTATGTGAACCCGAATTACCCCCCCACGTTTACTCCTCATGATTGAATGTGAATAATTCTTCTACCTCAGTTTTAACCCAAGGTATTACAATTGGTGTAGGTTTGGGGATTATTGTTATGCTTATTGTTTATGTATTGGTTTCTGTCTTGTTATACTTTATCTCTGAATTATCAAAAGAGTCCAAGAGGAGGGTTTATTCTAAACGTTTATTTCTGTGTAACTCATGGTATGTTAAACTGTGAAGTAATCACCTGGGGCTATCTTGTTATCTGTGAAGCTGACTTCTGAGTTTAGTCCAGCAAGCAGCCCAACTGTTAACCCTTTGCATCCCAAAGAGGGAGACTAATAAAGTTTATTATTTTTGGCCACCACTTTAAGTTTCCAGGAGCCTTCCTTCTCCCATCCTTTACCCACTGTGGACATTAAGAAGTCAACTTAAGACTTAAGTCGACCTTCAGAGGTGGTGTTATTAAGTCAAATTAAGGAAGCGCTTAGGTCAACTTAATAAAAGCACAGTGTGGAAGTGGCTTTGTGTAGATCAACTTAAGCCTTCTTAAGTTGACCTAAGTTGCCAGTGTAGATACACCCATTGTGATGATTCCACAATCTTCCAAGGTAATTTGTTCCAGTATTGAAATAATCTTGCAGTTAGGAAGTTTTATTTTCTAATATTTAACCTAAATCTCCTTTGTTGCAGTTTAAGTCCATTATTTCTTGTCCTGTTTTCAGTGGATAAGGAGAACAATTTATCACCCTCCCCTCTACAACAACATTTTACATACTTGAACATTGTTATCATGTCCCCCTTCAGCCTTTTCTTCTCCTGCCCATACAAAACCATTTTTTCCAATCTTCCTCATAAGTATTGTTTTCTCAATCTTTAATCATTTTTGTGGCTCTCCTCTGGACTTTTCTCCAATTTGTCCACATCTTTCCCAAAGTGGGGTGCTTAGAACTGAATACAGGACTCCAGTTGAAGTATTATGAGTGCTGAGTAGAGTGAAAGAATTATTTCTTGTGTCTTACCTACAACACTCCTATTAATACATCCTAGAATGATGTTTGCTTTTTTTCAGTGCTATTGCATTATTGATTCATATTTAGATGTGATCTGCTACAACCCCAGATACATTTCTGCAGTACTTCTTCCTAAGCAGTCATTTCCCATTTTGGATATATGGAACTGATTAGTCCTTCCTATATATAGTACTTTGGTTTTGTCTTTACTGAATTTCATCCTATTCCTTTTAGACCATTTCTCCAGTTTGTCAAGCTCATTTTGAATTCTATTATTGTTCTTGCAGCCCCTCCAAGCTTGGTGCAAACTTTATGTGTACTCTCTGTGCCATTATCCCAATCATTTATGAAGATATTGAATATAATCAGACTCATGACATTGCCTACAGAACCTCCCTTGATATGGCATTCCAACTTGACTGTGAACCATTGACAGCTACTCTCTAAGGCTATGTCTACACTTGCACCTTTAAGTCGACTTACTTAAGTCGACTTAGTGGGTCTACGCTTAAAATTAAAGTCGACTTAATTTTCATAAAGTCGACTTTATTTTGCTTAAGTCGACTTAAGCAAGCTGCTTAAGTCGACTTAAGCAAGCTGCTTAAGTCGACTTAAGCAAAGTGTAGTGTTGGCTCAGGGCACATTAAGTCGACGTAAGCCAAGCCTAAGTTGACTTTATTTACCAGTGTAGACACAGCCTAAGTGTGGTTTGCCAACCAGTTGCGCACCCCCCTTACATTTTGAGCATGCAGCCTCCCCCAGCACTGAGCCCCCAATAGAACCCTCCTCACACCCCAAGGCCGCTCTCCTTAGAGCCCCACACCTGAGTCTTGTCCCAGCCACTGAGTCTGCCTGCTCTGGCTGCCTGACCCACTGTGCTCCCCCCCACTGCAGACCGGGGCTTCAGAGTGGTATGGCTTCCACACGATGGTTGGCTCCTCTCCAGCAGTGGCTGCCCAGTCCCCTGGGGGGAGGGGGGGTTGCAAGGGGTGCAGCGCAGCTCGGAAGAACCGGTACAGCCCTCCAGCTGATAGGGATCCCCGGGGATTCCTATCAGCTGGCGTGCCAGCAATTGCCAGCACGGCCCTCCAGCTGATAGGGAAACTACCGGGTTTCCCTATCAGCTGGAGCACGGTCCCGGCCAGAAAGGAGCCCCGCGCTCCCTTTTGGCCAGGACCGCTCATTCCAGCTAGAAGGGAGCACGTGGCTCCCTTCTGCCCGGGACCTGAGGATTCCCGGCCAGAAGGGAGCCGAGCAGTATGGGCCAGAAGGGAGCTCCACGCTCCCTTCTCCCCTGGACCACTCCGGGGCTTGCTGTCTCAGGGAGAGCCAGGACAAGCCCCCCTAGCCTGGGGAGCCGAGGCTCCAAAGGCGCCTCGCCTCCCCCTGGACCTAACCAGTTGACTTAGAGAGTCTAGTGTAGCCTCTCTAAGTTGATTTAGTGAGGCCAGCTTTAAGTCGACCTTGTAAAGTCGACTTAGTAAAGTCGACCTAAATTCCTAAGTGTAGACAGCCATTGTGACTATTTTGCACATCTCTAGTCTGATCCAAAGGACCAATGGGAATCTTTCCTTTGTCTTCAATGGGGTTTTGATCAAGCACTGAATGCACCTCGTAAAATGCTATATGGTTTTCTGAACAAAATCTCAAAGAAATGTTTATTTCCCAGTAGTCTTTTTCTTTTTTGTTTAAGACTGTAAGAACAAAACAGCTACCACCCAAGGTCAAACCAATGGTCCGTCTAGCCCAGTGTACTGTCTTTGACAGTTGTCAGTACCAGAGATTCAGGGGCCAGGACAGGTCAGAGATTTAGGGTTGCCAAAGCATGAGGTTACATCCCTGACCATCGTGGCCAATAACCATTGATTGACCTACCCTCCCTGAACTTATCTAGCTCTTTTTTGAATAGTTATACTTTTAGCCATTACAACATCTCACAGCAATGAGTTCCACAGGTGAATTGTGCATTATACAAAAACGTATGTCCTTTTCAGGCATATGTTGAGGGAAAATGCTTCAAAGAGAAAATTATGGTTATTTGGCCAAATCGTCATGTGATGTATATTAGCAGAGAGCTTTGAATTCAAGAGATCTACTGATTTAGACTAGCTGAGTATATGGCCCATTTAATGCATCTAATTTGACAATTGAATAGCAATGTATATTCTATTTCTCCATGAAATGCAAATTCTTATTTACATTCTATTAAAGATTTTGTTTTGGCTTCCTACATCTCATATTTGGATGTGAGACAAAACAATCCAAGTTTAATAATTTATTCCTCCTCCAAACCAAATAAATGACATTGTAATAACAATTTTGAGATTTCATTTTAGTAACTATCCCAGGCTGAAGAATAGGGCTGACAATAGTTTTTGTTCCAGTATTGATTCTGAAAATCTTTACTTAAAGTAACAATTCTGTGTTTCATGACAGTTTTGAAGTTCAAGTTTTTCTTCAGACGCTTGCGATGATACATGCCATTGAACTGATCAACAATTCAACGCTGCTGTCTGGAATTATACTGGGCTATGAAATCTATGACACCTGCGCTGAAGTTACAAAGGCCGTAGGAGCAGCTTTAAGGTTCCTGTCTAAATTCAATGCTTCCAAGGACACGGTAGAATACAAGTGTAACTATTCAGACTACACACCAAGAATTAAGGCTATCATAGGATCCAGCTACTCTGAAATAGCAGTGGCAGTTTCAAGGCTATTGAATTTGCAACTAATTCCACTGGTAAGTTTGGGGCAATATTTTCATTTTGAATACAGGACCAAGTTTAGCACGCATATATCTAGTCACTGCTCCAGTTCAAATGAATGAAAGTTGCATATGCTTAAGCCAGAGCAGGATTTGGCCCAAAGCCCATCTGTTGTCTTCAGGAATCAAAGTGGGAAGGTACCAACCTGACAATGCTGTTCTGCACCCCAGTCACTCTCACTTGTTCAGTGGGAGGGCATAAAGCAAGAGCTCTGAACAGAGCTGTTCATTTGCCCTCTAAACTGCAGAACAGCAGCACACAATGATTTGGCCAAAGCTAGAGGGACAAGGGAAATTGAGGGTCTGATCCAAAGCCCACGCAAGTCAATGAATGTCTTATTTGGTCTGGGAATGCCTGTGTTAATGTCTTGTCCTCTGCTACAAGAAGCATGGAGGTAAATCTGGAAATCCTCCTCTCCTGTTCCTTAGAGCATTCAAAGATTGGTGGAGCACATGGTGCTCCAGCCGTATCCTTCTCCATCCCTGACATGGAATCAGAGAGACTGGAATGGAGTCACTGAGACTGCTCACACGTTTACATTTAGGTACCTGCTTTTGGGATGCTCCAGTGGTGCAAAAGAGGTGGAGTTGGGGGCCAGGATCTAGGCCTGAATATAATGCTAACAGTACAGATCACATCAATTTACCTGTACAGTAGGATCACAGTAATTAGAGAGATGGAAAAAAAGATATGTAAGATCACTGTGTCCCTTTTTTTATTATGACAGAAAGGGGTCATGCTCCCCAGCTCCCCCAAGGGGAGGGAACAGATATTAAAGTGATACTAAACTTGATCTGAATCTAAAGGCAGTTATAGGAACAAATCATACATTGCCACAGGGGGATAGGAAAGATGACCTAATAGGCTTTCCCCTCCACTAATTTCTATAATCATCTGACAATAGTAATAGCTGGTATCATCCAGTCTGGTCTTCCTTCTTTTGTTGGCAAGTTTGGATTTATTGTGACAGTTCTTAAAATGCCATGGAGGACAGGGAATATTTGCAAAGGAAAAACACCAAAGACAAACAGTGATTAAAAGCTACATTGGTTTTAGTTAAACTTTTCCACTCCTAGATAGCCAAGTTGGATTCCATGGAATCAGTAAATTAACTAGTTTTTCTAAAAGGGTTTATCTTATCCTTTACTGTACTTTCCTACCATTTGTCACTATTTTCTCAGGGTTGTCCCTCCAGCAGACATCAAGTTTGTATATTGTTTAAAAATTAATTGACGTTCTAATAAATGAATATGTGCGTGAGCGCACTGTTCTCCAGGCTTCACGACAATGGTGCCATATGAAGACTGAGGATACCAACCGTCCAAACAGTAACTTTTTGAACCCTTCCAAAAATTGGAAATGTGTTTTCAATAGAAGATAGTTGTCATCTGAACAAGGTTTATCTGTAAAACAAAATGACAGTACCAGCATAGTCATTGTTTCTACTTTTAAAACCAAATCCTCAGCCATAATTAAGATCCCTTTGTGCCACCAGAGCAGGACAATGGTCAGGTACTGCAAAGGGGTTTAGATGCTTAAAGATGCAGTTAGATGTCTGGGCGCTGTTGAAAATCTTACTAGGCACCTATCTGCACCTTTAGTTCCTTAAATACCTTTATAAATCTGACCCAAAGTCTTCATACCAGCTCTAAATACTCCGCTCATCTTTCCCCTGACACAGAGAAATCCTGAGCTGGTTTTGTATCACCTGCTCCCATTGTCTAGCATACTGGAAGTGTTAGGGACAACAAGGGATAAGGAGAAGGCATGTCAAGGTCATGAGAGGATGGAGGTGGAATGTGATTCATTGGGTGATCCTGGGCTGCTGGGAAGGTCTCTGGAGCCATCATCCAGCTCTGGGCCATCACCTTTGCCTCTCCCAACCACAGCTGCCTCAGGTACAAACTTGGCACACTGAACGAATAAACTCTGAGTACAGCACATGTTCAAAGGAAGAGAAATTGTTAGAGCTCTGCGTCTCTTGGCATCTACTCAGAATTCACAGTTTCTGTAACTTAAATATTCTATTCCCTTCCTAGGTTAGTCATGCATCCAGTGCTGAAATCCTCAGTGACAAAATCCGCTTTCCTTCCTTCTTACGCACTGTGCCTAGTGATTTTTATCAGACGCGAGCAATGGCCCGCTTGATCCACAGGTCTGGATGGAACTGGATTGGAATTATAGCCACCGATGATGATTATGGGCGCTCTGCTCTGGAGAGCTTTGGGATACAGGCCATGGCAAACAATGTCTGTATTGCTTTTAGAGAAATGATGCCAGCCTATCTCTCTGATGGCACCATTAACGCCAAAGTTAACCAAGCACTTGAAAAGATTGTCAAGGAAACCAGGGTAAATGTGATCGTTGTCTTTCTGAGACAATTCCATGTGACAATATTATTTAGAAAAGCAATTGAGAGGAATATACATAAAATCTGGATTGCAAGTGATAACTGGTCAGCTGCTGTCAAGATTAGTAGCATTCCCAATATCAAGCACCTTGGAACAGTGGTGGGATTTGCATACAAAAGTGAAAACATGTCTACGTTTCATGACTTCTTGAAAAACCTGCCTTCTCAGTCCATTGAAAACAACATGTTCTTGAAAGAATATAGTGTGCTTTTGACAGCCTGCGCACATGTAGAGGACCAGGATTTGAACAAGTGCATTTCAAATTATTCCCAGGAGAATTTGATGTACGAGGCTGGGAGACGCAGTCTGATCTGGAGAGATGATTTTTTGATGGCCAACACTGAGCCAGGATTTATCCAGAGTACTATGCTTGCAGTTCACGCGATTGCATATGCCATACGGGAGCAATGCAAAGACAGAGACTGCAAGAATCCCATTGCTTTTGCCCCCTGGCAAGTATGTTTATAATACACCTGTGTTTCCTCCTCTGTGAACACCTTTCACTCCTTAGTTCTTCTTTGTTATGCATATTCACCATCTGGGTACCTCTGTCCTCTTGTTATTGTGTAACCTATTCTGTCCCACCAGAAACTTGTTCCCTGAATTGAGGTACATTGGTACATGATTAGTCCTTTCTTCACCATTGCTACGCCAGTTCAGACAAAAGTTTGCATGATAGAGATTGGTCAGCCATTTTAGATACAATAAGAATGATCTAATCAATCTCTTTTTTTAAGAAGTTAAACAGCAACTAACTTAGTATCTGAACATCTCCCAGTTATTAAAAACCCTGAGGCTGCAGACCAATTTAATAATATACCAGTGGATGCTCTCAATAGACAGGGATATTAGAGAGGAAGGGAGTTCTTCAAAGCATTTCACATTTCCTCTCAACATTACCTCCATCTTGTCTGGGCTCAATTATCTTTCATCTCACAAGAACCTTCACCTGAAAGTTAAACTGAAGTAAATCATTCTTGTCTGCATGTATGTGTTAATCCTGATTTTATACTAGAAAGAATGACAGCAAAACAGGCCCTGGTATATTTGGGGTGGGTGAAATATTCTGCCTCTCTATTTTCAGAGGGAGGAAGGGGTTAGTGGGGAAAGAGCAGGAGAAATCAGACAAATAAACCTGACCTGACCTTTCATTCAAGTACCTGGTCAGGACTATTCACTTCTACACACTTTTACTGAGATGGTTAAACAAAGATCATTTAAAAGGCAAACAGACTGAGAAGCACTCTGGCCTGATATGACCTATTATCCCAGGTCAGGACAGGTCAAACTGAGATAGGGATTGAAGAAAGCAACAATCAATTTATCACATAAACTTTTAAACACAAAGGACCTGGTATAAGTGGCTACAACTTTATAACTGTGGTGGAATTGCACTCACATCACATCTTAATGTATAGTCTAAAACCTATAGGAATGAATAGATTTATTTAGAGTACAAGAAATAGAGGTTGCGTCTACACTTAGAAATTAAGTCGACTTAAGGAGGCTTAAGTTGACTTATTTGACTCTGCATCTACACTGGGCTTTCCTTAATTTGACTTAAGCCGCTCCTTAAGTCGAATTAAGGAAAAGTTATTTCAAATTAATAACACCTCGTTTTAATTTGAACTACCACTTAAGTCGACTTCTTAAGTTGACTTAAAACAGTGTGGATGCCCTAAGTCAACTTCTTCTAAAAGTCGACCTAGGGCGGGGGGATAAGGGAGCCCCACATGGCTCCCTGGCAGAAGGGAGCCACCGTGACTCCCTTGTCGCCTGGGGAGCCCCTGCTCCCTTTTCCCCAGATCCGTGGCTTCCCTGCAAGAGGATCCACGGTCCCAGGGAGAAGGACTCCCCAACCAGGGCTCCAGCTGGAGGGAATCCCCTGCTGGAACCCTGGCTGGAGAGCCCTGGGGGCTCCCTTCTCCCCGGGAAGCCGCTCGCGGCTTGTCCCGGGGAAAGCCAGCCTGCACATGGCTGGCTCTCCCCGCAGGGACAGGCAAGCCACGAGCCGTCCCAGCCCAGGGAAAGCCAGCCCCATGTGGGGCTGGTTCTCCCCGAGATTGGGAAGCCGCCAGCCCCAAGTGGTCCTGGGGAGAAGGGAGCATGGGGCTCCCTTCGGGCTAGGACCGCTCGGGTCCTGGGGAGAAGGGAGCCGTAGCCTGAACTCCCTTCTCCAGGACCGAGCGGTCCCGGCCAGAAGGGAGCCCCGATCTCTTCTCCCCAGACCCCAGCGCTGCTCCAGATGACAGAGGAAATCCTGGGGATCCCCTGTCGGCTGGAGCGTGCTCCCTTCTTGCCTGGACCCCGCGGGTCCGGGGAGAAGAGATCAGGTCCCCCTTCTGGCCGGGACTGCTCGGTCCTGGAGAAGGGAGTTCAGGCTATGGCTCCCTTCTGGCTGGGACCCAGCCGGTCCTGGAGAAGGGACCGTGGGGCTCCCGTCTCCCCAGGACCTAAGCAGTCCTGGCCAGAAGGGAGCCCCCGTGCTCTTTTCTCCACGGGACTGCTCCGGGCTGGTGGCTTGCTGTCTCGGGGAGAGGCAGCCTGTGCAGGTCTGGTTCTCCCTGGGACGAGCCGCTTGTGGCTTGCCTGTCCCTGCGGGAAGAGCCAGTCAACAGAGCCGGCTCTCCCTGGGACATGATGCCAGCTGCCAGTGGCTTGTGTGTCCCTGAGGGGAGAGCCAGCCCTGCGCAGCTGGCTCTCCCTAGGACAAGCCACGAGCAGCTTGGCTGTCTCGGAGAGAGCCAGCCCCACGCGGGACCGGCTCTCCCCAGGTCGAGCCCCCCTAGCCTGGGGAGCCCAGCTCCCCCTGGACCTAACCAGTCAACTTAGAGAGTCTAGTGTAGACTCTCTAGGTCGACTTAATAAGGTCAACTTTAAGTCAGCTTAAGAGTCTTGTGTAGACTCTCTAAGTTGACTTCTAAGTCAACTTAATAAAGTCAACCTATCTTTCTAAGTGTAGACATAGCCAGAGGGAGTTGGGAGAGTTGACTGAATATTCACTCCTTTGAAAATGTATCTCTTTGGGTTTACACTTATGCCCAAGCAGACTGAAACAGAATCTTTAACATACCTTCTTCCTGCACTGAGAAACCATGAGGTCAGTAGAGATTTGCACTTCACAGCTAACT
The DNA here is from genome assembly GCA_007922175.1 of Pelusios castaneus. Lineage (NCBI taxonomy): Eukaryota > Metazoa > Chordata > Testudines > Pelomedusidae > Pelusios > Pelusios castaneus. Next base: position 643,870 of record ML685940.1, read on the forward strand.
GGTTCCATCTGATATATGACCCTGGACAAAGCAGAAAGAGACAATTATTCAAAAGTGGTTTCTGATATGGGATTTCTCTGATTTTGAATTGAGTTCTAATTTTATCTGGAGATCTAGGCACTCAACACCTCTGAAATTTCTGCACAAGGTATCTGAAATTTTGCATAAAAAACCCTAAGGCACCCAAAGTTAAAGGCTACTTTTGAAACTTTGGCCTTAGCCTTGGCCTCTTAGTATCATAGGCTATGTCTACACTTGTCAAAATAAGTCTACTTAGCAAGTCTACACTATAAAATTAAGTCGACTTAAAGAGGACCTTGCCAAATCAACTTAGAGCATCCACACTGGATGCCTAAGTTGACTTCTAGGGGCTAGGTGGACCTGGGAGTGGTCCGTGGTGGGATGGGGGCACCCCTTCCAAAATGCCAGGGGGCTCAGCATTTGCCCCCTTGTAGGCTTAAGTTGACTTAATTCACAAGTGTAGACGCACCCTTAGGGTCTGATGCACACATATGGCAATGAAAATAACTATAACTTCATTAATGATAAACTTTGCGCTTACACCAGTGTAGCAAGAAGTCACTGTTCTACAAGTATAACCAAGGGCAGAAACTGGCCTAGCATTTTTGCATTTGAAATAAAAGTTCTTTAATTTTATTCAAATGGAAGATGTTTGCATGAGAAAATGTAATTACTTGAAAGGCTGTTAATGTCAAAATCTCCTCTCAGCTCCATCCTGTAATCATGGCATTAGGTGACTCATCTTAATCAGAGTCACAATTGAAAAATGGTAGAGTTGGATATGGATCTGAAGGCTCCAAGAGCTTTGGGGAAGTTTAAGTCTGGATCCATATCTGAATCTAAACTTTGTCCATTTCTGCTTCAGACACAGAGCAACAATAGTGGCTGGCATCAGTCAGGGAAGGGTCTATGCGAGAGGATCATTCGTGAAGGCCTTTTCCATTTCTTGTCAGCAGGATTTTCTCCTTTCCTCATTATACAAAATTGTCACAGGCTGGACATGAGCATTCGTATGATTACATAAAGTAATGATAAGAAAACTGCTTTTTAGGTATGTAGATGAATAGATTTCGGGACCTGTGTGATCTATGGCCTGAGTTATGCTGGTCATATGAGATTATCATAATGGCTCCTTCTGATTTTAAGATTTCTTTGTTTCTACAAAGCAGTGTATCTTAGCTTTATGTAACCACATAAATTATAAACTATATGCATTTTACCAAACTGAAAGGATGTCAATGTGTCTTTGCTTTTATTTTTACTTCTTCAGCTGCTTGAAAAACTTAAAAGGGTAGCATTTACTGACAATGAAAAAGAAGTTCATTTTGACACTAAAGGTGACCTTAACATTGGATATGATGTACTTCTGTGGAAGGAAATCAGTGGCCAGATGGTGATCACTGAGGTGGCAGAATATGACCTGCAGAAAGATGACTTCATCTTCAAGAATGAGGAGAAAGAAATGGAGTTTCTGAATTTAAAGGTATCTGGAGGATTTGTTTTATAAAATCTAAAAGTGTTAGTGAATAAAATATGGTTTGTGAAGTTTGTTCCATGCCTGAACCTTCTCCTGCAGGATCTAGCACTTGGGGTATGTAGCTAATATTCACTTTTCAATACTTAGTATTATTAGGGAAGACTTCTCCTGGATGTCAGGGTTCAAATGCTCCATTATTTAGGGACAGATTCTGCCACCCTTGTTTACTCTGACTATACCTTCTTCTACGAGTGGTCTCGATGTCAGTTAAGACACTGATGAGATCCAGCTCCTCCTACACATACAAGTTATGTCTGTGTTAAAAATTCTATTTAAGAACTTGATGGTATGGTTCTAATTTAAAAATTATTTATATAAAAATGTCAACTTCTTGTGCAACACATCTGTTCCTTTTGTCTACAAAGAGTCCTATCTGACCATTTTAGAGAGAAAAATAGGCCTTCCTTACTCTTTGCTTCTATTAGCCCTGCAGAGTCAACACAGCTAAAGACAGTGAGCTAAATTCTATTCTGTCTTGTGCCTTATCAATCAAACCATTGTCCAACCCCATTGCTGTTTTGGGGATTGTGCAGGAAACAATCCCAATCAGTTATACCTGTACAACATTATTACCTTCAGTGAGGTTGCACCAATGACACTGAGAGCAAAATTTGATTGCCCAGCTATAATCAGACACCAGATATGGTGTGCAAAACCTTAATTATTGATGATAATTCAAAAGAAAATCTTCAAAGGTCAGAGTCAGGATCATATTTTCAAAAGCATCAAAATGACTTAGAAGCCCAAGTCCCATTTTCAATATGGGGTTTGCAAGGTTATCAGTTAGAAACTCCCACATCCTTTTACTTGTGAAATGAGTACATATAGAAAGTATAGAGGTACAATAAAGATGGAGCCCTACAATGCAAGTTTTACAGAGTCATTTGTAGGTCGCATTAAAATGTTCTTTAATAGCAAAGTGTTTGATCAAACCACAGAATGACCTGATGGATGTTTATTTTAAATGGGAGATGTTCTACCTGTGCCTGGTTTGCATTTCGTTTGTTTGTTTTCTCCATAATATTGCAGAAAGTTAAATCAACATGCTCCAAGAAATGTAGACCAGGGCAAATGAAGAAGGTTTCAGCAAGTCCACACACATGCTGCTATGAGTGCGTGTACTGCCCAGAAGACCATTACACTAATCAGACAGGTAAAGAACTGTGATCCAAGTAAAGTGTTTGTTTTATTCAAGTACAGTAGATGTTCTGGCAACTTGGCAATAATTATGTAATGAGATAAATATATTTGGCTATGTGCAATACCCTAAATACTCAGGGCAGAAGGTAGATTTAGGGAAAAAATATTTTTTTTAAAGATCAATTCTTCCAAAGCTAAGGCGATTTGATACCTCAGATTACTGGGCTTGTTCGGGGTTTGTGAGACAGTTGTACTGTCATAGATGATTCTGTTTAAGGTAGAAATGGCTTGAACCCCAAATCTGAATCCAAACACACTTCATCTTTTAAGAAAATTCAGATCCAGATTCAAACTGACCCTTTGTCTAACCCTGACCTCTCTAAGGGTGCGTCTACACTGGCAACTTAAGTTGACTTAAGGACGCTTAAGTCGACCTACACAAAGCCGCGTGTACACTGGGCTTTTATTAAGTCAACTTAAGCGCTTCCTTAAGTCGACTTAATAACATCTTAAGTCAACTTGATAACACCACCTCTGAAGTCGACTTAAGCCTTAAATTGACTTCTTAAGTCGACTTAAAGCCAGTGTGGACAGGGAATAGCACTAAATTGACCTTATTAAGTTGACTTAAAACCAGTGTGGACGGATATGTCTACTGTTAAGTCGACTTAACAAGGTCGACTTAAGTTGACTTAAAGTGTAGCCACTCTGTTAAGGCAACTTAATAGAGTCGACTTAACTTTACAAGTGTAGACATAACCTAAGGGACTGAATCAAACCCAATTGATCCTGAAGTTGGGTCTATGTAAGTGGATGTTTATTGACTTCACTAAAGTACCATTTGGGCACAGGGGCCTAACCCCTGGGTCCAATGATAGGATCCAGGCCTAAAAGCAAATCTAGTGCATAGTGCACTTAAGTGCAAATGCACTTTTCCTTAAAACTAGAACAGAGTCCTCCTACTCTTTTTGCAGTGCATCCATTTCACCAGTACTGTGGGTATTTGTTTTGGTTACCAAACCCCTATTTTGTCTACAATGGGACGGTGCAGTCAGGCCAGGATATACAGTAGTGTATCATAGATGCACAAAGGATGGGGCCTGCAGTTTCTGCTTTCAGTACCAGTAACTAGTTTTAATAAAGATTTTAAAATGGGAAGTGAAGAATAGAAGAAGAAAAAGAAAAAAGTAGGTTTAAGACAATTTTGTTACAATATGTTTTGAATATTCTGATAGCCACCAGCAGTAAATTCCATTCCATTCCCTTTGTGTGCTGTTCCTAGAAACATTAGCAAAATTTCTCTGCAAAGAATTTTACAAACATGTTCAACAGAGCAGTGCAAAGAGGTAGCACAGTTACAATACGGTTTGACTTTCAAAGGGCAAACTACAGTAGTGTCTGTCATCACTACTGTGTTTTCAAAAAGTGTTTGTAAAATGAAAGTAACCGTATTCAGAATTTTTGCTCCACAGTAGAAATAGAATTTCTAAAGGAATTGTAGTTCCAAATATCCATGAGGTAATAGCTTTAATTTAAAGGGTATTATTTTGGGTCCCAGATAAAACATTATGTTTCTCCTCTTCTAGTGCTCAGAACAAATCTGTATCTCTGATAATCTGCCCTCTACTATGGGCTTTCTCAGTAATCTCCACTTCTCTCCTTTTAGATATGGATTACTGCTTTCCGTGCAACAATAAAACTTACTGGTCACCTGTAAACAGTACTACATGCTACAAAAAGACAGTCCAGTACCTCAGCTGGAATGACTGGTTTGCTATTTTGCTATTAATCCTCTCTGCCCTTGGAGTTGTATTGGTTTTCGCAATTAGCACAATATTTACTAGAAACTTGGATACCCCTGTTGTAAAGGCATCCGGTGGCTTAACTGTTTGTTATGTTATTCTAATTTGCCACTTCTTCATGTTTGCTACCACTGGCTTTTTCATTGGCGAGCCAAGGCAATTCAAATGCAAAACCCGGCAAGCTTTTTTTGGCGTCAGCTTTGCACTCTGCATCTCGTGTATTTTAATGAAGTCTCTGAAAATTTTACTGGCCTTCAGCTTTGATCCCAAATTACAGAACTTTCTGAAATGCCTGTACAAACCTATTCCTATCGTGGTCACCTGCACTGGAATTCAAGTTGTCATTTGCACTTTTTGGGTAACCTTTAGAAGCCCTTTTGTTGAGCAAAATTTCTTCATTCGAAGAATGATTATACTAGAATGTAATGAAGGGTCTATTGTGGCTTTGGGGGTTATGTTGGGCTACATAGCTGCTCTGGCCTTTATTTGCTTCATATTTGCCTTTAAAGGCAGGAAATTACCTGAGAATTACAATGAAGCTAAATTTATAACCTTTGGCATGCTCATTTACTTCATAGCTTGGATTATATTCATCCCTGTCTACACCACTACGTTTGGTAAATATCGGCCAGCAGTTGAGATCACTGTTATTTTAATATCAAATTATGGAATTCTATGCTGCACCTTCCTTCCTAAGTGCTATATCATACTTTACAAGCAAGAAGCAAACACAAAATCTGCCTTTCTCAAAATAATTTACAACTATTCTTCCAAAAGTGCCGACAGCCTTACTGTTAGCCAAATTTCTTTGGAGTCAAAATGTACAACCCCCCAGCATGCTATCATAAACTCTTGCTGTACATTTGAAAAAACCTCTATGAATGGCGATTGCCTTTTTCAAGTCTCCAGACATAGTCTGATAAGTGAGAAAATTCCTCCTAAAAATACCGCTGGGACAATATCAAGGAAGAGATTGTCTAGCATATGACTATGTATCTTAGGAGCAGCTAGATAGGGAATGAGTAATTATGGTAAGCCAGCTCTTCCCTAGATCTCCTGTCCTTTGCTCTCCCCAAGGCCACGTCCAGCCCACATGGAATGTGGTCTTTCAGGATACATAAACAGCAGCACATTGACATGATCAATCTAAGACAGTGGTTCTCTACCACTGTGTTGGGACACATTACTGTGTCACCACACAGAGGTAAGTGTATCATGAAGAGCTGGGGAGATGGCTGGATTTGGCCTGGAGGGTGGTGGGGTGGGCTGGTGTGTCCTGTAGGGTTGTGATATGCTGCCAAGTGTGTCGCAACCTGAAAAAGGTTGAGAACCACTGTTATTGATCACACTTCCAAGTATATATCACACAGTGATTTTGACACAAAATACTTAGCTGTATATATACACTCATTTAGAATGAGTGTGAATTACAAGGGTGCAATTTAGGTTTAGGAATAAGCAATTGTGTGTATAATTTCTGAACCTGATTAGAAGAGTATATGTAAATATAATTGTATATATGATTGCTGCTCGTACATTACAATATGTTGAGAGTACTGTTCTGAATGTAGAACATTTTGTATTGTAAATCTGAAATTGCTGCAAAGAGAGGAACAAAGCTCTTACTATGAAGCTCATTTTTCAGAACTGGCTAGGGGAAGGAAGCAATTGGATAGACCAATGGTTCTCAACCACTGTGTTGGGACACATTACTGTGTCACCACATAGGAGTGTGTCATGAAGGGGGGGGGGGGGGGGGGGGTCCGCTGTTTTGGGCGGGGGGGGGGGGGGGGCCTGGTCTGTCCTTTGGAGTTACGATATGCTGCCAAGTGAGTGGCAACCCATAAAAGGTTGAGAATCACTGGGATAGACCACTGTAAGCATATATGGATGTTGCTTTCAGGAAGTTTAAGACTAGGATGTCTTGAACATGTAAGGGAACGACACGATTAAAATAATAAAATTTATTATTTAAAATGGTGTTTATTTATTTCCTTCTCTCTCCCTCGGAACTTTTGCTCAGCTTCAAATATAAATAATATTTAGCTCTGATTTGTTATTAATTTATTAGTAGTGTCAGTATTGGTGTTAGTATTTGTATTTCCATAGTGCCATGTGGCCCTAGCTTTAGACCAAGACCCTATTGTGCTAGGCGCAATACATAGAACAAACGTATATACGTACATACAACGTACATAGAAAACATAGAACAAAAAGACAGTCCCTGCCCTACGGCTTTCTGCCCATACATCTCAATGTACTTATGAATGTAGACAAAATATCATATTGTTTAAAAGCTGAATGAGGCTGAGGGCAGGGGGCAAGGTGTGGGGGCAAGATGGGAGGCCATGAGGGAAAAGCATGTTGAACCATAGAAACATAGGGCTGGAGGGGACCTTGAGAGGACCTTCCCTGTTAGCCATTTGTCCAACCTATTCTTAAAAACCTCCAATAAAGGGGATTTTTTCAATGTCTCTTGGAAATCTATTCCAGAGTTTAACTACCTTCGAGTTAGAATGCACACCCCTGCGCCCAGCCGCAGAAACAAAGCCGCTTTGATGGCTTTTCAGGACGGTGCCACTGCAAACTCGAGCAGCCAGGGCCGTTTTTGCAGCACAGGAAGGGGCACCACTTGAAATCAGCTCATGTACTGCTTTTGGCACGCATGCCGGGGATTGCTGATCCACTGCCCTAATACAGACCCAGGACTGACTCCTGTGGGACCCCACTAACTATGCTCGCCCAGTAGATGGTAAACAATTGATAACTTATTTTTGAGTATAGTCTTTCACAATCAGTTGTGCACTTTACATTAATTTTGCTAGATCACATTTCCATAATTTGCTTGTGAGAATGTCAGGTGGGACTGTGTCAAAAGCTGTACTAAAATCTAAATATAATCACGTCTACTGCATCCTCCCCTCCACTAGGCCTGTCAAAGAAAGAAATGAGGCTGTTTTGGCCTGATTTGTTCTTGACATCTCTATGCTGGTTATTCCTTATAACCCTGTTATCCTCTAGGTGCCCACCAATTGCTTGCTTAATAATTGGTTACAGAATTTTTGCAAGTATGAAAATTAGGCTGACTGGTCTATAATTCCCCAGATCCTCTTTGTTCACTTTTTAAAAGATAGGAACTATATTTTCCCTTCTCCAGTCCTCTGGGACCTCACTCCATGAGTTCTCAAAGATAATCACTAAAACTTCCAAGACTGCCTCAGCTAGCTCCTTAAGTACCCTAGGATGAATCTGATCAGGGCTTGCTGACCAGAACACATCTAATTTCTCTTTATATTCTTTAATCAGTTCTCTCCCCATTTTGACTTGTGATCCTTCCCCTGGCAACTGTGGAAGAGTTTGAGAGGAACAGTGGTAATATGTTTGAGCACAGAGCTGTGGAATTAACCTAATGGGGCAAGCATCCATTTTGGGAGGAATGGGAGTGGGTAGCGATATGGCAGATTTTTATGAGGAGAGCATGAAAGAGAGGTGGGGCATGAGGGGCCAAAGAGGAATGGAGAGGAGTTGTGCCTTGTTGAACTCCCACACCTCAAGTCCATCCAATGTCTCCTCACTCCAGAACCCATCTCCCTCCACACACATCTCTGTTCCACCCAGGCACTGAATCCTGCTCATAGCCTCCTGCCCCTTTTCCCCAACTCCCCAGAGTTCTAGGCTAGGCACCACTGGTAAATCCAACAATGTAACTGATAGGGCTTGATAATTCTGCCGGCTATTCTTATCAGAACTAGTAGAGGATATGCCAAATTATGTTAAGTGATACTTAGGAATATCGGGAGGTGGCCTGTCTGTGAGAAGTTATCAGACCATAAGTGTATGTGCCATACAGAGCATATGGGGACTGTGGTTCCTTAGCTGGGGGAGCTGAAAAAAGGGGAGATGCTGAAGACCCAGTTTCAAAATGGTATATATTTAAATGTTTCTTCTGCTAAGGGTAGTGTATAATAATAATAATAATTAATCATTTGAATTATCTTAACACCTAGCAGCCCCAGTCATGGGCTTAGACTCTGTCGTGCTAGTAGCTGAGCAAACTCAGAAACTTCTCTGCCCCAGGGAGCTTACAAACTAAGTATAAGACAAAAGACAACTGTTGGATACAGACCAATGGGGGATGCAAAGAAACAAATGAAACAACATTGTCTAAAAAGACAAGACAGACACAAGGGTGGTGAAGCAGTAGAACACACCAGCAGAATGAACAACATGATGGTGGCAAATGTTATGTCAGTTCCATAGTTTTTTTGGAGGATGGGATTAATTAGGAGGAGATCAGCTGAAAGGAAGGAAGGGTGGGATGGACAGGATAGAGGAGAAGATGGTAAGAGGTACACATGTAAAGTGAAGCTGAGATGAAGAGACTGGAGTGGGGAGAGAGAGAACAGTCCAAAGTTTTGACTGGACAGTCTGAAGGTCCGTGCTTCTGTTCCTACTGGCTGGAGTCTCTTGCTAACACCTCTCCACTGTTCTCCCCCCAGGTCACACGGCTGGGGGAAAAGGAGGCACTGCATGGATCACAGAAATAAACAAACAAAAACCTACAGAAAATTCATTTGTCCTAGGAAGAGTTAGCGTGTCAGTTCTGGAGGCGCATTTCAGTCACCAAAGTGTGAAAAACAAGGATTTTATTCCTGAGTCAAGTCCAAATCTCAGCCTAACCTTAACTGTGGAATCGCTGCCTGTGTTGCGACTGTGTAATACTGAACAGATTGTGCTGTTTACTTTAAAAACAATCTCCACTTTCTTAGCATGGAAGGACCCTGCCATTAATTGTCACAATGGCTATGTCTACACTTGAAAAGTTAAGTCGACTTTATAAAGTCAACTTAATAAGGTAGACTTTAAGTCGACTTAAAGTGGACCTTATTAAGTCAACAACAGACATGGACTTAACTTTTCAAGTGTAGATGTGGCCCCTTTTCGACCTTATTAAGTCGACTTAACGTTTTAAGTTGACTTAAAAAAGTCCACCTAAGCACTACTCCGTGTCTCCACTGGCTTAAATCGACTTAATAAAGTCGACTTAAGCACTAATTTGAATTAAAACCAGGTGTTAATTCAAACTAACTTTTCCTTAATTCGACTTAAGGAGCAGCTTAAGTCGAATTAAGGAAAGCCCAGTGTAGACGCGGAGTAAATTAAGTCAACTTAAGCCTCCTTAAGTAGGCTTAATTTGTAAGTGTAGACGCACCCAATGATACCTGATGTTTTGGTAGGGTTTAAAGATATTTCCTTTTAACAGCAGCAGGAGTGACACACACATACACCCCCCCTCCACCGCTTCAATATAATACTGACCACAGAAGACACCAGCATGGAATTTATATTGCTTGACATTAGTGGGACATTGTTCTGTTAGGGAAATGAAATAGCTAATTTAAATGCTTGTAATTAAATGACAAAAACTTTCTTAGCTTATTATAATAAGCACAAAACAATAAATTGCAATTTAGAACCATATATATACATAGGATCTCTGGGGCGTGGGGAGAACAAAAAAAACACCTTTGAATATACATAAGGTAAATGGCACAAGTATATGCTACCTGACTAAACTCTGATTTGGAAAATGAAATTGACTTATATACTAAGGCATTGAATACCTCTTCCCTTTAAATATAGATTGTCACAAAAATAGCTTTCAGTATTGACATGTGGCGTAGAAAAAGGCAAGTATTCAAGATCTAGGACATGACCATTCAAAACACCCCATTGTTGTGTCAACAGGACAATAAAAAGAAATTGTACCTTTGAGAGCTGTCCATTTTGCTGAAGATCATAATACTTATTTCAGTCAGCATTTCAGACACAGTTCAAATATTGTTACTAACATGGAAAGCTCCATTCAGAGTGGATTTTTTTTTTCTTTCCATGCCCCCATTACCACAGTATCTGAGGACTTCATAATCTTTGATGTTTTTTATCCTGACAATACCCCTGTGAGATATGGAAGTACTATGATCTCCATTTCATAATAAACTGAGAGACTAAAGCCAAGCTCCTCAAAGGAATTTAGACTCCTAATAACTTTGAGGATCTGGACTTAAGTGACTTGTCATAAATTACCCAGGAAGTCTGTGGCAAAACAGAAAACAGAATTGGGTTTCATTATTCCCGGGTTAGTATTTTAACCACTGCAACATTCTTCCAACAGGTGAGTGGCTCAACAGTCTGGGTCTTTTTGAACCAAGAGAGCACTGTTTGTCAGGGGGAACCAACTTCCCTCATTTTAGTCCGAAACAACCAAACTTCTTGGCATGCTACAAAATGCACTTTTGGAGGGAGCTTTTGGGGGAAGGGAGATACCCCTGGAAGTGGAGTGATGTAGTCTGCATCATAGTCTATTTAATTATGGTTATATTTTGTGGGGTGGCTGTTAGCTCTTTGCTTTTCTTTAGTGATCATGTTCTTCAGAATTGTCAGGGCCCCAGTGTGAAATATATTTGATTTCAGAAACAGTAAAGATTATGCATATATTATTATGCATACGTTAAGATTTATAAGGACCACAGAGAGTTGTCCACCGCACCCTCTGTCAGGGAGAATAATTAGTGTGAACAGTTTGGTAGCACTTCCAAATTTGTTTTAAAGACAATAAGACATATTAACATTCCAGAATATTTCACACCAATCCTACTTGCTGAACTACAGGGTTTTATATACCAAAGGGGGTAGCCGTGTTAGTCTACTAATTCAGCAAAACAAACAAGAAGTCTGGTGGCATTTTTAAAGACTAACAAATTTATTTATCGCATGAGCTTTTGTGGGAGAAAACCCTACTTTGTCAGACACTAGAAGCGGGATTTTCTCCCATGAAAGCTCATGCCATAAATAAATTTGTTAGTCTTTAAAAGTGCCACCAGACTCCTTGAGGGTTTTATGTATGTTTTGTGCTGCTGCCATCTAGTGGTGCATTAATATAATACTTTTGTGTGTCTGTGCTGGAAAAGGAAGCTCTTGTGCTGCCTTAAAATACCTATCAAAGTGAGGTGCCTCTTTACTGATGCATTAGAAATATCTTTAATGTAAAAAATAAGTTGCATTATGACTGGTGTTGTGCCTGCACATGCTACTGTTTTCAATGATTTCTTCCCCATTTCTTCTCAAATCCACATATGTGTTTCAGTTGATGTAAGGACATTAATTTGTAAATTTTAACTTTCTGCGGTACAACAGATCTTCCATAGTTTCAGTCTACACTTGTAAAGTTGAGTGGCTACACTTTAAGTCAACTTAAGTCAACCTTGTTAAGTCAACTTAACAGTAGACATAGCCGCCCACACTGGCTTTAAGTCGACTTAATAAGGTCGATTTAGTTCTATTCCACATCCACACTGGCTTTAAGTCCAAATAAGAAGTCGACTTAAGGCTTAAGTCAACCTTCAGAAGTGGTGTTATGAAGTTGACTTACGCTGTTAATAAGTCGACTTAAGGAAGCGCTTAAGTTGACTTAATAAAAGCCAGTGTGGACGCGGCTTTGTGTAGGTCGACTTAAGCGTCCTTAAGTCGACTTAAGTTGCCAGTGTAGACGCACTAACAGAGTTTAAGGCCAGAAGGGCCCATTAGATCACATAGTCTGACTTCCTATATATTACAGGTTGTTAAATTTTACCCAAATACCCCTTGAATGTGTCTAATAGCTTGAATTAGACCAAACTGGTGTGTGCCCCACGCAGAGAACAGGCGAACGCGAGGCGCTACCACTGCCTGAGTTCCTTGCTGCAATCATACTGGCAAGCACTGTGAAAGCAGAAAAGATACAAAAATTCTTCTCTGGAATAACTTGAAAAGTATTAAATTAGAATTTGCATTTTTGAGCCTTGAGAGAAGTGATGATCTGTTAGAAATAGTAATGTATGTAATATTAGCAAATGTGACATGATATTGATTCAGCTTTGCATTGAAAAATGAAACTGGCTTATTCCACATCTCTCTCTGCTACTAGCATCGGAGTCTAATGTAAAAGGTGAGGAAAGAGACCTAGGTAGCACGAAAATTTGCTTCAGACAGAGGCCAAATGGAATCAGGTGATTTCATTCACATCTTTGCACTGGCTGCCAGGGGACTTCCCAAATGGAGCCACATGAATGAAAAATATGCAGCAGACTGCTATCGCACAGCAGTAGAACATATTAATTTGATTCAGTTAACAGAAATTCCTGATACAAAAGATCCACATGCAACCTCCCCTGGCAGCTTTCTTTTTCTTTTTAACTTCTGCAGCCAAAATACCTGGTAGAAGAAATGCACCTTAACTACTATTATAATAACTACTATTTGCAGCACTTCTACAGAATGCGTTAGTTTGTTTGCCATAAAATGGAAAGAAATGGTTTACATATGCAGAAAATCATGAGGAAATTTTGCAAAGAACCGAATAATGCAAAATCCATGCTACTTCCTCAGAAACATTTTCAACCCAGCTTCAATTTTTACACAAGGCACTTGATTTCCTGGTGTCTACTGGACCGGTCTTTTAGGATGTCCATGACTTTGGACACAAATAATCTACTGCATGTATGCACAAGGAGGAAAACCAAAAACTCCTCCCATCCATGATACTAGTGGTTTCCTGTACAGGAAGTAGTAAACATACTGCTTTCTATGTGGAAACTATTTTCTGCCTTTTTATTAAGTGAAGATAACGTAGGAAAGAAATGTGAAGCATTATCCTATAGGCAGAAAGGTGAAGAAAAATGCTATTTTACTGTGCCCTGAAGTCTTCAAGAAGTTGCTAACATAAAGCAGCCAGAATTATAAACCTCTCATTTACCAGGGGCCAGATTCTCTAACTCAGAGAGCTGCACTCTGTGAGAGGCAAGGGGTGAATGGGAAGGTGCAGGGTAGGATTAACCAGCCTGCCCCCACCATGGGGCCCCACCACCACCTGTCTCCCCACCCCTCAGCATGGAGACCTGTCATGAGGGAGTCGGGGGGGGGGGGGGGGAGCCGGGGGTCAAAGGGGCCAGCTGGGGGGTTTTCAAAGTGGTCCACAGCTCCCTTCTGGATGGCTGCATAAGACTGTGTAAGGCCATGGTTTTCAAGCGGCATGCCATAGGACACTGGTGTGCCATGAGAACTGTCTAAGTGTGCTGTGAAATTTTGTACAAAGGTAATGAAAATCATTGTGAAAAAAACTTTGTTTCATCTTAAACAATATTCTATCCAACCAAAATTACAGCTCATGAAACACATGAAAATTAACCATCAAATTAAAAGTGAGGTATCGGTCTTTCTGTTCTAAAATATGAATATTCTAAACGCACATGGCCAAAGGGCAAAATTGAGATGACGTGTATTTTTTCCAGTGGATTTGAAACATTAATACATTTGATGCTTCTTTAGCTTGTTATATGCACTATGCTGCAAACCTCTCTAGTAAAACAGTAACCACTGTAAATGTAAGTAAATGTGATGTTTACAAGCAATCAATTAAGCTGAAAAAAGTGGGTGTGCCGTGGAATTGTTTGTCTCATTGAAGTGTGCCATGTTACTGAAAAGGTTGGGAACCACTGCTTTAATGGGCTGTTTGTTATTTGACAAACTGTGACTCCTTTTGATAGTTCTGGTATTTTTCCAAGGCAAGCAGACAGGCAAGCAAGCATGGAAACTCACCATCACATCCCAAGACCTTCGATGGTAAACAAACTGCACCATGATAGCCTGCTGAGATATTTGACCCCTTTCAATGGCTACTAGCCAGGATAGAACATAAGAAAGGCCGTACTGGGTCAGACCAGAGGTCCATCTAGCCCAGTATCTGTCTACCGACAGTGGCCAGTGCCAGGTGCCTGAGGGAGTGAACCCAACAGGCAATGATCAAGTGATCACTCTCCTGCCATCCGTCTCCATACTCTGATAAGCAGAGGCTAGGGACACTATTCTTAACCCCTTTCTGGCTAATAGCCATTTATGGACTTAGCCACCATGAACTTATCCAGTTCCCTTTTAAATATTGTTATAGTCCCAGCCTTCACAACCTCCTCAGGTAAGGAGTTCCACAAGTTGACTGTGCGTTGTGTGAAGAAGAACTTCCTTTTATTTGTTTTGAACCTGCTACCTATCAGTTTCATTTGGTGACCCCTGGTTCTTGTATTATGGGAGTATTTAAACAACTTTTCCTTGTCCACTTTTTCCACATCAGTCATAATTTTATATACTTCTATCATGTCCCCCCTCAGTCTCCTCTTTTCCAAGCTGAAGAGGCCCAGCCTTTTCAATCGTTCCTCATACGAGGCACTCTCCAAACCCCTAATCATTTTAGTTGCCCTTTTCTGAACCTTTTCTAGTGCTAGAATATCTTTTTTATGCTGGAGTACCAGCACCTTTTTTTCACAGCAATGCGTGGATTGCTGTTTGTCAGAGGCTGGGAATGGTCAACAGACTGCATCACTTGATGATTACTTGTTCTGTTCATTCCCAATGAAGCACCTGGCATCGGAAAACAGGAAACTGGGCTAGATGAACCATTGGTTTGATCTGGCATGGTCATTCTTATGTTCTTTCAGAAAGGAAAATTCAGCCAGGAGGCTGCATGAATCAGTTGTTGCTATCGATTATAGCATGGATGGCACTGTCTCCCTCAGACATTGATGGGGTTCCTTCCAGTGACTGAGGGACCTGTGGCCATGGAATTCATAGGTCCCCAAAGGCCAGCCTGAGGTGGTCAAAGAGGTACAATGGCCATTAGGAAAAAATCAGTGATGTGTTTTCAGGGCCTGCAGTCCATTAACATTCATTCACAAGGCCTTTTTTTACACAGCAAAGGACTCGAAATATTGTTTAGCAGCACTGATTTAGCCCTGATATTTTTGAACTCCTGAAAATTAGGAACTTTCACAGCTGTTGGCTTTCTGAGCCCCTAAATGGGCATTCACTCTTCACTGGCAGTAGCTGCTGAAGGGAAGAAATGAGTCCCTTTTAAACAGAACTTCTACACCTTCCTGTTGGACATTTCAGGCATATCAGAATATGATTACTTCTCATGCTGGCAAACCCTTGTTGGCGTTTCCTAAAGTGGCAGCAGTGAGAGTTGAAGCAGGGACAGGATCTAGTGTTATTTATTATTTGAATTGTGGTGGCATCTACAGGCACCATTCAAGAATCAGGCCTCCATTTTGCGAGACGCTGTGCTCACTGGGACAGCTATGTGCATGATCCTTTATGATTGGCAAGTGGGTAGTCAGATGTGACAATTGCTTTGTTTTGTTTTTTTTTAAAAAAAAAGTGCCGGTACTTAACCCGATCTGACTGCGGCCCCGGCTGGGAACCAGGGGCTGCTGCCGGATCCAGCCCCAGCCAGTGACCTGGGTCTGCTGCTGGTGGTGGCAGGAGCTGGGGCCGCATTGCTGTGAAAAAAAGGTGCTGGTACTCCAGCATAAATAAAGCGCTGGATGTGACAGGCACTGACTTTTCAGCTCTTTCCCCAGCCCCCCAGATTTGCTAATTTATAAGAGGTATATCCCACATTTCCAGAAGATAATCGTATGGACTAAGCACATATTGTCAAAACAGTTAATACATCCGATGATAAGGCTAGGTGTAATCAACTGGAACATGAGGGAAAGATGTTAAACTTTCAGTAATATATCATCTCTGGAATTTGGAAAACTCAAAATGCTAAAATGGAAGTCAGAGACTAAAAGTTTTCTAGGGCTTCCACCCATGCCCACTTTCTCTTTTGTGATTTCAGGCATTTTTAGATTATTTTAGATTTTACAATTTAAGAGCCAAGATCCAGTGCTCATCATCATCATAAAGGTAAATAGAACTGCATCCCTGAGCGAGCTAGACAGTATTTGGGCCTAAATACAGCATTCTCGTTGGCAAGTTAAGGAAGTATGGGTTGGATGAGTGGACCGTAAGGTGGATAGAAAACTGGCTAGATCAACGGGATCAGTGGGTAGGAATCAATGGCTCAATGTCTAGTTGGCAACCAGTAATGAGTGGAGTGCCCCAGGGATTGGTCCTAGGGCCGGTTCTGTTCAACATCTTCATTAATGATCTCGATGATGGTATAGATTGTGTGCTTAGTAAGTTCGTGGATGACACCAAGCTGGGGGGAATGGTAGACATGTTGAAGGGCAGGGACAGGATTCAGGGAGACTTAGACAAATTGGAACATGGGCCAAAAGAAACTTCATGAGGTTCAACAAGTATAAGTACAAAGTCCTGCACTTAGGACAGAAAAATCCCATGCACTGCTACAGGCTGGGGACTGATCGGCTAAGTAGCAGCACTGTAGAAAAGGACCTGGGGGTTATGATGGACAGGAAGCTGGATATGAGCCAACAGTGTGCCTTTGCTACCAAAAAGGCCAATGGCATAGCGGGCTACATCAGTAGGAGTGTTGCCAGATCAAGGGATGTGTTTATTCCCCTCTATTCGGCACTGGTGAGGCTGCATCTGGAATACTGTGTCCAGTTTTGGGCTCCCCACTACTGAAAGGATGTTGACAAATTAGAAAGAGTCCAGCGGAGGGCAACAAAAATGATTAGGGGCTGGGGCACATGACTTACGGGGAGAGACTGAAGGAACTAGGCTTATTTAGTCTACAGAAGAGAAGACTGAGGGGGAATTTGATAGCAACCTTCAACTACTTGAACGGGTGCTCCAAAGAGGAGGGAGTTAGGCTGTTCTCGGTAGTAACAGAGGACAGAACAAGGAGCAATGGTTTCAAGTTACAGCTAGGGAGGTCAAGATTGGATATTAGGAAAAACTTTCTCACTAGGAGGGTGGTGAAGTATTGGAATGGGTTACCTAGGGAGGTGGTGGAATCTCTGTCTTTGGAGATATTTAAGGCTCGGTTAGACAAAACCCTGGCTGGGGTGATTTAGTGGGAGTGGTCCTGCTTTTAGCAGGGGGTTGGACTAGATGACCTCATGAGGTCCCTTCCAGCCCTATGAGTCTATGATTCTAAATGCAGTGGCTGTTTGAGCATTGAGTACAGATTGACTAGTTTATTTGCTTGATTTATCAAATGTGTGATCAGAGGAAGACTTTATCAGGAAACCCTATTTTCTCTTACGGACTACATCAGCGGTTCTCAAAGTAGTTGGAAGCGTCAAGCTGAGAGTGGGGCTGGCTGGCAGTGGGGACCCCACCGCCTCTCACAGGCAGCCCTGGGCAGCTGGTTGTGGTAGGTGACCCTTTGGACGGGAGTAGAGGCAGGGGACACCGAGTCATTTGCTGAGGCACTCTTGCCACTGCCGGGCTTGAGTCCTGCTCCCATGTTGGTGCCAGGCACGCTCCCTGCTCTTCAAGCTGCTGCCGCAGCTCCCCACACTGTTCCAGGCAGCCGCCCCCCACTGCTACCGGAGACGCTCTAGTGCCACACCATGGTGCTGTCGCTGATCGCAGCAGCAGCCTGTGCTCCCTGTGCCACCTCTGCTCCCCCTGCTGCCGCCACACCTGCTCCTTGTTTATTTCTGACAGTGGGAGGGATGCTCAGGGGAAAGGGAGGCACAATTGTGGCACAAAAGTCCACAGAGTCCATTTAAAAAGTTTGAGCACCACCGGGCAACATTAATAAAAATGTACCTTCTAACTTGTTTGACACTGTCATTTAGTGATCACCCACTCCAGGCAATTTATTACAGGGCGATAAAGGATTGAGAAGGGCGGAAAGATGGAAGCATGTACTTACTGCTTCTTAAAAATACTTGAAAAGAGATATTTCAATTTCTAGGATGACACTGAGTACCCTGAGAGAAGTCTTGGTGCTACAGTGTTGCTCCCCAACTAACCATCACAAACTTAGTTTGTTTCAAAGGGGTAGCCGTGTTAGTCTATTGTAGAAAATCAACAGAGTCCTGTGGCACTTTTAAACACTAACAGATTTATTTATCGCATGAGCTTCCCACAAATGCTCATGCGATAAATAAATCTGTCAAACTTAGTTTGTGTCACTGAAAATTCTTCTCTATTTCTCATGGCCCCCAGTAGTTAAATATAAATAAGGTCATGTAACATTAATTCATGTTTATTTCCTAGCCTCATTGGCTGTGTCTATACTGGCAATTTAAGCCGACTTAAGGAGGCTTAAGTCGACTTAATGAAGCCACGTCCACACTAGGCTTTCATTAAGTGGGTTTAAGAAATTCCTTAAGTCGACTTAATGAAAGCTTAAGTCAACTTTATAACTACCGCGCCCTTAGGTCGACTTAACTCCTTAAGTCGACTTAAGAACAGTGTGGCCATGGAGTAACCCTTAAGTTGACTTTATTAAGTCGACTTAAGGGTGGTTAGGTCGACTTACCAAAGTGGACTAAGTCGACTTAAAGTTAAGTTAACTTAGTCCACTTTGTTAAGTCAACTTTAATAAGGTCAACTACTGACTCAAATGTAAGTATTATAGGTAACAAAACCCTTCTCTCGCCACAAACCTGTATTCATCAAGCATGAGAGAGAAACATTAGCTACTACTGTGATGCAAAGCTTTTAAAAGTGTGATTTATTTAGTTATTCACAGGAAATTACTTTCAAGCTAATTTTGTATTTTTTGCAGACTGAACAGCATGAATCTCTAACAAGCTGGAACCCAGCAAAAAAAAAAAAAGGCCAATTTTTGTTGAAAATGGTGGATCTGCTAATAGGAGCATACTAAATACAACAAAAACTCCCAAACAGTTATTTGGCATACTTAGAGACTGTCTAACTCAGTGGCTCCCACCTTTTCAGACTAGTCCATTCCCTTCAGGAGTCTGATTTGTCTTGCATATCAAGTTTCACCGTACTTGCTTACAAAAATCAGACATAAAAATACCAGAATGTCACAATACACTATTACTGAAGTATTGGTCACGTTCTCATTTTTACCATATAATTAATCAAAAGGAATATAAATATTGTACTTATACTTCAGTGTATAGTATATATAGAGCAGTATAAACAAGTCATTATCTGTGTGGCATTTTTAGTTTGTACTGACTTCGCTAGTGTTTTTTATGTAACCTGTTGTAAAATTAGGCAAATATCTAGGTGAGCTGATATAAGGGATACACATAGTCCTGGTTAAGATCTATTAATCTAACCAGTTAGCAAACTGTTATGGTAAAGCATCAATACATTGGAGTCCAATAATTTTGTACTCACAAAAAAATGCTGGGAAGAAATATGTCTTTTTCAACATTACACAGAGATATCTGCAGTATTCGCAGTGTATCACCAAGATCAGTTCTAATAATTCCAGTTTAAAAGGCTTTGGTTTTTGTCTCCCTTGAGAATATCCACAGAGACAGCACATACCACCTACACCTACCCTGTCCTGGAATCTGTTATTTGATAGTGAATATTGACCTACAGACACAAGAATATTATTTACAAGAACTACCATTTAAGAAATGTTACATATTAAAAATTGAGCAAGCTCCAAAGTATGTAACTTGGGTTTGTTTGTTTTTTGGGTTTTTTTGTTTTTGTTTTACTGATTCTACGTACATCATTTACTTCTGAAGTTCTACATAGTGGGAAAAATTAGTCATATTACTACAGTATTTCTGTAGAATCTGATTTACTAGACTGTGCTGAACTGACAAAATTTCTTTATGCAGACCTGTGGCACTTTAAAGACTAACCAATTTATTTAAATTGGTTAATCTTTAAAGTGCCACAGAACTCCTTGTTTGTTTTGCTGGACTAGACTAACACGGCTCCCCTGTGGTACTTATGCACTGTTACTGTAGCTGTGTCAGTCCCGATATTAAGAGACAGGGCAGGAGAAGTAATATCTTTTATTGGACTGACTTCAAAAGCTCACAAATAGAAATGGGTCCAATAAAAGGTATTGCATCACCTACCTTGTCTCATTAAAATTGAGTTAGTTCTTTTGCAAACTAAAACACAGGCAATATTTTAGTCTCTAGAGACCTTTCTTCTGAAAATTCTTGGCAACTCCCATGAAATTAATTTTGCACATGAAGTAAGAATGGAGGATGGCGATGATCAGAAGCATATAGATGATGTTTAGGGTAGAGATATTTTCAAGGCTAGTTTTAAAAGTCATTTGATGCAATATTTTGTTTAGCCCCTGTCCATCCTCTCCTCAAAGCTGATTTTTCAGGCATGACACACTAGTCTCCATACAGTATGGAAGTCAGTCATAGTTTTTACTGAATTCAGCTCTTACATTAGTATAGAAATTGTATTTATATTTTCTAAGACTTAGGACTAATTTCAGAACGCCAATGACTGCAACACACTCACCTCTGTAAAATAGCTTTTATTAGTTTTTGTACAGTATTCTGAAGTGAATCATTCCATAATATTGCATACTGCTCACGTATTGGTTTGTTCAGATACACAATAATGGGCCTCCAGTCTGGATTTAAAGATGCACTATCATTCTACTTAAAGTCAAGATAGGCATTTTAGAGTCACACATTACAAAAAACCAATGTCATGAGAGAGTGAGAAAGAAAAAAAAATTCTTATTTAAGATTTCAATTAAACTTTTGCAGTAGTTTCAAATTAAGAAGCAGGCATTTTACCCTGCATATGATCTTGCATTTTAGGTCTCACTTCAACCTTTTTTGAAGACAAAAAGCCAACTGAGAACTGACAACACAGGAAAAAGGATAGTGCATCTTTTATACAATAGATATAATTTCCCAAACTTGTTCTACAGTAAAGAAGTTATTTTTGCGCCAACATTATTACTATTATTTTTGTTTTCCTCCTGTGATTGCTGCTAGCAATAGTGTTTAAAGCAAATACTACAAAATTAAACAGCAGTATGAACAAAGTTCTCAAAGACAAAGTGCTATGATGAAATTCAGTAGAAAATTAGTTATGATTTAGTGTCAAACAGCTTATGAAACTAAAACAGATTTAGGACAGTTGCATAGATTAACTAGTCAGAATTCAAATTCAAACAGCGCAAATGGTACACTATTTTCAAAAGCACTTTTCTTTTGAACAAGCTGCATAACTGAAGGGACACTTCAGTACTTTGTCTTTTATTTAAACCAAACTCTGAAAACTTTAATAGCTTCTTGGATAAAACCATATCTATTAGCAAACACAACCCCACTGAATGAATCCCTAACTGCTGCCTCACAGAGCAGAGTTCATTTTTTTTCTGTCAGCTTCATTGTTTTCTCCTAAGCATCAGTGTCAGTTCTGAAATAGTTTGTTAACTTGTGACAACACACTTATTATACCATCATCATTCATTAACATTAGCTATTAAAAAAATAATGTTCCCAGTGAGACTGGTGGATTCTAGATATACACACTAGCAAGGTGATAGGATAATACCAGATTTAACAATTTTGGGGTAAACCAACTGTTGATATGAAATAGTGTCCCTTTCAGTAACCAACGTCCATCAATTTTAGTTCCCATTTAAACTAAAAACACTACTTTGAATATTCCAGAGAATGAATCTGAATTTAAATACATAAAGTGCAATCACTTTAGCTACTCAGACACATACAATAATATATCCACCAAAAAATGAAGACATCCTGTCAAACAAGTATAATACTTTAAATCCCCCTTTCCTCCATTTACAAGTCTTAATTAGGTTTGTTTGTCTGTTTTAGCTTAGATTTGGCTTAACTGGAGAGGCTTATAAATGCAGTGTTATGGGATCCTCAAAATAAAATGCAGGCACAGCTGGCTTATATAATATCAAAACAATGTTTGCTAGAAACAGTGGAATACCCTGTTACCTGACTATTCATATGATTATTCTCGCAATAAAAGAACACGGAAATACATTGTTTAACTGGTAATCCTGGTAAATTTCTAGTATCATTAGCTGAACTTTGAAAAGACGATGCAAAAAAAAAAAATGCTAATATACAAAAGACTCCAACTATCATCATAAAAAGGGCACAAATACAATTCTCAAACATTGTAAGAAAAATGTGGCTCAGCACTGTGCACACTAGTCAAACCTGCTGTGTCCTGAAACTGTTTACTAATTTTTCATTACACAGGATTTGCAAAGTAATAGCACTCCTATATACATGCCTTGCCTCATAATATACCTCTTATTTTCAAGGAGAAAGGTTTCAAATGAGGTTGTGATTTTTTGAATTGTACCTTTTCTACAAGTCACAACTGCCTCCAGGTTTAATCTTATAATATCTGCTTCAATTCTCACTTTGCAACTGCTACACAATATATATAGTTCATTTATAGTCTCAAAGAAAAACATGAATTTTAACAGAAAACAGTATTTACACTTTTTATAAAGCTGTTAAAATCTAGAATATGGTATATAAATGATACCATGCTCTAATCTGGATTTCTCAGTGTATCAACATTTTGTTTAGTGACAATTTTAACTCTTAAAATTTTAAACTGTTAATTTTAACTGTTACAATTCAACTATTGTATATGGTTTAAATAGTTTCACAGGTCAAAGAAGCTTTCACTATTATTTCAACACAATATTTGACTAATATTTTAAGCACAGTCAAAATTACACATTTTCATTCATCCAAATTCAGACCAGCTACTGGTAGGTGAAATCAAGCAGTGTGGTTTAGACATTTTGAATACCCACACACACCACCACCATAAAAAAACCCAAAACAATCTAATGTAGGTTTTCAAAACATACAGAAGAACTTTCAAATACTCAGATATATTTCTTGTAGTGGGCAATAGAAGACAGACATTAAGTGTTTTAGAAATTAAATGTTTAGATGTCATCTTCAAATTCATTTTTGTGCACAGATACTTAATATTTACCACAAAGTAGACCTTTTTCTTTAACCAAATAGAGAAAAGATTGTTCTTCCCCCAACTACCGGGCACATTATAACAGGTCACATTGCTATAGCCTTGTCTAAAATAAAGAAAATGGAGATATCTGACTTAAAAAAAAAATTCAAAGAGTGGTACATATTTGGTCAAATATACAATACATAAACAAAGTATAGACTTATCCATAACTAAATAAATGTTTCAAGGCAAATATTGCAAGATTTGTTAAACTTTTAGATTGTTATCATATTTTAATCTGGAGACCACCACAAACCATCTTCCCTATTGTTTACAACTATGCAAATCAACTCCTTCCATTTTCAATCACAACAGCCCTGTGGCAACTTCAGCAATTGCTTACACGAAGTATATTATTGGTAGCTTGCCTTTAGTGCAGTTCTGCAGCTTGAAATGAGGAGCCTGCACCACATGACTAGCCAGTTCTCTGCTGATTACAACTTGAAAACCACATAATGCAGAACAGCTTTTTAGGTCACATATTCAAAGCTACATCTGATATTTAAGCATTACATACTTAAGAAAAATCTGCATCATCATTTAAAATATGTTTTATAAATATATTTCACTTGTTTGTTGCCAAGTATTATGCATAAAACTACACTTCACAATTCAAATAAATATTTTTCACATTCTAATTTAGCTTTTGACAAGCTCATCTTTATTTCGTGCTTTAGTTCTGAAGCAACTTTTTTGCTTCAATATAAGAGGTAGATTTGATATAGATTGGGCATGTCAAGTTTACTGCCAAAATGCAATTGTCAACAGCTGTACCGTAGTTGCAGAAATTGCATGAAAAATTCAGAACCATGATCTAAAATCCTATTGATGTTATTATTCAAGCTTAAGAATTCTCATTAAATCCACATAAGCCTTTATATTAGACTAGATTACTCACAGTTAGTTTCTGAACATACAAAATACACAAATACAAAAAAGAACAATCAAAAACACAATGAATGAAAAGTTGTATCCAACAGAAAAGTATAAAAGTGCATGGACTACTTCTTTATCTGTGGTTTGTGAAACACATTCAAACTCTCCTCTAACTTTGGCCATAAAGAGGGAGACCCCTGAAAAGTTACAAATGTTTATATTTTTGCCTCATCTTCCCTGTAGTAGTTATAGCTGAAACTTCTCCAATGGAGCTTCCTGCTGCTGAAACACAAATTGTTGTTGGCTCTCATCCACTTGAGGTGCCATACTGGCATCATCTTCTTCCACACCAAAGTAATGCTCTATAAGGTCAAAAGCCTTTTGGTAGATCTCTTGGTTTTCATGTCTTTGAAGAAAGTCAATTTTATCCAGTCCTGATTTTTAAAGAAAAACACAAAAGACATGCTCTAAATTCAACAACTCCAGACTTAAAAGTAAAGTGCAAAGCTAGGATGAAAACAGTGGTAAATGAGTGCTTTAACTAAAGTTGTGTGATGAATTAATCAAAGAAAAGGGTTTAAATATGAGTTATATCAGAACTTTCTAGTTTAGGAGAAAAACAAATAGAATGCATCATTCTGTAAAAGCATTGATATTAGTTAGCCGTAAGTACCCCAGGGCTTTTGTTATTTTAAGAACAAAGTACATTTCTTCCAAATGCTCCCAACAGTCTGATCAGAGAATGTAAGTACATGATTGTACAACAGAATTAGGGTGTTTTAAAAAACAAAACAAACCCCACACCAAAAACACACTTTTTTCAGCTTAATCTGACAATTTATAAACAATATGAATGTCAACAAAGCAAAACAGAAGGAGGCACAAATATCTCCTTATCCATTCACTTTCTCTGGAGATAGCCAATTAAAAATATTAGTATGAAATATAGATTCCAAAGAAGGAAGGATGACTTATAAAAAATAGTTAGAGAAGCCCCTCCATATCCCTATTTCCTAGCTGCAATTCCAAAGAACTCAGCTTCCCTTCACCAGTGCTCAGGATCTCTGGATTCAACCTAACTTTATTGAGTAGTCACAGGCAGGACATATAAATCTTAGTTGTTTACTCTCCCCCCCCCTTTTTTTTAAAGGGGGTGGATAAAGAAATCATGAACATATGACAGGTAGAAAACCTGAAATGTTTTAGACAAGTTTCAATCATTTTATGGCGTGACAGTGTGGTTACTACATCAAAGGAGCTGTGAAAAGCCCATTTATTGCTCTCCCATGGTTGACTGGTATTGTTCTGGAACTCAGCCTAAAAATGTCATTTAATCCAAGTTATTTTCCTCTGCTTCTCAATAGTAAGAGTGTAGACTTTAAGAACAGACCCAACAGCCAACACAGAACAAATTCAGCTAAGGTCCTTTTATAATTCTCTCCATCTCATTAATATTATGAGACCCGGAAGTTATTCTGCTTCCACATTAGGGTCCTGAGACAATTCCCTAAACACAAAGAATCATCTGCTTCGTCTTAAAAGCTAAATTCCCTACCCACTATCCAAGGTCACTGAAGTCAGACTTCGGTGCTCTACAGAAAAATGCATAAAGGATATCAGATCGAGTAGTTTACAGCCACTGAAGACAGGAGATTCCCTCTAAGAATTATTAGTTGCCTTTGAAGCACAAAGAAGCTTGCACTGATTGTGTAGTAGAGCAGCTACAAAGACAAATTTTGGCTAGCCAGGCCCTTATATAAGAGATGAGTTTCCATAATAATGTTACATATATTTTTACCACTAACTTTGTAAAACCAAAAGTAATCTGTCTAAATTTCACAGGTATGATCTAATTTTACTTTTGATTTTTTAACTAATGTTTGATACTTTAAAAACTCTTTGTTCTGTTTTTTAAAAGGTTGTTCCCCTTTAAATTAAATACACTCGAGTTAAAATTCAGAGTACTTTTTTTTTTTCCCCATCTGAAATATGAGTAGAAATTCATATGGCAAATATTAGGTCCAAGTAACATGCAACTACGTTAGTTAAGTGTTTCACATTATTTTCTTTTCATTTATGAATAAGGCAACTTTAAGTTCACAGCTTCATAAGAAATAATTGCTTACCATATGCTTCCTCTATAAGGGCACAGTAAGGATTAATGCCCATTCCATTTTGCTTGGATTCTTGCTCGCCAAGACGCAGAATATTTTCAAGTCCATTCAAAGCCACCTGCACTATTTTGGAATCCATCACAGTCAGGAGGTCACAAAGAGGCTTGGTACAACCCAATGCCACCAAATACCTTCGTAATGATGGAAGAAGTAGAGGGTAAAAAAGAAAGACTGATATTCTAGTATATTAACTTTGACACACCATTTTTCTATGGTACTGAATTCTGCTAGAAACAGTAAGTAACCCACTGAAATAAGAGCATTTCCATAATCTTACTCTGAAATGCAATCAAACTTTGGTTTACCCTAATAAGATAAGAATATAGTGATTAACCTAAAACCTGATGTTTCAAGTATATACAAGTCTTCAATCCCTCTCAAACTTGACTGCACCTTGTTTTAAAACAACATGTATTTAAGACACTTCTGATTATTTGAGACTGTTGCCCCATACGTAAAAACAATTAGACTGATGGAACATCTTTTCTCAAATAAAGAATAATAGGTAATGGCGAAAGCTCTGAACAAGTCTCCTCAGAAAGAGACAAGAGTACTGTTTTCATCTATCAAGCCATTAAAATATGAATAGAATGCATTTAAAGAATTCTGAACACTAACTACCAAATAGGGAAGGATGTTGTGCCAGCAGCATAAGACTGGGACTCAGAGGATTTGATTTCTATTCCCAATAATGCCACCAAATTCCTGAGTAACCTTGGGAAGTCACAACCACCCTAGTACTTCAGTTCCTACTGTATCAGTAAAACGAAGACAGTAAGGCAGGCTTACCTACATCACAAGGTTAGTCTGGAGTCAATTTATGTTCATAAAGCACTTTGAAATCCTCAAAGTGCCTTTATTTAAGTGCAGAATATTGCACTTAAGCTCTGTGTGACAGAGGTCATACCTTTTTCTGTTTTGTAATGGGCAGAATATTTATGGCACCAAACATTTAACTTATAATCAAAGTTTCAAGAGGAGATCTGCATCACATATTGTATCAAATCTGCAAAGTTTTATTTAAAATAAAGGGTATTATTTTTAAATGTTAAATTATGAGAACAATTTTAAAGAACTGTTGTTTTTCTGGTGTTTCGATTAGACTATTTAGTAGCTGTAGTGACACAAAATGGTTTAACTGTTTTCAGGAAACATACAAGCTCTTCACACACTTTCAGTGTCTTAAAAATAGACTATTTTTGTAGCACTAGACATTTTTTATTAAAAAGATCTAATTACAACACTGAACTATAGAATTAATACACGACTACTTTGTTAACAATCAATACGTTATTTAAACAAAAATAATCCAAACTATAGGTAATCAGAAAAAAACAGAAAAATGTTTAGTTCTGTTCTGTCACTAGGGACCAAAGATATTTTTCCAAGTCAGACCATCGTATTACTTTGGATGATTATGTGTGGAAATACACTAGTAACTGCACACCCAACTTGACATGAGTAATTAAACATGGGGGCAGAATTCTTGGGAGACAAGTTTGTGGAGTTAATTGGACCAACAAGCTGGAAACAGAAAGTCTATATTTACTGATTCATTTACCAAAGAGTCAGAATTTCTGTAATTTGCTTTAAAAAAACCCTGAAAAACAACAAACCAAGGAACCATTTACAATGGACAAGGTAAACCTGGAACACCAGATGAGATAAAGAATGAATCGTACATGGAAAATGTGTGGACAGAGCATGCTGCATAGGCAAATAACTAAGCCAATCCCAAAATGTATGACACAATACATAGTAAATGTAATGTAATGTGTAACTTTATATAAAGGAAGAAATTTTCTATGTAACTTGGGATGCATGATATGCTCTATTCCTCACCCTATGCTTGAGTAATTCAAACTCAAGCATAGGGTGAGGAATAGAGCACATTACATTACATTTACTATGTATTGTGTCATACATTTTGGGATTGGCTTAGTTTTCCCCACAAAATAAAACTACCTAAATGAGAGGTATAAAGCCTTTTACACCAATTTTTTTTTTTAAAAAAAAAGCATGTGGGGGGACACTGCCCTTACACTATATTGCTAAAAAAGCAAGAGGTCTATTATCCCAGAATGCCATTGTAAGTGCAGCTGTGGTCACCTCTTTGAACTCGGCTGCCTGCAGTCACATGCCTCCACCCCTTCCCCTTTCAAAGTGCCAGAAAGGTTTCAAAACAAACAAGGAGGTTTCAAGTAACTCAGGCCACTGATGGAGAACTCACTTCATAGCACAGCAATGGTAATCCTGCCTGTCTCGCTTTAAACTAGTGATTCCACACTAGTGCGTAACTCCTTATGTGCCGTGCGGAGTCTGGGAGGGAGGCAGAGACTGTGTCCCTTGTGCATTAGACCGGGGAACCTAGGACTCCTTGTTTGTTCAGCTATTGTAGGGGTGAGCAATAATATTCACAAGTGGGCCGGAGCCACGGTGGAGAGGTGGCTCCAGGGCGGGGCGCAGCAGAGCCAGCAGGGGTGGAGCGCCGTGGCAGAAAGACTGTGCGTGGGGAGAGGGTGGCATAGTGGTGGAGAGCGGGGGTCGAGGTTTGGCGCAGTGGCAGAAAGCCAGCTGGGGAGGGGGGGGGGTGGCACAGGGGTGGGCGAGGGGCCGTGAAGAGCTGTCCCCAGGGCCAGCAGAGAGCAAAATTACCTGTTGTAATGGGAAAAGAACCCATAGTCCCTATTACAACAGGTAATTTTGCTCTCCCCCTGCCCGTTCCTCCCTGCTATCTGCTGTACTCTACTGTTTGAATCCTAACAACTGCTCTGATTTGCTGCAACAGTCTGACCTGATCCTATGACTTACATTTCCCTGCATTGATTTTGCTCCTATTATGTAAATTCCCCATCTTCAAGCGTCTGATAAAGTGGGATTTTCTCCCACGAAAGCTCATGCGATAAATAAATTTGTTAGTCTAAAGTACCACCAGACTCCTTGCTTGTCAATTCATTCTTATTTTCAGATGAATACTAAGTGAATTTCACATACTAATACTGCTTTGAATCTACTTCTTATTTATTACCTAATCTGTTCAGGAGTACCTCCTGATGTTGCATTAGTGATGGCCCATGCTGCTTCTTTTCTGGTGCGAAATTCAGCTTTTTGAAGAATGTCAATCAATATCGGAAAAATATTTGCATCTATAACAGCCTAAAACAAGAAACAGTGACATTATGCAATAGGCTGTAAGAAGTAAAAAAACCAAGTTAATATAAATGTGAGAAATAACATTAAAGATGTTTCCAGAATAGACAATACCGTCTTTCAATAGAATTTGTTAGTCATGTCTTTGTTTTCAAATTTCTTGTTATAAAATTATTCATTCTTTAAGAGTTCACCAATAAGCAACTGTCTATAAATGTGAAGATTCAAGTGCATGCTAGTTTATATTCAGGAATATCCTGGAATATTTTTCTAAAAAATACTTTGCTTGTAGATTTGCTTCATGATGAGGAGCTCAAAAATTATATGCCTATAAATAACAGTAACTTTTCAATAAAGATACTTAGATTGGATCAGCATACTTAAAATGCTAATACAATCCTAATAAAATTGCTGAAAATCTAGGATTTCAATTAGAAGTTAAACCTTTGAATAAAATATTTTAGCCTCAGATAGATCAGCCACCTGGGAGAGTTTTTGTGACAGAAAGGGCCTGTGCTCTCTTTAAAAGTCACATTACTACAAGTGGAGAACCAATGGCAATATTTTTAAAGACAGAATATGTACAACTAAACTCAGTCTTCATATTAGGACCATCCCACTAATTGCAGAGAAGCCATTCATGGAATATTGCCTGTAAACTGTAAATGAAAATTTGACCATTTAAAATGGTGTATTGTCACATCATCATCTGAACACTTAGGCTAGATGTCTGCAGGATTAAAATCATGCAAATGTATTCAGTCACCACATACATGGCTGACAACCATAGCTCACAAGCAGAAAAAGAAGTCTTGTTAATAAAGATGTACCGGTATGTTTATACCAAGGCTTTGTTTACACTGCATACTGCTCACTACTCTTAATCTGGAATTACCGGACATTTTCATGAGAACTAGAGCTGGTTGAGAAATGGAAATTTTTTTTTTCCTGTGGAAAATTTTGAAGTTTTGAAATTAATTTCCAATCCAAATCACAAAAGGAAGTAAAAATATTGAAACACTTCACAGAACAACAAAACTAAACAAAAATCACAACTACCGAACCCCTATATTTCAAATCAAGTTGAAATGAAAAATGTTATTTTGAATCTACAAGTCAATGTAACATTTTTGTTTTGATTGTACCTAAAAGAAAAACAAAATATCAAAATAGAAATCTTCCCACAGAAAATGGCGATTTAGATTAAGTTAAATTTAAGTCTTTCACTGAAGTGAATTATCTTTTACATGCTACAGTGACTGTCATATATCAAGCTATTTTAACATGTAAGTAATTGATAGAATTAATATATTATGTTAAAGGAGACCAACGCAATAACTTGGGAAAAATTTAAATATGTTCTTGTAATAGAGAAAAAGCATTTAAACTCAATTTGCTTTTCAATAATGGGGAACAACAGACCCAGCACATAATTTTGAATGCTGTATATAAAGATCCTATACATTCCCCTATGATTTCTCTACTCCTAATCCATTCTGTAATACACACTTTATGGAGCTTTGCAAAAAATACACAGGCATTTTTAAGCACTGGTCATTTAAAACTTTGTAAGCAAGCACTTATGAATAAATATTCTTGGCAAACAACACTTGGCACTTTAGATCTTTTAGTCTTCAATTCACTTTACAATTCTTAATTGTCAGTCCCTTTAAGGGGTAAAAACAATGTAGATATTCATGTTTTTATATTTATATATAATCATTTGTAAACTTAGATTAGAATTTCTAAAAAGCACCACAAGAGCTGGGAAAAGCAAATATAAAACTCCAACTACAGCTAAAATCAAATGGAAGAGCAGAACACGTGAACTGCATTTTTCCTTCCAAGAGAAAAGCACTAAGTGCTTGTTTGGAAGAAGATGCTTATATTACTAACATTTCATTACCTGAATCTGAGCTCTGTTTCCTGCAGTAATATTAGAAACAGTCCAGCATGCTTCTTTTCGAATGGACTCCTTAGGACTACTCAGCAAGTGCAAGAGACAGGGTAATGCAGAGCAATTTAGAATGACCTAAAATAGTTTAAAAGTTGAAAATTTCTGCCTATACAACATAAAAAGGCACAGTTTACAGTCTACAGCTCAGTTCAAGAAAGACAGACTTTAAAAGAATAGTTTAATTCTTTATGGCACCTATCACAGATACTGTATTCTGAAGTGAACGTGTTTAATAGCAGAAAGAGAAAAAAGACAGAAAAAGAAAAGAGAATTTGGTGATTTGAAGTGAGATGCAGTTGATTAGGTCAATATAGGAAAGCTATTATGGAAAAGAAAAAAGGAGCAAGGTGCAAGACTAGTAAATGAGTTCTTAAATAATAAGGTGGGCAATCATATGCCTAATTAACTCAAGCTACTGAAGCTAGGTCCAAAGACCAAGTAAATGCACATGCCAATGACACAATAAACAAAGGGCAGAAAGAGAGGCAGTCTTAAAGATCGCTCTGTGCCACTTTTCCTCAGAATGCTGAATGCACAAATAACGAACCATTAAGGACTATATTCTGCACTCAGTTATGCATATACAACTCCTACAGAACCATTTTCCTCAACTTTTGTGATTCTATCCTGTCCTGATTCCCTGTTTACTTCCAATTGTTCTATTAATTTCTCTTTCCCTCCATCCTTATGTGTGCAATTCCCTCTGCATGATCTTCTCTTTTACTTATCCTTTGGGCCTGGTCTACACTGAAGTTTGGTTGACCAAAGTCTCCTTTTGTCAACAAAGCAATCCTGGCATACATACTGCAATGACCCCATTGTTGACAAAAAAACCCACCTACACAAGAGACACAGAACCTTTTTCAGCAAAATTTATGCAAAAAAGCACGTGTAGATGTACTTTTGACATCATTTTCATCTCTCAGCCCTTTACCTTCAATCATTTGTCTCATCCCTTCCTTTTTGACATACCCAAGCTGTCACAAAATCCTGACTCTTTCTATACAACCTTTTAGGAAGTATCAGCCTTCCTTTCTATTCCAAATGCTAGAAGCTTTGTCCAGGGCATACACATCACAGTTTTTATTATAGTGATCTCCTCTTCTATAGCATTCCTGAAACCTCTATTGTTCCCCTTTTGTGAGTCCAAAACTGCAGTGATCAAAATTTCATTTGTAGCTAATCTGTTTACAGACACACAACCCCCCCCCCCCCCCCCCCTGCCAAGGTCCCCCCCGGGCGCGGACAGGGCCTCATTAAGATATTTAAGCACTTTGTACCACCTCCAAATGCCTGCTCAATTCTGCCACAGCCTACATCCTAAACTTCATTTTATATCACCTCTCCCTTCTTCATGCCTTCTTTCATGCTACCTTTATGCATGCAGTGCTTTCTCAAGCCACAGTGCACTAGGACCTTGCCATTCTATTTAAATCCTCTTAAAATTTCCCTTATAGGCCCAATAAAAATACGTAACTATTTGAATCAACTTCCTGCTCTCTAAATCTTTTAGACAGTATGCTCTGTTTAAAACAGGGTCTGTCTTTATCTGCACAGCTCAAAATATAAAGTCATCACTTGATGAATATTCAGGAAGGCTTGTACAAGTGTGAGCAGAGGATCATGAACAAATAATCAGTGTAGCACCTAACTACAACAGATAAATACAAGAATATGACGTGCAGTTTCAATACAGGAAATTCCATAAGGTTTTGTTAAGCAAAAACCAGTTGCATGTACCTTTAAGAAGGCAACTAGAATGCTTAGTAAAGACACTTCAGCCAAGTGGTTACGTAAATGATAATTACATTTAATTACTGAAAATGTATTGTTAATACCTGGGAAGAACAAGGGAATAAAATTCAAAATTGAACACAATATATACCCCCCACCTCTCCCGACTAACTTGCCCTCACAGCACTTACAAGTAAAAGCTTTGTGGCCAAAATTATTAGTACCTTGTCAAACTGGTATTGCAGACAGTGTCTAAAATCAGTGATTCCCAACTTTTTTGGCTCGAGAGCCACAGATACCATTTTTACAACCCTGAAGGGCCACCATCCTCTACCAATAGCCCCCCCCCTGCCAAAAAGCAGCTTGCCTTCTCACTAGTCTCTGCTCTCCCTGGCTGCAGCAAAACTGTACACATCCTATAGCCAGGGGAACTCCATATGGGTCCAAGGCAGTGGATCCCTTCTGCAACCAGGGGGATGGAAGATCTGTACTTCCCTCCCTCTCACACCAGCACCTATGGACCCTAGGCAAAGTGCTTGCCTTGCTCCACGCAACAGCCAAGAAGAAGGGAGTGATGATCTCTTATCCCTTTGGCTGCAGCAAGGAGCCTACACTGGTGTTTTAGCCCTGTGGAAACATGATCCACCTGGGTCCTTAGGCAGCGGCTCCCTTCTGCAGCTAGCAGAAGGGGAGCAGCGAGCCACTGTTGGCTCCCAACTACAGGTTGGGAGCCACTGGCCTAAATTTTTATATGGCCCCTTTCACTATAGTTTCTGAACACCTCTTGCTAGGCAAACATATGGATGCAACTAATAGCCTTGATCAGTTCACTAAATAGTGTAATTAATTTCTACACCAAAAACATTCTCTATTTTTTCCAAATTAATCGTATTTCTCAAATTAAAAGTTGGTCTTACCTGTGTCTGAATATCATCACCAGTCACAATATTTCCAACTGCTCTCAGTGCAGGAGGCACCACCTTATAATCACTGTGCCTGGAGACAGTCCAAATATGAAAACATTTGAGGTTGCCAAACATTATACAGTAACTATAACTGGATGATTCTAATTATTTAATTTCCTCTGATTCTGTAAGTTTCCCATCTTCAAAGTGTCTGACGAAGTAGGATTTTCTCCTACAAAAGCTCATACGATAAATAAATCTGTTAGTCTTTAAAAGTGCCACAGGACTCTTTTTGGATGATTCCAAGCTTCCAATATAACTTAAATTTATAGTCATGGCAACAGAAACCATCTCCTGTAATCCTCTACCGTTTGGCCAAATTCTCCATAGCTGTTAAGTCAAACTGCTTATTTTAAAGGAAGGATTTCCTTTTGGAAGTTGCAACACTGATAGCCTTCTCTGTGATAGACCATGTTTACAAATCAAGGACATGAATGACTTCACATTGCCTGAACACCACAGAATAATTTGGCTTTTGCAAATGATGCATGTAAGCCAGTGAGCAAAATTCCTGAAATAGCTATGCAGCCTAAAAGGAGAAGCAGTGAAGTTGAAGA
Organism: Pelusios castaneus; assembly: GCA_007922175.1. NCBI lineage: Eukaryota > Metazoa > Chordata > Testudines > Pelomedusidae > Pelusios > Pelusios castaneus. Next base: position 678,539 of record ML685940.1, read on the forward strand.
TAGCTCCCCCTCCTCCAACTACAGCTTTTTGGGAGGCTGACTCCCTTCTTTCTTCACAAGCCAGTCACACAGAATCCCCCATGTAGTTACCAACTAAGGCAAAAATCCGCTGAACTTCCATTCTTCAACCATGAACAAAAAAGTCATGGCTAGCCTGCTCTCCCTAAAGCTTTCCTAGCAATCTACTCACAGGGAGTAGTGTTGACTGAGAAGCTCAGGGATCCACATATTCTGCAGTCTCCTGGTGCAGAATTGTTCCCCCACCTCCCCCCAACCATCTGTGAACTGTCCACCTAGTAAAATGGGGCAGTGTGAAAAACAGCACAAGACTGTTCTGGGATTTATGCACTCACTAATGCAGCCCATAGAGTTTAGTATTACCAAAGAAAGCAAACAAACAAAATTCAAAAACTAAAGTTTTCAGGCCAGTTCATGTCTCAAGTGCAATCCCTTGCTTTCCAGGTTAGAAGTTCAATGCAGGAAGCATCTTTCACTAGTAACCTAGGAAAAATCCAAGAAGCTGACCAAGCCAGAAGCAGCACTAAAAAGGCTTCAGACTGAAGCTATGCCCAGCCCTCCTAAGCCAGAGATACAGGCACCTCATGCAGAGCACAAGAGAGGACAGATAAAAATGGAGCAACCAGAGAAGGCAGCCCATTAATACCGTAGGCACAGTTTGAGCCTGTGTTTCAGTTGGCAACACCCTAAAATATAGATTTTACTAAAGGCACTTACATAAGAAGTTCCACCAATCTTCGACAGACTCCAGAATCAATAACTGTTTGGATTTTTTCATTGGGTCCATCTGAAAGGTAAGAGAGGGCCCAACAAGCATCTGCTAATACATCTGGATCACTGCTAAATAACAGTCTTGATAAAACATTTAAGCAAGGAGCAACCTAGGTTAAAAAAATTATACATGATTAGATGCTTCCTCTATTTTTTGCTTTAATTTATTTTTGTTTATTTATGATAACAGGAGAATGACTATTACATGACATGCAGTGTATAGTGAGTAGTGTACACTTACAGTCTCAGAATGGACTGTTCCATGTTCAGAGGCTAGAAGATGATTGATAGCCCAAATCGAATCCTGCAGAAATTACTTATACTATCTCACACTGTCTGCTACAAAGACTTTGCAACCCTGCTGTAATGGTAGTCTTTGAATGAAAATGAAATGATTTATTTAATGTTTCAGAAACTGTTTTATCTGGTAAGGTTTGCATTACATTATTATAATTCACTGTACAGAAAGGAATCATATTGCGAGACTGGCAGAGCAGATGCCAGTTCCTGCCGAAGCGCCATATCAATTCACTTGTATTAGAACAGGGGTTGGCAACCTTTGCTGGCCCCTGTACCAGCCCCGCCCACTGCACCCTCAGCAGGTGCCAGGGGCGGGGCCAAAAGGGGCGGAGTCAGGCTTCAGCTGCCTCCAGTTCCACGCCCCAGGGCCAGCTCCCATCCTCAGGGGCGGCAGGGGGCTGATAGCCTGTTGGCCCCGACCCCTGCTGGACGGCAGGAGGGGAGGGGAGCAGAGCAGGTCACGTTGCCCCGGCCCGCCCAGAGCCGCGCCGCTGCCGGCAGGGCAGAGCCGGCCCCGGCCATGGCCGGCAAGAGGGCGGGTCGGCTCGGCCCAGCCAGAGCTGCTGCTGCTGGTGGGAGCGGGGGCCAGGAACCAGAGGCCGCCTGCGGGCAGCAGCAGCTCCGGGTGGGCTGAGCCAATCCGCCCTCTTGCCAGCCATGGCCAGCTCTGCCCTGCCAGCAGCGGTGCGGCTCTGGGTGGGCCGGGGCGACACGACCCACTCCCCTTCCCTCCCCTCCTGCTGTCCAGCAGGGGGTGGTGCCAGCAGGGGCCCTCAGCCGCACGCCACAGCTGCTGGCTGCGCGGTTTGAGGGGCCAGCGGGGGAGCCTGAGTGGCACCGCGTGCCGCTCTGGCACGCGTGCCGGGGGTTGCCGACCCCTGTATTAGAAGATCAATGTAATTGTTAAGAGTAGAAAAGTGTATTTGGCGTTTAAACTTCACAAAAATGAACAAGATGTTAGTTACACTGTTGTAATTTATCTGTATCTGGTTATAAGGAAATAGCAAACATTTACATCATGTATACCCCTGCTAACTAAATAAGCCATCAAACAAGAAGAGGCCTTGTGGAATGAGAATGAAGAACTTGAACAGAAAAAGTGCTAATTTCCAAGCAAGTGGTCACTGTATGCGATGATCAGATGTTAAAGACTCTAAATGCATTCCTCACTCTGTCATCAAAGGAAAAGTCCACATGGGTAGTAACAATGTCAACTTGTTTTCTGTAAGAAGCTATAAGTATGGATTGAAAAAAAGATCATGCATCTTTGAACTCTTTGGATTCTAACACAGAGAATATCTGAATGAGAAGATGGAGATTCCCAGAGTTAATCTGGGTAGCCCCGAGAGACCTCTTTGAAACAGGCAGATTTGTACCTATCTGCTACCATTTGAAATTACAGACTACAACTCACCTGTCCATGTATTTTACCTATTTTAGCCTTCAATAACTTTCATTTCCTTCTCAGCCAATAAACCTTTAATTAGTTTCTTAGACAACTGGTATAAGATCTAGGGCACTGGTTTTCAAACTTAGGGTTGGGACCCAGTACTGGGTTGCAGACCCTCAGGCACTGGGTCACGGTACCCCCTGGTGCCACCGCCAAAAGACTGGAATGCATTGCTCAAAGATGTAACTGTTGAGTCATGGGCATAAACCATTTTTTTCAACTAGGTCCCAAGAAAAAAAGTTTGAAAACCACTGACCCAGGGTATTAATTGATTTGGGGTGACTGGGAACAACCAGATGTAGTGGGATATTTGGTTCAAACTCTGTCTAGGTAGTAAAACAGACTGGAGGGTCCAAGGCGACTGTGATTCCATGGTAAGACTGGTACAGTGACCCAGGAGTTTACAATTGTTACTGGTTTGGTGAAATTCAATTATAGAGCACACCACAAGTTTGGGGTGTCTGCCCTCTCTTCTGGAAATCTGCCCAGAGGTAGGTACTTACAATTTTGAGCTAATCTACACAGTGAGACACAGAAGTTTGTTTAGCTGCCCATATACTACTGAGTTTTACAGAGCCAAGATGGAAATTTTCTTCTGATTTCTATTCCCATTCACTTGTGGTCTCTGGGCAAAGCTTGGAACTAGTCTCCACCTATCACCTCCAAATGGATAGGAGTTTGTCTGATGAAGCAGCCTAATACACGTTAGTTTCACCTCACCCTTCAATTTTCCCCTCAATGGTTAAGTCTGGGATACTATTCTTTGCAGGGATTAAGCTTCCTTGTCTCTTTATCTGACAGTTACTAGACATTTCAGCTTCCTCTGCCTCCTTTTAGTGCTTCTGTCATGAAAGGCATGGGAAGCAAAGGGACTGAGACGGAAATAAGTAAGTAGCAAAGAGCATCCTTACTTCACACTATCAAAAAGGTTATTATTGAAGACAGCAGCTTATAAACTAGAGTTACAAGATAGGAAAACTACTCACCATTTTGATAACATTCCCCCACAAGAGTAAAATTGAAGTAGCAAATTTATAATCAACCTCCCACGTGATGAAAAATTTTGTAGAAGGGAAAATTGATCAAAAGTCAATTGAAGAATTTAGACTAGATCTCAAGACTAGATACTGACATTACTCTCCTCTTCCAGAATACCCGCTTTTATTTATTTCAGTGAAAAATTATTTAAAAGCTTTAGGATAACAATACAATAATATTCCCAATTTACAAATATTTACATTACCAACCTGGATTGCTTTTCCAAGTTAAAACATCACCATATTAATACTGTTTTGCTAAAGAGATAGAGCAAAATATGAGAACCTTGTGTTCTAGTGAGATGCTGCAGACAAAGTCTATGCAAAATTGAAGTGACATTTTCCAACTACTATGAATGGTTTATTCTTGTTTCTAGAAAGCATCAAGAAGATTAGCAGAGCTTATTTAGACACACTGGATTTGGTTGGTTTTCAGATAATGAATGAATCAATATGACTTCTTTGCACTAGCATGAAGGTCAGCAGAAATACAGAAAGCTCAGGATATATTGTGGTAACACTGACATTTTCTGTTGTGTCACATAAAACGATGACTACTTATTGGCATAGACCTAATTTAAATCAAGATCAGAATGAGGAGAATAGATAATATGGACATATTACATATATCTCCTCCTATAAAAAAAAATCCTTTACCCTAGAGACTGACAGTGTTAACTAGAAGATCGTTCTCTGTATGAGAATGTTACATTGCAAGCCCCTTCAAATTTTCTAAATTTCCTAAAAGTGAAATCTTACATACCTGATTGAAGTCTGGAGGTGGATTCTTGCCTCTACAGAGGTTTGAGAGAGCCCAGACTGCATTTCTAGTCGTTGTAAGTCTATTTGAATTTGTTAACAATCTGCCAAGCAAAGGAACAAGTATCACATTACATTCGTTACCAAGGAGTGATAATCACTTTTTCTCCTAGGATTGTTAATACTGTCAGAAGTCTAGAAATAATTCCTATCCCTTCACTAGTTTAATTCCTTTCCTCTTGCAAAGACTGATTTTTTGTCTGCTTTGTCATATGCTTATTGGCACAGACCAGTTTACTAGAATGTTTCTTGTGAACCATGAACCTTCCCATACCCAACTGCGTTACTACATATCCCTCATTCACAATCACACAATGTGGCTGTGGCAAGGAACTCATTCACTCTAAGCATTTTTTAAAAAGACTGCTACCTAAATTACCAGGAAAAAAAAATCTAATTCACTTTTTACCATTCACACACTGTTTACTTTTATACTTAAACAATGCTGCTGCTTTGGGCTGCAAGAACTGGGAAGGAATGGACAGCCGTTATTTTTGTCATTTTCAAGTTGATTGTAAAGCACTGAGGTTATTTATTTCAGTAAATCCATAGGGCTTCTTTACACTTGAAAGTGTATTTGAATTAAGATAGGGTACAAATTTAAAGCACAGCAATTATTCCTGAATAACTCGGTAACCCACAGACCTTTTGCTGCCAACAGACAGAGGGGTGCATAGTTTTATAGGGACCCCATATCAGATATATGCATAAGTAACTTAAAGGATGTCATTAAGTCTCCGCTCAGAGGTAATAGTCCACCAGTCATCATAGTAATTGTGAGATTTATGTACAGAATATTTTAGAAATTATTTCTCTGTACTGAATCATGTTCTTAAGGCAGGTAACCAGGTGACATGTCTTAGGCCTTGTCTACGCTAGAAAGTGTTGTTGACGCTAGTTACAGCAATGGCCAAAAAAAACCCCAAACAAACCCTATAAATAGAACATTTTTGTGCCTGGTCACATAGCACTCATTGTGTCACCAAGCATGTCCACAGTTGCTCCTTTAGCATCAACTAGTATCTAGCAGTGCACTGTGGGTAACTACCCCACTGTGCAACTCATCACCAACTTGGGCCATTGGAAGTTGTGGGAAGGCAGAGGATCGCAGTGCATCATGGCTGTGAGCTCAACAGCCCATGATGCAGTGATTTCCATCCCGTCATTCCATAGGTTTCTGAATGGGTTCCGCGGCATTTTTCAATAGCCCCCATTTCCTGTTCCTCTGCCATCTCTATCTCCACTGCTGCTGTCAATGTTCTGACCTTATCGCGGCTGGTCATGCAGTATATACATCATTAGCTCCCAGTCGGAAAAGGAATCCAAGGCAACTGATCTGCTGGGTGCCATGTAAACAAACAACACTGGATTGTTTGCCTTCATGGAGCACCACTGCTTCTGGACTTGTGAAACAAGCACTAAGGGTGAGATCACATCATTATGCACGTCTGGGATGACAATGGCTGCAGAATTTCCAAATGGGCAAATTCACCGTCATGGAACTCTGTACGGTGCTTGCCCCTGCCCTGCGGCGCAAGAATGCCGGAATGAAGGCTGCACTCTCCACAGAGAAGTGCCTGGCAATCACTGTGTGGAAGCTGGCCACACCAGATTGGTACTGGTTGACACTAATCAGTTTGGAGTCAGGACGTCCACTGCTGGAGCTGTGTTACCGCAAGCGTGCATTGCATTCTGATATGAAAGGCTGAGAGCTGGACGTTTGTGTGCAACATAGTGGATGGATTCGCAGCGATGGGATTCCCTAATTCTTGCAGGGCCATAGATGGCCCGCATGTGCCAATTTTGGCTCCAATCATCTTGCAACAGAGTACATTAATAGGAAGGGGTACTCCTCTATGGTACTGCAGGAGCTTGTGGATCACCGTGGGCATTTCATTGACATCAACAAGGATCAGTCACAGAAGGTGTATGACGCACACATCTTCAGGAATATTGGCCTGTACAGAAAGCTGCAAGCACAGACTTTCTTTCCAAATCAAAAGATCCCAATGGGTGATATTGAAATGCCCGTGAAGATCCTGGGAGACCCAGCCTACCCTGTACTGCCATGGCTCATGAACCTTATACAGGCAACTTGGATAGCAGCAAGGAGCACCTCAAAAACAGGTTGAGCAGGTGCTGAATGACTTGAATGTGCATTTGGCAGATTAAAAAGTCACCGTCAATGCCTTTATGGAAGGTTAGATCTAAATGAGGAAGATATTCTCATGATTATACCCACTGCTGTGTGCTCCATGATATTTGTGAAGCTAAGAATGAAAGGTTTCCCCCTTGGGTGGAACACAGAGACAGATTGCCTTGCAGCTGAATATGAACAACTGGATGTCAGGGCTACTAGAGGAGCACAAAGGGTGATGGTGATGGTGGGGGGCAGTAATTCAAAGCTGAGAGGTTTTAAGGAGCCATTTTGACAATGCGCAATACTAAGGTGTCTTTGTAAACAACACGGTGCCATGCTATGACTGCTATACAGCTCACACTGTGCATCAATGTGAGCTGCAATCACTGTGTCCAAGAAACAAATAAAGATTGTGTATTATTCACAGAATATGTCTTTATTAAATAATTATTCACAACACATACAAAAGCTGGGCTGGAGGAAAGAAAGCAATGAGGGGCAGTGTGAACTATGAGTGTAAGTCCAGCTATTCTTCTGGAAGCTGTTTGAAGGGCTGGAGTGAACAGGGTACTGAGACGAGCTTACAGTTTGAAAGGAATGTGTAGGTGGTTGCAATGGGGGACGGTGGGGGTGGAGGCAAGCACACATGAGTTTAACCTGGAACGTTATAAGTGACATTAGCAGCTTCATTTGGTCCCTCCACGGCTTTGAGCATGTGCTCGTGACCTGTTATCACTCACCCCCGTGTTTCCCTCCTCCCTTGCCTATCAACTTTTTTTATTTTTGGACATAGTATCTCAATGCCCTTTTTTCCCCCTGCCTCAGAGGACTGGTGGAGTTCTTGGACTATTTCCTCTTTGCTTCTCTGTGGTTGTTTTCTTATCAACTGCATGCGCTTGGCAGGTGTGGAGGGGTTCCCCCTCAGGGGCACATCTGTAGAAGCACAATAAACAATGACCACAAACACGACTGTGAGTGCAATAACAGCATTTATTCATTACTGCAAAATACATCTTTTTCTCACTGCCTCCTGGCAAGTGCACAGCATGACACTCACCCAGGGGATGGTGAGTTGTGCTGGGAATGGGGGAAGCATTCAAGCTGGGGGAAAGGTTCTGATTTATTGTTTGGGGTACTGATTCAGGTAGATGGGGACAAAATTTTAAGTTGTGACACTATTTTCCCACAGGTGGGGGCCAGAGACACCAATATTTCACGCCTGATAGTAAGCAGGGATGCTAGTGTGCATCTCCTCCATGCAAACAGCTTAAAACCTGGTCCCTACGCTGTTTGCCTGTGTGCCACTTCGGTCACTGCACAAATGAGTGCTGCTTGGTGCAGGAAAATTTCCTACCATGGAGAAAGAAACAAAGCAACTCTGCTGTGGACTGTTGGGCAGAGAATTGATGAGTACGTTCAGGAAGTTTCCTAGAGATCTCTCTGAAGACCTCCATGAACTCTCCATGTGCATTAACTTCACCACCACAGTGCCTAGCTGAACAGGGAAACAAGAAGGACATGCAAACACAACTAATCTTGTACACGTCTATACCTTCAACCAACTGTATAATGCAACAAAGCAAAGGACAGTTGTACGTGTACTTCATGTACCTGTACCTCAAGCAGCAACAGCTAAAAATAAAAATCACTTACCCAAGCTCCCCTCTCCTGCATCCTGCCCACCATCCTGGGACTGTCTCAAACCCCCTTGGTTCAGAAGAGGACCTGGTTCCTATGTCACCGAACGACATGGTCCCCTGCTCTGCGCTGTCCTCCACCTCGACCTCCTTATCCACAGCTTCATCAGAGTTGAGTTCAGTATCTACCACCTCCAGGTATCCACGGGTCTCTTGGCAGTAGAAGTGGGGTCGCTGCTGAGGATGGCTCCCAGTTCCTTACAGAAACAGCAGGACTTTGGCTCTAAACCAAAGCGATGGTTTGACTTGCTAGCCTTTTGGTACCCTAGCCGCAGCTCCTTGATTTTTACATGGCACAGCAGCATGTCCCATTCATATCCTTTTTCCACCTTTAAACAAGAAAGCTGACTGTAGGTATCCAAGTTCCTTTGGCTGGAGTGGAGGTGGCATTGGACAGTCAGTCTTCTCTCCGCAAATCTTGATCAGACCCAGAAGATCCAGTGTGCTTCAAGTGGGACAGTGTTTGGTTAGTGGAGCTGCCAGTCATCTGGGAAGATGTGATGTGAGCTCTCCATGCCAACCAAACAGTAAGTGGAATTTCAAAAATTCCTGAGACAGATGGCTGCAGGTCAGTAGAGTTCAAACTGATGGCCAAAGTGGTCAGGACAGGCATTGTGGGACACTTTTTGGAGGTCATTTACCGTGACAGAACAAGTATGATGTCTACACCAATGCTTTTGTCACGAAAGGTCTGGCATAAAAATCTGTATGCTTCTCATCAAGATGGATTTATTTTGTTGCAAAAGTAGAGGAATTGGTTGGCAGAGAAACATTGCAGTTGTACACCACCACTGTTTTGGTGCAAAAAGCTGACTTTGATGGAAAAAGGTCTAGTGTAGACCAAATTTCAGACAGGTTCCTTTCAGGCAGGTGATAACAGATGCTTATCATCCTGTCTGGTCACTGTGTGCCTCACGATGAATGGCTATTTGCACACTGAGCTAGATTCCGATTAAGAGACTGCAAAATCTACAAGAAAGGAACATACAGGAAAAGACAGAAGTGGTCGACCCATTTATGAATGAGGACAATAAATTGTTCTGGTATATGGGGGGTTTATACAGACACCCTGATCTTTCACTGAGGAGACAAGGTGACAGTCTGACTTGTCTCACGAATGGAAGATCACATTCAAGCCTGGCTGTAAAAGACTGGAAGGAATTTGGGGTGAGCTTTGGTCTGTAAGGGGAGGTTTACACTGCCCTCTTTGTTTGGTGGCAGTCGAAGGGAGATATGCAAGATATTTTAAGTAACTTGCATATCTCCCTTTGACTTATCTATGCCCGGCACATCCACTATGCTGAGTGGAACTGAGCAGAAGAGAGGTCCCTCCCTTTGACTCAGCGTTACTCCAGTTGCCGGGGTGGTGTTCAAGGATCAACATCATGATCAACTGAGCGGGTCTTCACAGATTTCACAGACCCACTCAGTCGATCCGGAAGATCAATCTGACAGCAGCGAATTTGCTGCCATCAGGGAAGACAAGCCCTAAGACATGGAAGTATCATAAGTCTAGATCAGCGGTTCCCAATCTGTGGCTCACAGGGTTTTTAAAAGTGGCCTGCCACTCCTCCCCCTTTGGCTGCAGAAGGAAGCTGCTGTGTAAGGACTCAGGCAGAGCACTGCTGCAGAGCTACAAAACCAGTGCAGGCTCCTTGCTGCAGCCAAGAGGAAGGGAAATCATCACCCCCCTCACCCTGGCTGTAGCAGAGAGCACAGAAAGCAGCACTGGGGTCCACTGCCTAAGGAACCAGATGGAAGGCTCCAGGACATGTGCAATTCCTAGTTTCCCTGCTGCAGCCTGGAGAACAGGAGCTGCCTCCTTGGTGAATTCCTTCTATGTGGCTGCAGTTTGGGGTTGCATGGGGGAGACCATTGATGGAGACTGGTGGCACTTCAAGGTTGTAAAAATGGTATCTGTGGCCCTTGAGCCAAAAAAGCTGTGAAATACTGGTCTAGATTCCAGAATGCTCATTTTATATGTAAGCACTATTCTTCAATACTTCTTGCTGTCACTTGAATCTCTGTAATTTATTAAACATACATATCTGTTTATAGTAAAAACCAGTGAAAGTGCTGCATGTCAAGTGGAGCAGTGATCCCAGGTGCAACTAGTAAGCTGGGTACTACTATTACTTTGGAAGCAATGAATCTGAGAATCCTGTGAGTGTCCAGTGGAACAGAGGCTGGAGACTCCAGGGAGATGCTCAGAAGGCTTGAGGGTTGAAGTGTACCTATTACTAACAGGTAGAGAGAAAGATTGAGGCCTCCCTAGACAACAGGGGAGTGCTTGTGTTGTCTATGGCCACCGTTCTCCAGGAACTAACGTACTGCAGGCACGGACGAGGCCTCCTCCTGCTGAAGGTCCACAGTACACATGCACTTCACTACCCCCTGAGTAAACCCAGGAAGAGAGACAAACTCCTAGGTGAAGACATACTTCTATTCCGGAATAAGAGCACTTTGTTGCAGTTTAACTTAACTCACTTTCAGACAACAGAGTCCTGTGGCACTTTTAAAGACTAACAGATTTATTTATCGCATGAGCTTTCGTGGGAGAAAATCCCACTTCGTCAGACGCTTTGAAGACTAACAATAGACTTAACTTACAATAGACTATATAGACAATATATATAGACAATAGACTAACACGGCTACCCCTTTGGAATCTCACTTTCAGAGTTATTCCTGAATAATTTGATATGGGGGCAAGGCCCAAGATAGGCGAAGCAGGTGGAAAGGCTGAGGCTTTGGGCCATGGAATCTTGCATAAATGGAAGAATGAATCTGAGAAACTGACATGGCTAGCTCAAAATCAGAGTACAGTAAAGGTGGCTTAAAGTAATTTGTAACTTCTCCCACGTAACCTGTTTTGGACAGCGAACTCAAGGGCTGCAGCCAACAGTCTGTGCTGTTTGGCTCAGTAAAACCAGTGCCTATTTTCAGTTTTCAACGAGTAAATCAATTAAAAAACCTGAACAAATCAAGTCTGAACATCCCAAGTGTTAGACCCATAACACTAATAAATAGTAATAACAACAACAGTAACAACAACCCCCCATAGTCTGTTCTAAGAGCTACTAAAATAAAAATGACAATCTATATTCAAAGATTTCCTATAGAAAATTTTTTAAAAAGCCAATGTGTAGGGCTTTTTTAAATGCATATATACAAACTTAATAAGCTGTAGCATATGGTTCCCATTCTCTAGAACTGTATGCTTTACTTACAAAATTGGCTTAAATACTTACTCCAAGAGTGACGGGAGTATTCCACAGTTTAAAACAAAGTCTCTGCACTCTGCATTGTCTCCGGCAATGTTACCAAGAGCCCACACTGCCTTTAGAAAAGAAAGTGCTAAAGTAAGCCAATATACTCACAATAAATGTTTATCTATAATATTTTTATAGTGTAGACTATACATTATGCATTCCTCCCATGGCAATTGCCTCTGGTGGAGTCAAAACAGCTTATGATATAATTATAAACGGAACATTCCAGAAGAAAAAAATCATCTTGCTGTGCAACTTTCACAAATCAAATGTATAAACTAAATTATAGCCTACCCAAGAAAGGGCTTTCTAGCTTTTTAACCAAACTTCGTAAAGGCCATATATTTGTACAAAAATATCAAACTCTTCAATAATTATATCTGTAATGAATTGCATTTTATAATGTGAATAAATACACTTTCACTAAAAAAATTATTTGCATTTTCTCCGCAATGAAGAAATCCTCTCTCTATATGCAATAAGGATAAAGTCCCCTTTGACTAAACAACTGAGTTACTTCTAAAAGGAGTCATCATAAAGATTTGTTAGATCAGGAACTATTACTGCTTCTCATTTTTCAGTCACGCAAAAATGACCTAAGAATCTTAAAAACAAGTAAAGGACAGTCTCTGCTCTGAAAGGCCACGTCCTAAATTTAGCAAGACACCCTGGGGTAGAGAAGAAATTAAGAGGAACAAGATCATGTGGTAACACAAGAAAGCATATGGTTATTTTGGTGGGTAAGTTATTTTATTTTCTCTATTGCAATGCCTTAGATCCCTTCATTTCCTGTAAATATCACACTAGAAAATGAGATTTTAGGAGGAAATAGAATGAAATAAGAGAGAGAGCTTGGCAAGAAAACATAAGAACAGTAAAAAGGCAGAGACATCTGTGAGATGGAAAAGTGAAAGTAGTGTACAATATGGAGCTTTATTTTTGTTGAGTTATAATAAACTAGCACACAGATTTTACGGCTCAAAACTTTTAAAATCATACAGAGAGGACACAGAAAAAGGACAGTTATTTATAAGTTAACAAAACAAAACACCACAACCATTTACCTGCTCCTGCACATCTTCATGTTCTGAATTAAGCAACTTAATAAAAACTGGAACAGCTCCAGTCTCAATTACTACTTTGGTGTGTAGAAAAGTTCCAGATGCTATATTTGTCAAAGCCCAAGCTGCTTCAAACTGTTGAAGGAGAAAGATAAATAGAAGTCATATAGTGGGAAAGCACAAACATATTAAAGAGAGTATGTTTTATATATTTATGTTTTATCAGTTTATTTTCCAAATAGTTTTCTTTGATACTAAAATATAACAATTCTTCCATTATTATGCTTTTACAAAGAAGAAAGTCACTAGAATTAACTAAATTATTTTGTATCTATTAAGCATCTTGAAAACTGTTGGCTTGATCACATCATTAGGACTTGTCTACAAAGGGAGTTTTTCCTGATTCACTGTTCCTTATTTAACTCCATGTGTAGCCAAGCCCCTAGGTTTTGACTACGCAAGAAAGTTTCACTGATTTAACTAAAGGGATTATTTTAAACCAATTTAGTTCAACTAGTGCAAACCCTGAACGGACATTTATTTCAGTTTAAACCAGATTTATTTTGGTTTAGCTTAAAGTCAGTTCTGATACTACTTTCTAGTTTAAACAAAGCCTTAGGCCTGGTCTACACTACAGAGTTAGGTCGACGTAAGGCAGCCTACATTAGCCTGTGTAAACATCTATACTACAATGTTCCTCCCACTGATTTAACTTGCTTGTTACCCTGATTTAATAACTCACCTCCGTGAGAAGCGTAGCGCTAGGTCAACATAGTTAGGTAGACACAGTATCCCTCAGATGCTGCCTTTGCTGTCTGTCCTTGGGGCTCTGGCTGTCAGTGGCCCTCAATGGTCAGCTTTAGTCAGTGCAAGTGCCCCTAGTGAGTACCCACACTGTTGATAGAAGGAGCACAGTGTAGACACGAAGAACTGATTTAATTACTTCAGTGGCTTTAGGTCAATCTAATATGACTTAATTTTGTAGTGTAGACATGCCCTAAGGCCTGGTCCATACTAGAGAGTTTTGTCGACAAAATTCAGCTTTTGTTGACAAACCAGTGCTGGTGTACACATTGCAATCACTCCCTGCTGACAAAACTGTCCTTTTTCCCCCCGACAAAATAAAACCACCTCAAGAAGAAGCATAAGGCTTTCTCAGCATGCCTGCGTGATGCACTTTCAGTGTAGATGTTGCATCCCCTCACTGTGGTGGAGAGAAAGCTGAGGAGGGTGATTGCTGCTCCCACCTGGAAGTGGGGCGAGAAGTGCTGGCTGCTGAAAGCCCAGGGCAGCTGGTTCCCTCCTGGAAGCTGGGAAGTGTGCGGTTGCAAGCCAGGATGTGGCTGGGATTGGGGAGGGGAGAAGTCCCCAGGCAACTGGTAGAGGGGAGTGTGGGGGACAGCCCACAGGGAGTCTGTGAGCTCTCGGCAGGCTGCTGGGGGATAGTTCTCTCAGTTCCTCACACTGTCCTTTAGGTTGGTGGAAGTGCTCCTGGTGAGGATGCATTATACCAACTCAAGGAGAGCAGTGTGGACATCACCCACTTTTGTGATTACAGCAGTGACTGTAGATCAGCATAAGAGATTTTTCTAGTGTTGACAAGGCCTTAGTCTGACTTTCCATGAGGCAAGTAGTGCTGGACAGAACTAGGTATGTTCCTACTGTTCATTAAAAACTTCTTAAGATTTGCTGGGAGGAGCCAGTGGAGATTTTTTGATTTAACATTTTTTCCTTAAAAAAAAAAAAGAAACTGTGATTGAATTCACTATTCACAAAAGTAAAGATAAAGGTACTGTTTTCAAATCAGGCATAATGTGAGCAGATGCTGTCTCGTCTTGATTAAACATCTATGTCAACACACCTGATACAGAATGTCATTCACACAGATGCATAGGATTTGAAAAAAATGAATAGAAAGAAACTAGCATGGGACCCTCTTGAAGGCCCTATCAGAATTTTTTTTTAAGTGGCAATATGCTGACATCTCATGCAACTCGAATACAAATCACTAATACCCACATATTATTAAATCCAATTTTAAGACCATATTTTCACCAGTTTTTTTTCCTAAGATTTTTTTGTCATTCCCAAACCTAAGTCAGTAACAATAATACCCACTCACTTGCAGAGTAGAATTCTCATTCCTCTCTAGAAATTTCACAAACCTCTGCACAACTCCTGGTTTCTGTATCACTTCATCTATAGGCGGATTAGGCTCTAAAGGTAAAAAAGGTTATTTGCACTAATCAAAATGAAAACCAACAGCTTAAATTACATCATCATAAATATTATATAGATTACTGAGCAGAGTTCTCAGGAAATTCCTGCCATAACTGTAGGCTCAAATAAGATTAGTTCCCTTGTTCATTATTTTAGGGTAAAAAGTCTGGAATAGCTAGTCTGAAGCAGATTAATTTAAAAACTACATAAAGAAAGGCACTCTTAGAGCAGAATAAGAGCATTGACGTGGGAAATTAGTGCAGAATAATTAGTGCACTTTAAATTCACAACCTAGTTGCCGGAAATAATTTCCCAACTTCAGTAAGGTTTACCACTACTTGGTTTCCACATAAACATTTCTTTACTAGTCCCAAAGGCCACTTAATGTGTGTTTAATCCACAATACATTGTACACCCATAGTTTATACCAAGCAACCATAGAGTTTTAAGAAATAGCCAAAATCCTTACAACAGGGGTTAAGGCCTACGAGACACATTCCATTAGCAGCTGAATCAAAAATTGTTTCAAGCATTGCAATGAGCACCAAAAGCACTGGTAAGTGTGCAATCACTGTTCTGGCACCCTTTAATCACAATGTCCCTGCTTTTTTGCTTTGTCTGAAGGATTTAACATTACTTTAATGTAGCTTGTTCTCACTTGTGTTGGCCATAATGGCCAAATGAATTAGACCACTCATCTGATTTAAACCTAGATAGAAGCTTCAGCAAAATCTGCCTTTTTTTTAATGTTACAAATTCAAGATACACTGAATTTATATGACGAACACTTGTGAAATGAACATAAAAAAGAGCAGCATAAAAAAGTAAAATGCTCATTTACCTTTAGAAAGCAGTTTTCTAAATTTTTGTGTTGCTGTGAGCTGTTGATCAGGATCCTCAGAGAAAATCATCTGTATCATATCTGCTGTAATAACTTCTTCCTAAAAAGGAAAGAGAATTATATCTTATTTACATTTTAAACACACTGGTAAAAATACTTTAAATATATTTATGTATTACTTACTTCTGGAATAGGTACAGTAGAACTAACATCAGGATCTTGGATGGGGCTTTCTATCATAGATACTTCATTTCCCAGGAGAGAAACATTTCTGCGCTTAAATAGCTAAAAGAAAAAATATGTCAAATTTCACATTGTTTTGGTTTTTTTTAAATTTACGAGATAGAGATCCAAAGCATGCAGAGGGATGGACTGTGATATTTTTATACGTTTCCAAAAGCAGTAACCAGAAACTCTCAACAATTCTTAGAAACTTTACAGAAAGTCTAAGGTACTCAGGTAAGGTACTAAGGTATGAAATAGTAACACATATAGATTAGGATGCGTGATAGTAATGTCTTAATTTTTTTAAAATTTTGTTTTAAAAAAATAGTACTAAATTTTAAAAGACAATAGATTGCTTTCCTTCTTCTCCCGCCCCAATCACCCATGCAACTGGGATCTTAAAATAAACTTTTAGGAATTTAAAAGAAAAAATGAAACACCACTACAGTATTTGTAACCCCCAAAAGAACTAGTGTACCCCCAACTTCGAGGTTTCACCTTGAAAGTTCGTTGTTTATTAAATTATAAGGAACATTTAAAAGATGTGTGAGGGGTAAGAAACCAGAATTAATTCTCTTTTTTATAGTCTTTCTGTATTATTCCTTACAACTCAAAACAATTTTGAAATGGAGGATTTATAATGGAAATCAATTTCTCAAAGGTTTTCCATATTGACAAATATTTTAAAATCACTAAAACTGGACTAATAGTGCTTGTTGTACTAGTTTACTGTAGGCCATCCTTGACCATCTGACCACAAAAAATGTCATAAGGAATTTTGTGCTCTCTTTCAATATGGTAATTACATATTAGATAAGTTATTTCTTAACTACAAAGTAATTGACCAAAATTCACATACAATATTTTAATACAGTTCATTGACAAACTTTGAAGAAAAACTGACATCATAACAGATCACTACAATATAAATATTAAACACTACCACCTGGAGGTAACTAACCACCTACTTTACTATTAGCTCTCTATCTGCCTACATATTGAAGACCTATCAGATTGAACTGTAATATTTATGTTTTAGCAGACTTTTAATTTTTTATTTGTAAACAAAATGTGTCTTATATTTTTGATTTTCTTCTAAAAACGAAACTCTAGTATGTCTCCGTAAACAATAGTTACTAAAAAAATCAGTTTGCTGATATGAATATTATGTAGAAATCTTTATGAATCGAAAGCTCTCAGCTGACAAACATTTTTGTTAGACCATATTTATTATATTTAATGTTTAGAAACCTACTTGTTCTTCCCTTTTTTGTTTCCGGAGCTGGATTCCTTCCTCTTCTCTCCGTCTGCGCATTTCTTGAGGATTGAGTGCCTTGTTCTTATAACTTTTCATTCTATAATTATCTTTTCCTGAAGTTGCCATGGTGTCTGTAACAACAAATAATGGGATTTTTAACCCTCCTCTATCAGAATAAAATAAATAAATAAATAAAATAAAAAATCTGTATTTTGAGAGACGTGAGTGAACCCTTAGGGCACATTCTGTGTCTTCCTATGTTTGTGGGCATGGTCTAGCTAGCCCATTTTGAACAATGCTAAAATACCAAAAAGAGATAATAGAGTGAATAGACAGCTAGCTGTTCTTCATAAATTCTAAGTTAAAATTACTGCAATGTTTTCTACCAGAGACTAAATATGAAGGGCACCTAAAAGCTTCAGCTATTGCAAAATGAAACTGAACCTTATGAGGAAGATAGGTTGGAAAAAGAAATTGTATTATGCTGTGAACCAACTGCAAGACATCTTAAAAGTGAAATTTGAAATGCTATCACCTCACTTCCTAAACAGGCATGGTAGAGATTGCATGTCCTTCTCAACAAAACAGACCAACTGTATGTCAAAAGTGGTGACATTTTTAACATGCAAGTTTACGTAAAATGAGATTGATGTTTACTGTCTCTTAATGACTAACACACTAACTGTGCTCTGTTTACAAGCTTTTTTTTTTAAATGCCCACCTTAGAAACAACCTGAGATCCAAGTACCAACATGGGTCTTTCCTTCTGATTCATTACCTATAACAATAGTTCTGCAAAGGCCAAATTAAGCTGCCAGTGACACCTGTTCTAACCCACTGTCTTCAATAGTTTTAAACTACTGTAACAGATTGAAACTTAAAGTTTCTATTGACGTGAAAAAAATAAAACAAAATAAAATCCTACCATATCACTTAGCTGCAACCACTCTGCAAAATCAGAAGGGATTGAATTTCTTATTGAAATAATTTAATAATGCTGAACATACATACGGAGGGAGGTCTGCTGAATAAGGTGATGCCTTTATCACACAATCAAAAGTGCAGCACTCATCTGAAAAGTGACTGAACTCCCAAATGTGAAGCTCAGGGCAGCATGATAAGCCTTCATGTATGGAATTCTTTCATAACAATGAAACCCAAGTCCTCAAGAAGAACTGTAAAAATTCTTTGCCTAGAGTTTTGCTATTTAATAGTATTTAGACCACAAGCAAGTTTCTATTTTTCTGGTTAACTCTGTTCATTTTGTAACTCACTCCTCTACCCTTCTGGTTTGTTTTGTTCATCTGTTGCATTCATCCTGACACTGGAAGCCACGTCAGTGCAACTCCTGAAACACAGCACTGGTGTGGGCAGCACTTAAGGTTGCTGTAACTTGCATTGCTCAGGTGGTGGTGGTGGCAGTCTGTGTGTCTTTTTTACACCCTTGGTCACTGTAGGTTAGACCCACTTTAGTGGTAATGTAGACCTGCTCATAGAGACATAGTGGATGAGGCAACATCTTTTATGAAACCAAATTTTGTGGGTGAAAAACAAAGTCCCAAGCTACACAAAGCTCTCCTTCACTTCAGTGCAGCTTGAAAGCTTGTCTCTTTCACCAACAAAACTTGGCCCAATAAAAGATACTGCTTCACCCACCTTTCCTCTCTAACATCCTAGGACCAACACAATGACAACACTGCATGTGAAACATACACTATCACCTGCTATTTGGCTGTAGAGCACCCAGCAGAAGGAAGCCCTTTGACTGGGGCTCCTAGGCACTACTATCAATACAATGTTTTTCCCATCTCAGACTGAGTCCTGGGAAGTTATGGTAATGCATGGGTCTGGCTCAAGACGCTGGGAAGCACAACTTCTAATCTAAGCCACATGCAGCCCCACCCCTCGAGCGCTGCTAGAAAACAACCGCAGAGGCCGCTAGGTGAAATAAAAAGGGGGCGGTGGCGTTAGATGCAAACCCCTGGGACGGGTGAAGGAGCAGGGCGGCCTAGCAACGGTTTATTATTTCGACGCTGGAGCGCCATGGAGCTGATCCGGGGGGCGGGACCATCCAAGAGTGGTGGTGATCGCTCGGGGCCGGGGCTGTTCTTCGGCTCCGGTTCAAGCAGCTACGGCCAATGCGGGGCAGCTCCCGCTTCCCAACCCCCTCGCCGACCCAGGGGCCCGGCGAAATCGAGTGCCCGGCCCAACCCGCCAGCTCCGCGGGGAGCCTCCCGATCGCCCTCCTGTCACCTGCCCGGAGCCCCGGCTGCCAGGGCCTCGCGGACACGGCGGCTCCTGTTCCACTGAGCGGCCCCGACGGCCGGGGAGGCGAGAGGCCCGAGCGGCCGAGACGGGAAGCACCCGACCCACGGCCCTCCAAGGCGCCCCCGAGCCCTGCTGCTACTGGTACCGGGCGGGCACAGGGCGGGGTGGCAGTAACTCCCCTCACCCATCGAGGCGGCGGCTCCCGCTGCCTCAGAAGCTCCCCCAACGCCGCGTTCCTCCGGAGCGCAAAACAACCCAGCCAGCAGGATGAGGTTCGCAATTCAAAATGGCGGCCTCAGCCCGGCCGCCGTCGAGTCCCTCCTTCCCAGCAGGCCTTGCGCGCCAAGAATGCGCGAGGAGCAGGAAGGACCCGCAGTGACCAGTGGGGCGCCCGGGAACACTACAACTCCCATCATGCATCACGGAAACCCTGGTAGGAGGTGGAAGGGACGAACCGCCGGCCGAGCGGCTTCCTAATACGCATGCGCTGCGCTTTAGCTGCCGGAAAGGAACCAACCGACCAGTATATCTCCGGGGACTGGGGAAGAATCCGTAGTGATTGACGGGCTATGCTGCTGTGCGAGTTGTGTGGCCAGGCGCTGCGCACCGAGCCGGAGATGCGGCGCCATCTGCGGCGCGCGCACCTAGAGCGCGAGGCCCGCTGCCCGCTCTGCCCGTTCTCCGCCGCCCCGGGCGGCTACGACGAGTTGCGCGACCACGTGGAAAGCGCGCACCCCGAGCCGGGCCACGTCCCCGCGGGCGGCCAGCCCCTGTGCCCTTTCTGCGGGGAGACCGGCGCCTCAGCCCGCCAGGTGGAGGCGCACGTGAGGTCCCGGCACGGCCACCTCCTGGACGCCCCGGCCCCGGGTGAGTGCGGCTCCCCGCGGCTCCTCTCAGCCGTGGGCTTGCCTGCCTGGGACAGGGTCTGCCTTGGGTTAGGCCAGCGCCCCCCAGCACGGGCACGGGAAGCAGTAGAGTCGTATACGCGCCCAGAGCCTCCGGCCGCACATCCGCACGGCTCTGCAGCAGAGCAGTGACCCGCCACCACAGCCTTGTTCTCCGGGCTGGCACGTGTGGACACAGCCTGCCTGCCGCGGTGGGTAGAGCTGCCTGTACCCTAGGGCATCACCACATGTATAGACAACAAGGGTTTAAGGATTAGCCACCTTGCATGTAGCCGCCCCCGCCCTGTGCCTCTGCTGAAGGCATTGTGGTGTCTAGAGCTAATCGTGGGCACGACCGAGTGTCTGACGTGCTACACCCCATGTACACCTTTGTGGTGTGATCGTTATAGCATTCACATTCGCCCTTGCAGTGTAACTGTGTAGGGGCTAATCCAAAGTATGGCCTGTAAGGGATTTTTGGAATGCTCATGGCACACTAAACATTACTGTTACGGTAGCCTGTTTCCTGTAACATCATGCATGTATAGCTATGAAACTTTGCTAGGTCATGACCCCAGTTGGCACAGCTGTGGTTTTGCTACCTGCAGGGGCATGCACAGAGGAACAATGGTGCTTAAACATCTTAGCTCAGGAGAGAGAGGTCAGCCTCTTGCTGGATGTGGATGATCACCCGACCCCAGGGGGTGTTCAGGAAACACTTTAAAAAAAAAAAAAAAAAGACACCTTTGTGAGTGGCTCTCTCCCAGGAAACCACCTTTTAAGCAACATCAAGGACTGGCATATACTCAAGGCCAAGGGTGGGTCAGGGTGGAGGTGGGGAGATTGGCTGCAAGCTGTGTCAGTGGCAAACCTGTGCGGTAAGCTGAACGTGGACTGGAATAGGGCTCTTAGTTTAAAGCAGGGGTGGGCAATCCCCAGCATGTGTGCTGACAGTGACGTGTGAGCCCATTTGGAGCAGCATGCAGCACTTTATGTGGCGCCACAGAAATTTTCAGTCCTGCCACTGAAAGCTTTTCTGAGTGGCTTCTTTTGGGGGCATCTGGAGTGGTGGTGGTGGAGGGGTCCCAGCCATGCCCATGACTTAGGCATGCCATGGAAAGAAGCCGCCCAGAATTAAGTGTGCACAAACAGATTTATAGTTTCTGGTCAAATATGTCACTTTACTTTGTCAACTTCCAAGTCTTAATTCTTACAAAGAAAAAAAACATTGAGCTTCCTGAAGAGCTGAAGTGGATGCAGTGTCTCTTGTGAGCCGGAGAGAGGGGAGGGAAAAAGGTGGAGAAGACAGTGAGCACTGAGGAAACTGTCTTAATTGTAGTGTTGTCGAAGTGCTAACGAAGTTAAAAGTGGAAATGGCATTCTATTCTGAATACCAATGTTCAGTTGCCTGTAGCTTGAAATGCTTTTAGACGTGGCATCTTGGCCAGGAAGTGATTCTGTTAAGATAGTATAGAGTGAACACGTTATGTTATTGTCTTCAGTTTTAGAAAGCTGTGCCAAGGAATAGTGATAAGCTCATTTTACACATATTTGAATGATCAGTCAATAGCTCTAATTGTGTATATCCTAAACTGATATTTGAGTATATGATGACTGGTGGGAGCTGCAAGCTAGTTTTTTTCATGGCTGCAGAATTTGCCACATAGCCCATTCCCTAGATAGAAATGAGGTTTAGAATCCAACTTTCATTTTTGGCTTTTTTCTAAATTATTTATAGCCTTTATAGCAGCAAAGGTTGCCTTGAAAATGAACCAAATATCAATCAATGCTTTGCCGACAGCCTGAATGTGTAAGTACCCTAAAATGATCTGGCTGAGGCATGAACTGTCCCAGCTATCTTAGGCCTTGTCTACACTACAAAGATAAATTGATCTACGTTAGGTCGATTTACAACCACCACATTAGTTACTGGGGTGGGTAACGTCCACACTATGTTCCTTGGTCATGGGAATGTCTCCTCACCAGGAGCACTTCCATTGACTGACTGAGAGGGACAGTGTGGGGAGCTGAGAGCACAGTCTCTCATTCCTGTTGGGAGTCTGGCTGCCTCATAGGCTCCCAGGCTCCTGGAGGACAACTGTGTCTTGCCCCCTCCTGGGTGAGAACTGGAGGAAGCCATCCGGGGCTTCTCTCCCTCAGAGAGCAGGGTCAAGCTGCTTCTAACCCTCCCCTGGGGATGGGGTGGTGAGTTGTGAAATTGAAACGGCTGCTCAGCTCATGCAGAGAAGCTACCCAGAGCTTCTCCCCTTCCCATTCCCTGCTGAAAGCGCAGGGGAGCCGCACAGGTCTTCTACCCAGTCAGGAGCAGGGTCCAACTGCTCAGCTCTCCAGGCGACTGCCAATATAAGGAAGACATTGTGTTGCCATAACTACACTGACATAAGCCCTACATCTCTGGTTGAGGTGGTTTTATTATGTCAGCATAACAGGGAAGTTACATCAGTGGGAGGAGTGTCTCAATGTATTTAGCTCCACTGTTTTGTTGACAAAACTATATAATGTAGACCAGCCCTTAGTGCCTTTCTTACACCTGAAGATAACTATTTAAATTTCAACATTAACTTTACACTGCAGACAATTCCAGCAAAAACATTTTTCTAATGTTATCTCTGTTCCAAGCTGTCTTTCTTTACAAGTGTTTAAAAACTCCTTCTGAACTGTCAAAACCTGCAGTTTTCACCTGACATATTCTACAACATAATTGTGTAACATTGCTGTAGAAATTTGTGACAC
Source organism: Pelusios castaneus (assembly GCA_007922175.1). NCBI lineage: Eukaryota > Metazoa > Chordata > Testudines > Pelomedusidae > Pelusios > Pelusios castaneus. Next base: position 701,554 of record ML685940.1, read on the forward strand.
AGAAAAAATGAAAATATGAAAGCATAAAATGTTAGAATTTAATATATGTAAGATGGTACTACTATGCTGATTGTGTATAAGATAATTGCATATTCAGTTTATTACAAACACATTTCTTAAATTAAAAGAAGCCTTTCCAGGAAGTTAAAAGTGCTGCATTTGTTGCTGAATATGGATCCTTGGAGCACAAGAGGCCTTGTCTCTAAATAGTAATGAGCCTTTACTCATGTTGAGCATTACTCATAATTTTCCTACAACAAAACCCCTCTTATTAGAATACTCATGTACATTGTGCATGTCACAAGGAAGGGACTAGAGTAATTGAGGGAGAAAAGTGAAATTTTGTCACTCTATAAAACTATTTTTGTTTTTAACAACACATTTAAATCAAAAGACTAATTAACAAAAACCTTTTCTCATAACTTTTAAAGATTCATCACAATATCACATCAATGTAAATAGAACAAACAATTCCTGATTCCGGTTTTCTGTGCCTCCAAGGAGTCCCTGAGCAAAAACAAAGCAGGCAATTCTAATATATATATATTTTTATATTTCTAATCTTAAAAATAAAATAAGAAAGAAAAAAACTCTTTTGGGTGGCAGTACGGAAAATTTCACAGCCTTATTTTATACATAAAGCAGAAAAAAGTACAAGATGATACCCTCACCACCCCTGGGTCACATGTTTGACACCCCTGATATAAACAGTAAAATTACTCTGTACGGTTCATTGGGGTATTCACTAGGAAATTCTTTTTTATATCAATACAGAATTAATCTCTATTGTCATCTTGAACATCCCTCACAGAATATATGCTGTCAACTTCTTTTTTTCTTATAAACTATCAAATAGTAGTATTGTTCATCTGACTTAAATCAGTTCTTCTTTAAATACAGGAAATGGTCAAGGGCTTTATGAATGTCCAATGTGTGATCTTGTCTGTGCAAACAGTCAGATTCTACAGGAACATGTTGACTTGCACTTAGAGGAGCACCGTTTTTCAGAAGGTACATGGAAAGATAAGAGCTTGTTATTGATAAACAGTATTTTAAATGAGCTGTTTTTCTTTTATATTTATTTATGGGTACCAAAACAAATCAAGAAAATAAAAAAAAATAAAGGATAGTTTGAATTTCTCAAGCATTTGTATAGGTTTGTAAAAGAAAATTTGTCATTTAACTTCATTAGGGAGATGCCATTTTTCAAGCCTGTATTTAAGGTCACATTAAACTTCAGACAGTTAGTGAGAGGTGAAATCCTGTAATTTCCTTCTTATAGATCACTTTCATAAACTATACTTACTACCACTAAGTAGATGTAGTGTGCATTAGGCAAATCTAAAACATTTATAATGATGCATTTAAAAAAACTAGTCTTGCTTACCTCATATTTTATTCAATTCTCAGAATATTCTAGTCCAAATACATACATACATACATACATATGTATATAGGTTTCTGAGGATCACATACATAAAAATATGATTTAAAAAATGTCACCATTTGTGAAAACTAAAATGAACTACCCTGTTTTACTTCTGCCAAGAGTAGGTGCTGGTGCTAATTCACCAGTTAATTCTATTCTCTTATATGGTGCTCCCTGGCTGTCTAGATCTGTACCCTTTTTACAGATTCCCATTCAGTCCCTGACTTAAGGTTTCTCTGTTTCTCACTTTTAGTCCATGCCACTCAGCCTCTCATTGGCTTGATAAAGTTTACCAGTGGGAGTCCTGGTCTTTTGGAGTTAGTAAGGTTCATAGACTAGAGCTTCTTTCTAGAAAATTGAAGGAGATTTTTATCAGAGACAAAAAATGCCGCCTTGGTAGCATTTACAATTGCTGCTTTGTCAGGTAACAGTGCCCATCATCCACCGTAGCATCAGATCCCACCTACATCAATTCTATTTAAAGTTTTTGTTAGCAACTTAGTAAAATGAGGGAGTTTATAGGGGACTTAATCTACAATTAAGTTTATACAAATATATTTCCTGTCAATGCAATCACTAAAAAACAAAGAAGCACTAGGTAACTTCCAGACCAATTCAGTTCACATGATTTATCATCCAGACATAACCTAAATCCACACAGATGCCCCTTAACTTCACAAGAATCCCTTACAGTTCAGTATACAGCTGCCAGTTGCATATCCATGCAGTTCCTCAAAATTGAACTCTGAATACAAACTAATAATACAACCTAATGTTTGCTTGATGAATCCTTGTGTTGTCAGTACACAGAAAGCAAGCATTTTAACCTTAGTATTCACCATCTCATTCTATACCTAGCTATGAATATTCAAACATGTTTCTATAGGTAAATATAATTTTATGTCAACCTATTGAAAAGTGCATGCATTTTCTTTTCTTTTAAAACACTAATAGGTATAACTGTAGGTGGAAGTTTAAGTGATCTAGAACTGGCTCAGCAGCTCCAGAATGAAGAAGACAGACAGCAAGGATTAGAAGCAGCAAGACGAGAAGGAGAAGAGTTCCAAAAACTGCAGGTACCGTACGTTTTTAATGGCATCCAAATGGTAACACTGAAAAACTTTGCAACCACAAACTAAGTATCTTGATGTTTTTTCTTCTTTTTTTTTCATTCTAAGTTTAGTTTCTTACCTCACTCTTTTCTTTATTTTGCTATTTGTTATTTTTCACATTTTGTTTGCCTGGTAACTTCATATGATTTACAATTTTCCAGTAATTTGGTAATAAACTGAATAACTATAAAAATAATGTTTTTATTATTTTGGTAACTTCATATTATAATTAAAATTAACTTAAGATGAGACTTGGAGCCCTTCTCCATGAGTGATAAAATTGGCTTGCTTTTCATAGATATTTATCTCTGTGATAAATATTGTGCAGGCACAGTGGAACCTGGAATGATTAATTTTGGTAGTATCCCAGATGTGTGATGAATTATAGACGTGTACCGTGCATTTTGTACCATATGAAGAGAAAGTCACAGTTTTCTTATATTGTAATACAAGAATAAATTTTAATAGGTGGCTAGTGACATAAAAAATAGTCAAGCTTTGGCATGGATTGGGCTGAACATAGCTACTGTGTATCTAACTCAAGAAACTCTAGTCAAGCTGCTCTGTCAACAGGAAGTCAGATTTCATTGCTTTGATCAGTACCACATCATCAACAAATTTTTAACCAGTGAAATTCTAGTACATACAAAGAAAAAACGAAACTGTGTTTTGATTGGGTGAGTGACCTTCGTTAGACTCTCACTACAAAACAATAAGCTGAAAGAAATGCTTCTAATAGGAAGTCTCTAATATGATGCCATGGTGAAACTCAGAGCTGCCTTGGGAGGAAAGTAATGTGACCTGGAGAAAACGGGCACAGGATAAAGAATCGAGAGGTACTGGGTTCTAAATTTGGCTTTGCCACTGACTTGATGTTTGGGGCAAGTCATTTCATCTTTGTCTCATTTACCCCAACTATGAAATGTGAATCATCTCCCAAGGAGGTTGTGTGAATTAGTTTGTCTGTACAGTGCTTTGATTATGCAACATACTAAATACATGTTAAGTATTTAATTTTATTTATTTGCATTAAATAGCTATGTCATGTCTTGATATAGAAGCTGTCACATAATAAAGTATGAATATAAAATAATTCCTTTGAGAAAGGGAGTTTGATAGGTCCAGATTCAGTAAAAAAAAATTATAAAAATGGCAATCATTTTTTATTTAAAGCAGCATACAAATTGCAGTAGTAATGTTCATGTGTTGCAGCTCATTTTTGTATGCTTGAGACAAATAATCATCAAATACTTTTCTTGGAAAGTTCCAAAGGGGTAGCCGTGTTAGTCTAGGTCAGCCAAACAAACAAGTAGTCCAAATTTTTCTTGGCAAGGCACCTTCTGTTACCAGTTCTAGTTTGACATAGCTCCAGTAAAGCACAAAATGCTGTATGCCAGAATCAGTTCCATATTTATAGCATTTTCAAATCATTGTTAATATATTTGTTCACAATAAATACCTGATAAATATATTCTTTTTCATTCACAGTGATAAGTAGCAGGAAGAAACAAATTTAAATTACTCATATTTTATGCTCACCAGATTCAATATGGCTTGGATAGTTCTGGAGACTACAAGCAGCAGTCACTAAAGAACATGGAAAGGGAAGTGACTAGGGGAAGGATGCAGCCTTCTGAATATCATAAGAGAAAAGCCGACATGATGGAATCTTTGGCTTTTGGTGTAGACGATGGGAAAACAAGGACCTCGGGTCAGTATTTGAACTGTGTTGCTGGAGAAGCATGGATCCTTTCATCTTTTTAGCCCAGTTCGGTAGAGACAAAAGGTCATTATGATGGGATTGCTATGACTGCTGCTGTGCCTAAAATGTTCTTATTACTCATGTAGTTGGTCTTCTAATTCTGTTGGGTTACTACTGTCAAACTCACCCCCATGTCTGTACTGTGCAATTACCTAGATAGTTTAGAAAGGGATTAAGTCTTAATTCAGAGCTGTTGGATATCCCTAGATACTTGTATTTTTAGTAGAGCCCAATATATTCCTGATTTCTGGTTTGTTTCCGCTTTTCTGCTATGGTTGGCTCTAAAAACGTGGAACCCAGCTGTCTGGTCTGTCCATTTGGTCCTCTGCTTGCTTGCCTAGATTACACATGATGGTTCCCTACCTTTTCAGTTCTCTCCTTGAAGACATATCACTTTTTGGGTCTAGGAGGGTCTAAACTAATCCCAGAAGGTTCTATATTTAACCTTCTATCACCAATAATGTTCACTTTCTCCTGTACCCAGTGTACTGCTTGCTCAGTGACACATACAGTCTATGCCAATGACTTCATGAGACCTTATTTTATGCTGTATACAGCAGTATATTTTCCTTAGCACTTCCCTGTGTTTTATGCCACTGAAAGATACCTTACTGTGTGGCAGCTAATGTTTTCTATCAGTGATTCTTTTGGTAACTAGGAACAGTTTATGTTGAAGTTGTCAAGTTCAGCCCTCTTCCTAATTGGAGAGTTCAGAAGAAAAGATTCTCAGTATGGTAGATGTTTACTAAGTAAATAATTCTGATAGCATTTAATAAGTTCAAGTTTAGATCCCAAACTACCTCCAATGTGTTAGGTATACTAAAAATAACCAGTGCTTCTTTTAAAAAGTATTGAAAATCCATTCCTCTTTTATCTGCTTGCCAAGACTAGAGTTCAAAGTTTTGTTGGCTGTGGTTGGCAACTTCATGACACGGTACTTGCAGAAATCTTAATTTGGGTTTTAGCAGTTAATATATAGCTTTTAATTCTATCTGTATTAATTGGAATTAACAAATTGGTCCTTAATGATTTGAGATCTTAGGGGTGAATTGCTATGCTTGTTAAACTTTAAGGGGTAATGTTTGTAACAGAACAGCAGATTAGACAGTATAAGGCCTTTCGGCACTCATTACACTGAATGCAAGAATATACTTGCAAAAATATACTTTTTATGAAGCAAGGAAACACTAGACAAATGAGTGGATTTTCTAATTTTTGAAAGTTTGAGTTCTGTACCACTGTTTTCTTGGACTTATTACTGTGTGGGATGTGGCTTAGGTGAGTAATTGTTTAAGGGCTGCCTTTAAAAAGTGAAATATTTGAGTGTCTGGAAGAAATGTGAGCTTACCAATAGTATCCCTAAGGATTTCCGTGGTTGAAAAGGGAGATTAGGGAGAGGTAGCTTTGACTAGTGTAAGTATTTTCTATGTTACACAATTAGTAATTAGTCACATCCCTTGTACCAGTCCTGCAGTTCACAATTCACCAATTATACATACACTGTTTTATTTTTATACATTGATGCTATATTGATCTTCAAAAAGCCACTTGATGTGGCAGCAGCAGAAAAGCTCAGCTGGATTTTTAGAACACGTCAGAAATATACTGATTCATCAAGTCCTGGTGTATGGGAGAGCAATGAAGTAGCTCACATACAGACAGACAATTTGACTAAGTTCATGGTTTAACTGACTGCTATATTCATTTTTTAATTCTGACCGGTGTTGTTTTTTTGATTTCTCAGCCTGTTCCTAGACAGAGATAATCTGCCCTCACAGAACGCTAACTTGTTTAATGTGTAGACTTAAAGCTTATATTTTCTCTCTTTTAGGAATCATTGAAGCACTGTGCAGATATTATCAGAATGAAATCAGAGATGTGAGGCGTGTATGGCTTTCTACAGAAGTAGATCATTTCCACTCATCTTTAGGAGACAGAGGCTGGGGTTGTGGCTACAGGAACTTTCAAATGTTGCTTTCTTCATTACTGAAGAATGGCATGTATAATGATTGTTTGAGAGGTATATACAGTTAGTTACCATTTTGAATTTAACTTCTGCATACAACATTTTGATTAATCCAAAACAATGGAGAATAAACTTTGTAAGACTAATAGGCTAGTGATATCTATTGCATGTTTTCTTTATCATTAGCGGATATTCTAGAAATTTTCCGGAACAAATTTGAGAGAAGACTGGATATTGAAGGAAACACAACTGAATTAATATTTTAGAATTAAGAGCTTAAAGTAGAAATGTGGTTTTATAATGCATTAAGGCTTCTTGGTTATCTGTTTTTATAAATGAAATACTGAGTAAAACTAGCTAAATTTTTAGCAGTAATAGAGACTGCTTCAATAGATGGTATCAGCAACTTAAATGTTGCTTCTCTGTTTCAGATAATACTCTAATACCTTGTATTCCAAAAATTCAGTCTATGATTGAAGATGCTTGGAAAGAAGGTTTTGATCCTCAAGGAGCATCTCACTTCAGCAATAGATTACATGGTACCAAGGCATGGATTGGAGCATGTGAAATGTATTCTCTCTTAACCAGTCTCAGGTTAAAGTATGTATTGATCTTCAGTGAAGATTCTCAATGATCTCTAAGAATAAAGGATGTTTTCAGTTACAAACTAAACATATTAAGCAGTAACACATACAGTACATTATGCTGTTTGTCTAATTATAGAGCTAATAATTGACCACACTTAGGTTTATTCTCTTCACACATCAAGTTTGAAGGCAGTGCAGGTGCCAGATTTCTCAGTCTATTCATATGCTATGTTTTGTGTTTATCTGCATTCTCAAACTAATTTAGGCCATTGTTATCTTATTTTAAATTCCTTTCCTTGAGAGTGAAAGCCAAGCACTCTGCTTGTGGAGCTGTATAACTTACTCAACTTCATTGGCTTTAAATTTAACTAGTCTGTAATAAATGCTGGTAAGACATAGTTATAGTGCCACACAATTTACACAGCTGCACAATACAAAGACATAAATCTTAAAATTTAGTAAAATTCCATAAATTTAGTAAAATGTAAATTTAATTTTAGTAAAATTCCATACATTTTTAAATATAGTAAAATTCTATACCAATCGACAGCTTGTGCATAAAACTCACTTTTAATTAAAGCTTCATGTTCATGAAAACTTTCACAGCCACTGTCCCTAACTGAGTTTTATGAAAAAGTTTGAAGTTCAACTGTGGAGTTGTGTGTCAAAAGTTATTACTCAAA
>ML685940.1:714092-737241 GCA_007922175.1 Pelusios castaneus
GTTTGAAGTTCAACTGTGGAGTTGTGTGTCAAAAGTTATTACTCAAACTTAAAATATGTGTTCCTGCCACTTTGGATAACACAAGGAAAAGCTGAAAGGATTTTCATAAACTTCCCAAATTACCTTTGAGCTAAGACCAAGAATGGGACATTTGCATCCAAAGGGATAATTTTTTCCAATTTTGGGCAGTAGAAATCATATTGCCTCTTAAGTATAGCTTTTGCTGTAATTGAAAAGAAAATGTAAAGCATAACATGAAGGTATGAGGAAGAACTGTCACCAGGCTAGTCCAGATCTGCAGGGTCTGTGGTCAGCTGCTGCTTCCACACAATTATGAAATTAACGCTAAGTACTATTTTTGTAAAGGCAGTAGTAAGTGTGTCTGACACTGCAGAATAACGATTAGGCACTACACACCCTTTTCAAACGAACAAGAAACTTAGGCCTTTTCATTTTAAATCTCGTACAGGTGTCAAATCATTGATTTTCACAAGCCAACTGGTCCCTTGGGTACCCATCCTCGTTTATTCGAATGGGTTTTGAACTACTATTCTTCAAACAGAGAAGGTGGTACAAAAGTAGTGTGCACCCCCAAACCACCTATCTACATGCAGCATCAAGGTCAGCATACTCTGTATTAGTTTCTTGTATTGCATTTTATTTGTATAACATGTTATTCAGATGACATTCGTATTCTCTACCTACTATGCAGCAAGTTCCTTAATTTCTTATAAAGCTTATTTGTTATAAGTAAAGAGAAACGTACAATAAAATTCCCATCAATTGTTAGTCACCTGAAGGACAGATTTAGTGTTTTGAACTAGTTGATGCCTGCTTTTCATTGGCAGGTAGTTGGCTAAATAAAATATTCTTTCTTTATTTGGGCAAAGAACATGTAGCAAATAATGGATAGAATAAGTCCTAGTACTTGAAGGGAGTTTTTACTGTCATTATTTTGTTTTGAAATTAGGGCATAGTCGTACTATTGTTGGAATAGAAGAGAGGAAGAATAGAACATTATGTTTACTAATATTTGACCCAGGATGTCCAGCACAAGAAATGCAGAAATTGTTAAAACAAAGCAGTGATGACACCAGTCTCAAACAATTTCGGAAATTTGTGGGTAGCTTAAAAGATAAGCAGTACCAAATAGTGGCTGTAGATGGAGTGCTCTCACCAGAAGAGAAAGTTGTAAGTATTCTAGAAAAGTTTTTGTATACAAACATAATAGAAGTGACCTTTTTTGTCTTTATCAAGAGTATATATCTAGAGAGGGTATTTGGGTGTGTTTTTGATCTTTTTCACATCTTTCCCCATCCCACACTCCAGTAAAACATCCCATCACAGAACACCTGATAGTTTATTCCCTCCGAATAAAAGTAAGAACTTTAAAATGCTTTAGTACACATTCTTATATTTATATAGTTCAAGCACTTGTAATTCTAATTAAAGGAAAAGTTTGGAGACCACTGTACTAGAGTTTCTCAACAAAATGGTTATATGAATTTTTTTATTATGGGCAAAATAACTACTTCCCTAATCTCATTCTTTTATCTAAAATTTAAACCCTCAGCCTAGGGTAGATACTCAGCTTTGAAAAACTTCAGTGCAAAATCGTTAAAAGTTTGATAAAGTTATAAGCAACTGCAAAAAAGCCTTATTATAATGGGATGAAATACACAACCTTAACTCTAGGTTAATTTTTAAGTAATTTCTTAAAATTGTAACTGATTTATAATACTGTTTTGAAATTATTTAGGCTATAGGTTATGTAACTGTAAGCATTAACTGATATTTTTGTTCGCTAAAAAATCTAATTTTCTTTTTAAGGCTCGCCGTCAGGCTTCTCAAATCTTCACAGCAGAGAGGATTCCTTAACGGGTGTCTCATTTGCTAATTTTCTGTTACACTCAGCAGATATGAAACTTGAAATGTGTCGACAGGTTTTCAATCAGTGTATTTATAATTTAATATTTTCAGCACTTTTAATTATACAATTGCCAAAGAAAATGTTTATCCTGCTAATTTTTTAATAAACATGTATGGGCTTGATGTGTACTCTGTACCCTGACCGAGGAATGCAAGGTTGGGCTTTATCTTAGTGCTGTAACACAATAAAGAGGGGCACCCGGACAAGCCTTGGGAGAAGGGAAGATTGTATTTCTTTGCTTCTCTGTGGCAACACTACCACTAGCTTGTAACTGTACTGTGGCACTACTGTATGGCTCACCATGGTTCTTGTTTTCATTAGCACTTATTCCACAGCACACTATAGCAGCATGTTGGTATTGGAGCACCCCTGTTGGAGTGGTAGTGTTTTTGTGATACTGAGTGCAATGGTCAGGGCAGCTAAATTATTGTTGTTCTGCTTCCATAATGATGGCATTCTGGTCTGAGGGTTTCTGGCAATTGCACAGTTTGGCCATGAACTCCAGATATGCTTGGATCTGCTGCTTCTATTTCCTCTACTCCTACACCTTGATCCTAGGAATACATTTTATAGGAAAAAAGAGTTCTATAGAAACTAGAGTGGAGAAGCTCTAGTATAATTTGTGTCTCTCTGACCAAGCCGAGCACTGGACATCTTCCAAGCCCTGCACTGGACTCTTGCCTAATCGCAGTGTCTCAGGGCCACGTATATTCAGACTTGGTGGTAGGGCACTGCAGTGCTGGAGCTCTGGGGGGCTAGACTCCGCCCCGGAGCCATGTAATCTCAACCCTGTGCAGCCAGCAGAGGGAGGGGCGATCCTTACCCCACATCCTCCTTGTCCCCGGCGTAGGCGGGCACGCCCGGCATTTAACCGTGCTGCAGCCGGCGCTGCTCCAGTCTTCCGGGCTCGGTGCGACGTGCTCCCGCGGCAAGCAGGCACCATGTCCGGCGGCGGGCGGCTGTCTGGCCGGGTGTGTTTGGTGACCGGCGCCTCGCGGGGCGTGGGGAAGGGGGTGGCGCTGCAGCTGGCGGAGGCAGGCGCCACCGTGTACATCACGGGCCGGCAGCAGGAGACGCTGGCGCGGGCGGCGGCGGCGGCGGTCTCGGCCCGGGGCGGGCGCTGCGTGCCCCTGGTGTGCGACTCGTCGCGGGAGGAGGAGGTGGCGGCGCTGTTCGAGCGGCTGCGGCAGGCGGAGGGGGGGCGGCTGGACGTGCTGGTGAGCAATGCCTTCTCCGGGGTGGGCGCCATCGCCGCCCTGCATGGGCGGCCCTTCTGGGAGAGCCCGGTCACCCTCTGGGACCAGATCAACAACGCCGGCCTGCGGGGCCACTACCTGTGCGCCCACTTCGCCGCCAGCCTCATGGTGCCCGCCGGGCGCGGCCTCATCATCATCATCTCCTCGCCCGGCGGCCTGCGCTACACATTCGACGTGCCCTATGGCGTTGGGAAGGCCGCCTGCGACCGCCTGGCCGCCGACTGCGCCCTCGAGCTGCGCCCGCACAGCGTGGCCTGCGTGGCGCTGTGGCCCGGCCTCGTCCGCACGGAGATGGTGGTGAAGGAGACCGAGGGCTCGACGCCGTGGGGCGAGCAGCTGCAGAAGATGATGGCTAATGCAGAGAGCCCTGAAGTGAGTGGCAAGTGCGTGGTGGGCCTGGCCTTGGATCCTGCCATCATGCGCCACAGCGGCAAGGTCTTGCTCAGCTCGGACCTCGCCCGACGCTACGGCTTCCGCGACGTGGACGGGAGACCCGTCTACAACTACACATCGGTGCGTAACGTGCTTGTGTTACTGATGCCAGGGCTGGCCTGGCTCTTCCGCCTCATCCCAGAGTGCATCAGCATACCCAAATGGGCCCTCGCCCTTTACTCCAGCAAATTCTGTGTCTACCCACCCCTGCAACCATCCTCCACACTTGGAAAAAAAGGTTGATACATTTATAATAAAAGTGCCCATGATGTTTCTGAATTTTGTTTCATTGTTGATTTCTGACAGTGTCTCTTAGGGACCGAAAGATTACCATTTGATGCCCAGTGAGGCTTCAGAAATATGCAAGGCTGCCTTACACCAGAGTTTATTTCTTTTTGGCGAGAGAGGCTCCCTGATTTGGAGATTATAAATACCACTTTAAAATTAGTCTCCCCTGAGGAAGAAGGGTGTGGCTTTGTATTTCAAAGTTTTGCAGTAATGCCTGTCGTTGGTTCCCACAGTCAAAGAGCAGCTCTTTATTTTAGTTCCTCAAATTTGAAGACTTCAGAACTTTAGTGTACAGCTGCTCTTAAATTCAGATTTAATCCTTTGTTGTTTAAGAGGTTCTCATTAGAATAGTCTGAGAAACTCAGATTTTGGAACAAATTTAGCAGGCATAACCCATGTGGGGATTGGACATCCTGGTGTAGTGGAGTTTTTACTGTATATAGTGGCTATGTCAACACTTACTAAAATTTAGTTTGAATTAACTAACTAATACAAACTAATACGAACTAATTTTAACAATTTAACTTAATTCGAACTAGAAAAAAATTAGTTTGAATTAAGCAACTGCCATTCGAATTAGCAATCTCCATTGATTTCAATGGGCCAGTTAGTTCGAACTAACATGGCCACATTGATTAATTCGAACTAACTAGTTTGATTCCAAAGGGGTAGCCATGTTAGTCTATTGTAGAAAGACAACAGAGTCCTGTGGCACTTTTAAAGACTAACAGATTTATTTATCGCATGAGCTTTTGTGGGAGAAAATCCCACTTCGTCAGACGCTTTGAAGATGGGAAAGTTACAGAGTGGGAAGAAATTAAATGCAGGGGAGTGTATGACATAGCATCAGGTCAGGCTGTAACAGCAAATCAAAATAGGTGTTAGGATTCAAAACACTGGGGAACAGCACATAGAGGAGGGGGAGGTCAAATCACTTGTTGTAATGCGAGAAAAATCCATAGTCCCTGTTTAACCCCAAGACAACTGAGTCAAATTTGCATATAAGTTCGAGTTCTACAGTCTCTCTTTGAAGCTGTGTTTTTCATGGGCTTCTCCTGCCGTAGTTGACTTCTGGGTACCCGTCTGGCTCTGTCAATTTGTTTCTTCACTCGCATGGCCCCACAATATGCCAACATCTTTATGGCCGATTTAGAACGTTTCCTCACGTCTCATCCCAAAGCACCTCTACTTTACCTATGCTATATTGATGACACCTTCATCATCTGGATCCATGGTAAAGATGCCCTTGAAGATTCCCATAGAGATTTCAACAATTTCCACAACACAATCAAACTTAGCCTGGAACACTCCACACAAGAGATCCACTTTCTGGACACTACAGTGCAAATTAGCGATGGGCACATAAAGACCTCCCTATACTTACTGTTCGGTATAGTTACCTACATCCCTCGAGCTTTCATCCTCGACACACCACACGATCCATTGTGTACAGTCAAGCCCTAAGATATAACCGCATTTGCTCTGACCCTTTAGACAGAGACAGACACCTTCAGGATCTCTACCAGGCATTCTTAAAACTACAGTACCCATCCGCAGAAATGAAGAAACAAACTCAAGTTCTGGTCTCCGTATGGAGGCGTGGGTAAAGGGGGGAATTGTTGAAAAGTCCCCGGCTTGTGCCTGGAAGGCAGCCAAGTCCACCGGGTTAAAGGGGACATGAGTGTAGACCTGCATGGTTGTAGCCGGTCGATTGTCACCCCCTTGACGAGAGATAACAGTCTCAGTTATAAGAGGGTACATGCCTAGGGCCCCACCCGGTTCCTGAACTCCAGGGCCCTCATCCCTAGCTAGGGGAGATATTGGGGCCGAAGGGGGCTCCGATTCCGCCATTACAACTGGGGGAGGGGGCGGCAGATGTGAAAATGTCTCCAACCCGGTCGCGACCAGACCAGATTTCCGCAACAGCTCTGTTCTGTCCCATAGAGCCATAAACAGCTGGGCATACATGTGCTCGTTCCACTTCCCGGTTCGCTGACAAAACAAAAGAAGCTGGAGAATAGTGTTATAATTAAGGGATCCCCCTTGAGGCCACTGCTTCTGATCCCCCAGCTGATACTGTGGCCAATCAACAGAACAAAACCTTTTCAATTGTATCTTAGTCATGGGGTCTGACCCCAACTCTTTCCAATTTAACAGAATACATTCCAAGGGGGTACAATACCCCGGGCCCTTCCCTTGTCCTTGGCCCATACCAGAGACTATCTCTGGGCGTCCCCAGGGAAACGGACTTACCACCAAATGGACTGGTCCCACCTGTAGACTGGACCGGTTCCACACCGTCGCCTGACCTTATGCCTGTGATTCTCCGCTTACCAAAGGTGCTTTGCACCGGAGTGCCCTCCGGGCAGGACAGTCTCACACAACGAGGCCCTCTGGCAAAATGCCAGTGCGCGCGTGGGCGTCGAAGTGGTGGCTGCCCTGGCCCTCGGAGGGGTCCGAGCAAGGCTGTTTAAAGCCCCTAAAGTCCCGGCGGAGTCGCCAAAAACTGCTGCAGGTGGACGCCTGGAGACAGGCAGGGGCAAGCAACAGTGGGTTCGTTGCCCGGAGTGCGCAGCACCAATAATCACACCAGGGCGGAGAAGCACACTAAGATTTATTTGAGATCTCAAGCAGGCACACGGAGACAGGCACATCTCAAATCATGCACACTCCGCTTCAGTTACAGTAACTCTTACATAGTGCTCGCCGCTATCCAGTTTAAGGTCACCCCTCGGGGTCTTATTCATCGAGGTGGCGTGCTGACCTGGGTCCTTTTGGCTACAAGGGTTATTGCCTTGCCCTTATCCAGTGACTGATTGGGGGCCCATGTTGTAGCATAAGAACTTAAGATATAGAAGCAACAGAGTACAGGACTTAATCCTCCCAGGGCCCATAACACCGCCAAAAGGATGGGGTGTTTGTCCCAGGAGGGGGAGAATGGGAGTGGGGAAATGATTAGAAAAAAGAGTAAAGCCGAGAAAAATACTAGAGAAATCACAAAGAATGTTGCAAGTAATAAAGACTGTTTATTTATTATGATTACAAATCTTACAGCCTTATAGAATGGCAAGAGGCAGAAGTGAAAGTGCAGAGATGCAGCTTCCTTAAGCAGAGATTTTATGTGTCTGTGTGTTTAGGCCTTCCTATGCAGTTTCTTGCTTTAGCTGCTCTTAAAGGCACAGTACATGTTTATTACAAGCTAATGGTGTGTGTGTGCTAGATACCGGTTTCATGTGTGTTACATGGTTTAATTACTAAAACTACTCTTATTACATTGCTGGTGCCCCTTCCTTTAAGGAAGCAGACAGAGCAACCTACGCTGACCTGTCCTCCCAGGCCCGGGGTGCTAACCTATTTGTCCCTAACCTTATCCCTACACTGACCTGTCCTCCCAGGCCCGGGGTGCTAAACTACTTTAGTCCTCTGTTTCTCTCCTGGACCAAGGGGTGCTAAAAGACTTCCCGTTACTGTTTGGTTTCCCCAGTAGCTACTATTATTTCTTCATTTCTGGACCAACATTCACCTAGGTCCCTGCATGTATCTTGATACCAATTACTCACCAGCGCTCCCAGCCAACGTTGTCAAGTCCGTCCCACCTAGGGTCTGGATCGACCTTTCGAAGTCCTTTCCTCCAAGTCAGTCCCTCTACCTGTCGCCAGGCCGGGCTGCTGACGCCTCTGCCCAGATTCAATGATCCCGAGGACAAGCCTCAAGACTAAAGAATCTTTGCCCAGAAAAACCTCTGACGTCTCAGATGGCTTAGGGCTCCCCCCCCCTCTACATTTCAGGGGCTCTTTATACTGTTTTGGACTGACCTTTCCATTTGGGGATGTGAAACGGCAGACCCCCACTGTCTAGACTATGGGTGCTTGTTGTTTTCGAAAGGCATAGTGCCCCCTTCCTCATTAACCCCATGGGAAGCCTCATAACTTTCGGTCGAAGGCGGGACTGCGGTTAACACCCCCATCTTTAAACCCATGAGAAACTTCACCCCCCTGGGGTTCCAGACGGTGTTGTGCCAGACAGTGGTTTCAAGCTCCTGTTTCAGATTGAAGAGCCCCCCTTGTGATTGATGACGGCCAAGTTCTTGGCATATGATCAAAAAAAAAAGCTAGTTGCTGGGTAAACAAGTTTTGTGCCAGGCAGAGTAAAACCTTTAAATGTTGTTCCAGCTACAGCTACACTTACTATACTATACTACCTATGCATTGCCCCTCTACATTTCTACACATAGTTTTCTTTTGCTGTGTATGTGAAAAGATCCCCCCCCCTCCTCTTTGGGTGAGAAACAAGCTTTCAAGGTTGTGTTATAATTGCAAGCGGAGACCGGCTGAGACTGGTACTGTTATTTCGTTATGAGGAACAGGTTATCAGTTCCTGCAACCGGGGAACATCCTTATATGGGGCTGTTGTTGGGATTGTTGGGCGCCAGTTATGTCCCAGCTGTGTTCGAGTCTGGAGTGAAGGGGATTCATCGACACTGTGGCCTTCCACCCCCCACCCCCCCCCGATTTACCCAGTGCGCAACCCCAGACACAGCCAGGGGCATCAACAACCCCGTCCCAGGACACAGGCTCAGCAGTGAGGCTGCAACTGTCCTTGATAGAACACAAAGGCCAGGCCTGCCCTACAAATGCCCTAGGACCTCATACTTCCGTAGCAGGTGCACCTGGTATGGGCAGGGAGGCTCAGCCCACCAGGAGGGCTTAGTGTGGGGGTAACCAAATGAAGGTTAGAGGGTTCTGTGCAGCTCAACGGGCGTTCTAGGTGCAGGGCAATGGGATTCTGCAGGGGGCTTCAGGTGAGGGTTATTGGGGCTGAGCAGCAGTGGGGTAGGCGAGAGTCTGGGAGTGTAACTCGTCAGGGTGATCCAGTTGCAGGAGGGATGTGGTTTATTGAGTTGGAGGGTCAAGTGCAGGGAGCTCAACAAGTGGTGGTCTGGGTACAGAGGTGGGGGTCCAGTTGCAGGAGGGTTGGGCTCAATGTGGGGAGTCCAGCTGCAGGGTGGTGAGACTTGGGAAAGGGTTCAGGTGTGGGGATTCTGGGTTTTGGATGGGTTACACTCTTCAGGGAGGTCCAGATGCATAGGGGTTGGGTGGACAGTGGAGTAGTCACATGCAGTCACTTTCCACTAGTATCTGAGGGGTGTTAGGGGCAGGTAGGAAGTGGGGGGAAGAGTGCAGAGCTTCCTGCAGCTGGGGTAGTTTTCTAGAAGTGGGTCTGATCTTGGCCAGCTGCTTCTTGCAAGGGAAGAGGAAGTCCCTTTATATTCCATTCCACGTCAGTCGGGACTAGCAGCTGAGCCTGGAATCCCCAGCTGTCCCCCACACTCTATAGTGATTTCACTCTCCATCAGCTGCACCAGGCTCCTGAAATGACATGGCCACCATGCTGCTATGGAGGGACATATGACTCTTCCTGAGGTTTCCTTTTTCATCTCCGTCAGAAATTACTTTTCTCTGGGGAAGAAAAGAAATCTGCAAGGGACATAAATTCTTTGTGTACACAGTTATGCAGAAGTCTCCCAGGAACAAACATGAACATGGAATAATCACAACCATTTCAAGGGGGGGGAAGCTCTGTTGCTTGATTTCTGAAAGTTTGGTAATTTGAATGGGAAAACAGGCTCACCAATGGATTTGATCAGAAGAAAGTGAGGTTCTTCTCCTGGAATCAGGCTACAGTGGGGTTTTTTAAAAGGACTCCCAGGGTGCATGACAGGAATGTTCACTGATAATCAAATTTGTATAATTTTGTAAGCTTTTGTTAAGATAGCACAAACTGATAGATGAATGATTAAAAGAATATTAATAATCAAAGATGATTAAAATTTTAGTTTTATAGTAGGCACATATGATAAATATTTATTCTGGTTTTTTTGGATTAATAGCCTCACACCTTACCTGATGACCTAGTTGAGAGAGATGTCTACCCAGTTCCTCAACTGTAGGGTGGAGGGCTTGGCTGAGCTAGAGGGTGAAGAGCTATAAGTAATACTTTAGTGTACACTTAGGACAAAGAGTCTAACAAACACTAACTAAAAGAAGCTTAAGGAAGAAGTAGCTGATGATCACACCCTAGCAATGTAGTTTGTCCTTTGCATACCCTACATAGTAAGATAAGTCCAAACTTGTCATCTTTACCCACAAATTGTAGGTCATACTCATACTATAGCTTGGTAGATTTGTATGTACTAATGACATATTAATATCCTTCCCAGATGGTTCCATACAGTTTGCTCTTCTCACATTAGTTAATTTTGGTCCTTTCTGTGGGGTTATGGTGTACTTGTGAAGTTTATGTGTGCTATAGGTTACCGTTTATTTGGGTTCTATAGGCTACAGTTCCTCCTTTACTATTGTGATGTTCCCCTTCTGCAATATGACTGGTGTGCAGCTGTGTCACCCCAATTCTTCCTTCCTGGGCCCTGACTTTTCCTGCTTTGCTGTGTGAACTCCCACTCTGGTGTCAGCTCAGGCCCAGCCTCCTGCATATAATCATTCACTCACCCAGTGGAGGAATTCCCCAGCCGGCTACTCCTGGGATGGACCCCAGGAAACACCCCCAGTCCTAGATGCAACCCTGGGAACTACCATCTTGCAGGGTTCCGTGCTGCTCACTATAGTTCGTAAGCTTATTTACAATTGTGTCTCAATTTACCAAAGAACTTGATATGCAACAACTATCATTCCGAATGAGGTCTCTGGACACACAGTCCATGTGCACTGTTTTTGATAAAACAAATACGTTTATTTATCACTAATGTAGGAAAGTTTAAAATAAGGCAACATTGGGAATAGGGTCAGGCCTGTATCACTGGACTGCATTAAGGGCAATCAGCATGTATATTTCAACAAAACAAAAGAATAACAGATTAAAAAACGAGAGTCCGGTGGCACCTTAAAGACTAACACATACCTTCAGTCATAAGCTTTCGTGGGCTCCAACCCACTACGTCAGATGCCCAAAAGCCCACAAAAGCTTATGCCCAAAGATATTTGTTAGTCTTTAAGGTGCCACCAGACTCTCGTTTTTTGCTGTATACAGACTAACACAGCTACCCCTCTTGAACTTGTCACTAATAACAGATTAGTAATCCTCAGCCTGTTATAAGATTTGTTTAGAATAGTTTGCTTTTTGCCTGCCTGTTAGGAACTGTTAATTCAGTAATTTTGTAATGCTTGGACATTGGAATACTGCTTAGGGTTCAGGATTCACAGTTGTTATGGTAACAGGGTCAGGCTCTGCTTCTTGTAATTAAAAGTTAGTGAAAGATTTATCATCTTCCCTGTCCCAGCTCCCTTTCTTAGGGTCTCAGCTAGAAACGTAACCCACAGAAACTATTCTCTATCTCCTGCATAAGAGCCTTGAAAGAAATATATCTATCAACTTTCCCACCCCTCTCCTCCTTGCAAAATGTTTGGTCAGTAATATTATGGGCATTGTTGTAATAAAAGTAACATGTTGTGAGTTAAACACCTGCACACTACTAATCAAATCAGTAAACAAAGGCAGAACTAATTATATGCATGATGTAATCAGTATTTAGGTGTTGAGGTCACCAAATA
This sequence comes from Pelusios castaneus, assembly GCA_007922175.1. NCBI lineage: Eukaryota > Metazoa > Chordata > Testudines > Pelomedusidae > Pelusios > Pelusios castaneus. The sequence continues at coordinate 725,567 of ML685940.1, forward strand.
AGGGTCTTTGGAATACAGTCAATCATAAATGTATGAGCCATGTATTACCATACTGCTCTGGATAAAAGAGCTGTCATATCCCCTCCTCGGTGCTCACTCGAGATGTTGAGATAAAAAGCAGTTAATAAAGGGTTCCATTTGACTCCCATCCTCCTCCGGGATAATCTGTTTGTTTTTCTTTCCAACAAGAAAGATTTTAAGTAATTATAAGTCAGAATACTAAAAATCCAAAGATTATTAAATAAAGGATTTAGTCACAACTAAACAAAAGAATTCTTCTTCTAAGCTAAAATCACTGTTCCAATCTATATATTCAGCTTCCAGCACATGCAGGCTGAGACATGTTTTACAGACAGACAAACTTCCACCTCATTGTGGGTAGGTTTCAGTCCTTGATATTGCTTGGGAGCAAGATTTCAGGGGAGAGCCCCTGCACAAGGTATCTCTTTCTTTTAACAAGTTTCCTTGACAACCTCCTGGGGTCAGGTGATCATCCATGTCTAGCAAAGGGTGTTATTTCTTACACTGGAGCCAAAGTGCTCACAGGTGCTTAAGCAAGTCTGATGTTCTTGTATGAGTGCCTCTGCAGAGTACGAAAACGTAGTTTTGTGTTTTTCTGCATCTGTTCGAGCCATGTATGACACCCACTGGGGACATGACATGGCAGAGTTTGATATCTGTACATATATATGATAGTGCAGGAAACATGCTACTGTAACAATAATGTTCAGCATGTCATGAGCATTCCCAAAACGTCTTACTTGACATTCTTCGCAACAGGAAATACACAGTTAAACTTTAAAGGTGAACTTAGACAGATCACACCACAAGGTTGCATGTGGGGTGCAGCATGTTATAGCAGTATATTCATATGCCTGGAAAATTCAATAGTGAAACTGAATTTTATCATGTTGATACAGAAAATCTGGAACTTATTAATGATTGTGAAAGATTGCTCTACTCCCTGCTGGACAGCTCCACCTCCAGGCAGTTCTGTGATTTCACTCAGAGAGAACCCAGGTAACAACTGGTCTCCCGGTGCGGAGCCAGGAGCTGAGGGGCTGAGTGACAGCTAGACTTGGAGCAGGGCCCGGGGAGGTGGCTGAGCAGGGAACTGGGGGCCCAAGCAGGTTCCAGGGTTGGAGCGGGAAGCTGGAATTCCTGGAGGCAGCTTAACAATACCAGACAATTTGTACAAGTAAAGGACTGAAAGCCAAATTATTACACAACCCTTTTACTTGCTAGGGAGAGAAATTCTCTTCTTGTGCCAGTCCCTAAAAGCGGATTTCTGTGCTGTTGAATTTGCTATTTTTGTTATTGCTTGTTTTGCTATCAAACCAAGATCTGTTTTATTTATGTTGTACTGAAATTTGTCATGAAGAATCATCACCAGAATAAAGATATAAAATTATGTTTTCTAATGGACAGATTCTTGACCTATGAGTGAAACTGAGTTAACAATGGAGCCATCTGAAGAGCATTTTTATGCAAACAAAGGAATTTATTTCATAACAGACATAGTTACACCTGAATACATAGAGTCCCTGGAGGATTTTGAAATCAGAGGCAGTGACGTTTTTGTGGTTATTCATTCAAAATCAGGTAAGACTGTTATGATTTTCCTAAAGGGAACAAGCAATCTGACTTCTGTGTGAAATCTTTTTTACAACCTACACAGGGTAGCAGCATGTTAAAATTGTTTACATGCCAACCTTTTATTGATGACAACATTTCAGTTCATTTCTATGTTTAAGCACTGGCGGAAGTCTAATATTTTAGAGGCAACTTGAAAAGTAAATTTGAACTGGGTAAATATTCGCAAAAGCTATTCACAGGTATTTATTATAATAAACCATATCTAATTCCTTCTGTATTAAATTGAAGTATTTTTATTCACCTTTGTGTTAATATTCTTATCAGCAATATTTTGGAAACAAAAAGTTCATGGAAATGGAAAGTGGTGTGAGTACTCATACTTATGGATTTGCACACATGGCTATAGAACCTCAGACTCCCTTAAGACATCCATCCCTGCTGGAAAAAAAATAAAGAGCAATCCTCTGATATCCCCCAAATTAATCCCAGTCATATCACAGAGTATTGAAAATGAACTGCCAATGGTATGTATTCAGGTGATCAACATTTTTGCTCTCAGACTCTGCAGTGATACATTTTCTTAAGAACCAGAATAGAACCACTTCCAGCCTATGAGGATTGAGAACTACTTGCAGCTGTAGGTATAATATAGTATAATATAGCTAACTGTTCTGTGGGATGCTCACAGAGAAGGACTGAACATTGTGACACAGCTTTTGGCAATGACCATGTAATTCTTCTGCCAGGCAGAGATGGCAGCAGGAAAGGGTAGGGTTCCATATCTAGAGGTTTCTAACAAAGTTACAATACCAGCTGGCTTCAGCCCCCTACCCAGTCTTTTGGGAAATTACACTTATACCCATGGCACTTTAAAAGACAATACTTCCCCTCTCGCAAGCAAAGAGTCTGAGTGTAGAAACCTTTTGATGAAAGGAAGGAAAAATCCAAACAGCACTTGTTTGGGAAAACAGTGCAACACAGAACTCACAAACTCAATGAGCAGAACCCACCCCACCCCAAAATATGTGGGCCATGTCCATGATACCTCTCTTCTTGCTTTCTCCTGGACTGACTGTTGTAGTTGCAGTGTTTATCTCTTGAGTGGAGGGAGGCAGTTGTCTTCTGCCACATCTGGGCCTCTCTGAATCCCGTCTGCCACCTTTCACCGTCAATAGTCATCAACCACTTGTGGCTCCTGTTGCCCACTGGCACCAGTGTCGCAGATGCCAGTCCTGCTGGTCACACCCACCTGCTGCTTACTGGCTGCTTATGCTGGACAATTGCTGACCACTCCCACCACCTGTTCCTGCTGCTGGCTCCTCCGCCATGGCTCGTCATTTCCACCCACCGCTTCCATTCGTTGCTGCTCCCACTGGCTGCTCCCACCAGCCACAGGCACCAACCATTGCTAGTTCCTCTTGCCTGTCAGTCAGCTTTCCCACCTTCTCAAAAGACTTTAGCTCTAACAGGACTTCAACCTGTGACGCTGTCTGGGTCTAGTGGACCACTTATGATGGTTTTTTTACATTAGTATTTCATAATTACAATAGTTCTTAGGAGATATTTCATATTTAGTACCATTAGAAAGATTTATGATTCGCTGGGGATGATGGTATTGTTTACATGTAGGTGTCGTAGCTCTATTATAAGTTATGAATATATTTATTATATTTGTCTTTCAACTTATTTGATTCTGGGAAACTCCACAAACTGGATGTCTACAGTCATTTTCCCCTTAATGGCCTGTTAAAGGAAGCACAGACACAATGGGCCTAGGAAGAAATCTGCTCAGTGAGTCACCCGGACTGACCGTGTAACTCAACTCGATTTTGATTTGCAATAACTCCACATAGCATGGGGAAAGCCAGAAGTGTTAAAAGACAGCATCACCAATTGCATTTTGTCTTTAGTCCTCAGTCTCCAGTCTGTAGCCAGCACCCACCTCTGAAGATATTCATTTGCCACTGGGCAAAGGACTGAGGCCCACCCAGGCGTTAGGTATCTCTAAGAGGAACTGAACAACCTGCAAATTCCAAATTCTTCCAAGCACTTGATTTACATACGCCCTAAATAATTTGAATATGTGATTCTCTTTGACCCTTTAATATCTCTTATATTTTGTTTCTTTTCTTTTTATATTAAATCTTTTATGTTAGTTACTAAAGGATTGGCTAGCAGCGTACTATTTTGAGTAAGATGTAAATCTATATTGTTCTGCGTAATGTGGCTGTCTCTTTGGAGTCCGGAAAACCTATCTCTTTAAGAGACGCAGTGGCTAGTTGGGAACCAGAGGAGCTGATGTGCAGTAAAGGGGACTGAGTATATTTTATGGTGGCTTCTTAATATGCAGTGTGGGGGATAAGAAGTATTGATTTTGACTGGTGGGGAATTTATATCCAGATAACCCACCAGTGCTGGGAGATTCTGCTCTCCCTTTTGCAGTTTGCTCTGATTTTTGCATATTCAGGTGGTTATCCCAGGAGGCTCAGGTCACACAGCCCTTTAGTAATTTCAGCTCTGGATTATAGCTGTTAGGAAAAGCTTTCTGCTGACACAGAAGCAATGTTCCTGCTAAAAAAAAAACAAAGGGTGCATCTACACTTAGAAATTAAGTCGACCTAAGCTTGCTTAAATCGACTAAATTTAATCTGCATCTACACTACACTTTCCTTAAGTCGACTTAAGCAGCTGCTTAAGTCGATTTAAGGAAAAATAAATTTGACTTTACTAAATCTCCTTTTAAGTCGACTTTGATGGCTAAGTTGACTTTAGAAAGTCGACTTAGTCAGTGTGGACGTGGAGTAGCCCTAAGTCGACTTTAAGTCAACTTAGGGGGCTTTAGGGCTTCCCCACTGCCCTCCCTGCCATGGTGGCTGGCACAGCCACAGACTGGCATGCCCCCCCACAGGGCAGGGCAGAGCCCCGCCCACCCTGCTCCTATGCCCTGCCAGAGTCCCTGTCCCCCTTTGTCCCATTGTACCAAGGTACAATGGGGCAAATGCTGAGCCCCCTGGCACTTGGCAAGGGGTGCCCCCCCCACCACTGTGGACCTGTCCCAGGTCCACCTAGCCCCTACAAGTTGACTTAGGTGTCCAGTGTGGACGCTCTAGGTCGAATTGACAGAGTTCCCTGTAAGTCGACTTAATTTTTGAATGTGGACATGCTAAGTCGACTTAAATTAACAAGTGTAGACATAGCCAAGGAGACTTCAAGAGAAATCATTAACTCTATCTTTTAACAATGCGAGAGGGATCAAGCATAGCCTCAGGCACAGCTCTTTGCCAGAACTCATGCAACCGCAGGACCACGCCCCTCACTCCTCCTCCTGCTTTACAATACTGAAAACAAGATGTGCCACTCTTTTCAGCTTTGTTTTGGTAAATAGTGACTTGTCCTCAGAACAGGCTAAATACAGATCATACAATTAAAAGACAGCATACAATTAAAAGAAAACATTTTATTTCTCCCTTCAGTTAAAACACAGGGATTTGTAACCCCAACTAGCCAAACATACCATTTTCCACCATGCTCAGCACCTGGGTATGTTCATCGTTATACAGTGAAATTATGCTAAGTACTTAATTGTGCTCATGCAAATACAAAGCCCATACAAATAAGTTGCCCCCCTTTCAGATGACTGAGACAGGGAAATGCTCAGTCACTAATCTTTGCTTACCTCCAATTCTGATAGCTGAAGAAACCGTTGGCAATTCCTCAAAGAGAATTCCTTGTATCATTGAGATGTCATCTAACATGCACAGAAAGAACAGAGCAGTGTGAGCCTTCCCCATGAACTTGAAGTAGCACTGCTGCTCTTCTACGACTTGGGTAGAATAGGGCTACTTGAAAACTTTCAGAACAACAGTGGACAGAGTGCTTTGGGTAAGGCCAGTGAACCTCTTGATTACTACTCTAATGGACAGTCATGCTGCAACATTGTAGCATATCTAAGAGTGAAAAAAAAATCTATAATAAATATCATTTAAGTGAGAAACCTGAATATGACAGACGAAAATGTTTCAAGATTTAAAGTAACTGACCAGCAAGGAAGGAGGGAGGGAGGGAAGGAGGGAGGGAGAGAGAGAGATAGAGAGATATTTTTTTAATATTAAAATGTACTGGATTCCTGTTTGGAGTTCCAACCCTGTTGCATGAATGGACTCTCCTTAACACAACATTAGCATATTTTTGTACTTTATTTGTTAAATGAGATACAGTTATGAAGAGATAGCGCTTATGACAGATTATTAAATGACATTGAAAATAAAATTTACATCAAAGTGGTTTCAAATAAAGTTATCTTCTTTTGCAGGAACTGTGTGGACGCAGAATATTTTGAGCTTGATTTATCATGAAGGCCATCGGGATGGAACAGAAAATATTGAAACAAAACATAGAGCCCCATGGCTGGAGTATAATGAATATAATATGGATTATCTACATTGTCCATCACCTCGTCTCTTTGTTTCTCATCTGCCTTACTATTTAGTACCCAGAGATTTAAGGAGCAGGAGAGCAAAAGTAAGTGACACCATTTTTACAGTTTAGACTAATAGGGTATGTCTACATTGGAGGCTCTGTTAAGTCAACTTAATAAGGTTGACTTAAAGTCGACCTTGTTAAGTCGACTTAGATGGTCCACACTAAACACTCCAGTCGACTGCCTGCGTCCACACTGGCAGGTGCTAGGTCAATGGAGGAGTGTTGTGGGAGCCTGGAGCTATGTTCTCTCTAATCTGCGTGGGCGTGCGGTGGCGCAGGGGCTTCCCCATACTTGGGTATCTCTCACAGAAACCTCTGCAGCCCGATCCCTGTGTCCCTTCTCCCCAGCCTGATACCCCGACTGCAGATCTCCCCTTCTCCCCAGCTTGATCCCTGATCCTCTCTTTCTTCCCAGCCATGGTTCTCTCCTCCCCAGCCCATCTCCCCAGCTGTGCCTCTCCCCTTCACCTCAGCCCATCTCTCCTAGGTCCATAGGCACTGAGGTCCCTGAGGGAGCCAGAGGCAGGGGAGAACTGATTTTCCACACCCTTGGCTGCAGAAGGGAGTCACTGCTTAGGGACCCAAGTGTCAAAGAAAGACTCAGAAAACAATTCTTAAGTGTGATCAGCAAGCCTTTACTTATCAGAATATGATAGCGCTCACGGGGAGAGAACAAAGGAAATTTCTGCCCCCATGATGTTGGGCAGTATACTTTATAGACCCTCATAATACATTAGACAGGAAAGAGCTACAGCTTCTTATCAGTTTAGCTACAATCTATCCTTATTAGGCAAAGCAGATCAGAAAGCACTTTCCCAGACACAAAAACAGACAACTGGTTCTGACTAGCTTTTAAGGCTATGAAGTTCTTAGAAACAGCAACAGTCCTTTATCAATGCTCCTTAGCTGCATTCTTCTACAATCTCCCCCCATTTGAGACTTTATGAGTCTCACTACTTTAAAAGTTTATATTTATAATGTTTTGGATCTTTTGACATTTCAGGGATTCTTGCTGGGTTGGTTACTCCGGCCACACCATCGCCAGTCCTCCTTCTTGACTGGACACCTCCTTCAGTGGAGGTGTGGTTTTTTTATACTGCAGCGCGTGAACCCAGGTCGCCCTGCCTTCAGGGTTCCAGGGTGTTTTCTCTCTGATAACACTTCAGATATACCCAATCTCCAGGTTCTAGGGTATGACACTTCTGATCTGGGGAGACCGGCAATGCCTCCTTCACCTGCAAAGACATTCTGCAGAGACTTTTAGTCAAATCTAAACAATACTGAACAGAAGCGCTATTAGATCTTAAGGACATGGCATACTTTAGGACCTTCCCTGTGAAATGGGGCTCCCTGTCTGAATTCAATCCCAGAGGTATTTCAAATCTTGGCTCAAAGTTTCTTAACAAGCATTTCACTACTGCAGCTACATCAACTCTGCGGCAGGGATAGGCCTCTACTCATCCCGAGAACATGCATATAATTATTAAAACATATTGAAAACCATTACACTTAGGTAGCTGAATGAAATCAATCTGCATATTTACAAAAGGGGCCTCATGGTGGGGGCTGTGCTGCCCTCTTGCTCTTTACAGGCTTACCCACATTGTAGGCCAAGCAAATAGGGAAGGAGGAACAGAAGGCACTGACTCGGCTGTGTAGATTTAGAACAAGCCAATCTTCCTTGCCTACGTGAGCCGGGCCATGATAAGTGATCATTAAATTAGGCAGGAAGCTTGATGGCGCAACAGGGCGGCTGTCCCTGTCCTGCCATATGCCATCCAGGTGCAAGGTGCACCCTACCTTCCTCCACTGAGTCTTTTCAGATTCGGGGGCCAAATTCTGCATAATGCCAAGGTCTTTTTCGGAGACCTCGGCAGGAGGAGGCACTTCTTGTTGCATTCATAAAGCAGCCTGGTCAGCCCTCGGCTAAAGCATTTTCCTTACTTGTTTCATCACTTTCATATGTGTGTGTGTGGTACAATGCACGACAGCTATCTCACCGGGGAGTTGGACTGCCTCTAGGAGGTGACCTACATATAGACTGTTCTTAATGGCCTTCCAGTGGAGGTTAAAATTTTCCTCTCTTTTCACAGCTGCCCAAAATCTTGCACTACCTCAAAGGCATATCTAGAATCAGTATAGACATTTACTTTCTTTTCCTTAGCTAGCCCATTGGTCCTTTCTAAAGCAGCTAGTTCAGTGATTTGAGCGGATTTCCCATTTTCTATCAGATCACTTTTCATCACCTTGTGTAGGGTGCAAACAGCATAGCCTGCAACCAATTTTCCTTTTTCATCTCACTGACAGGAGCCATCGGTATAGTACTCTGTGTCTAGGTTGGCCAGGGGCACGTCTTGCAGATTAGCTCAGGGCCTTTGAAACTGTTGAATGACTTCTTTGCAAGAGTGGTCTTCATCGTCTTCGATCATAGGCATCAGGGTAGCTGGGTTAAGGATATTTCCCTTCCCTTATTCTTATATGCAGTGAGGAAAGTAACACAGCTTCATACCTGGTAATTCGAGAGGCCGACAGGTGCTGGGTTCTGTTATTGAGCAGTAAAGTAGCCACGGCATGAGGAACCCTGACAGTTAGGAGGTTTCCTAAACCATAGAGGAAGATTGTTTTACCAACAGGGCAGTACAATGGCATTCACAGCTCTCAGGTCTTGGACAAATCTGTAAACAGCTTTTAGACTTTTTTCACTGGTAGGATGGGTGTGTTGCATGGGCTCTTGGTTGGGACTGACAACCTCTGCTGCAGGAGAGCCTCCACCACGGGTGCAATTCCTTCCTCTGCCTCTGGATTTAGTGGATATTGCTGCTTACAGCTATTAATTACTTAGTTGGGTTCACTTGAATCTTAACAGGGGCAGCACTCAGGATCCTCCCTACTCCATTCTAATGTTGTGCCCACAACTGGGGTGGAACTGCTTTTAAGAGTTCGGTGTGCCTCATCTTTGCAGCTTCCAGGTAGTCTGGTTCAAGGTCCATCTTGTGAAGGACTGCCAAAACTCTAGGCTCCTTGGGTGCGGGGACTTCTAAATAGATACCAGCCGGGATGCAATAGTTGATACAACCAAGCTTGCAGAGCAGATTGATGTCCTAATAAATTCACTGGACTGCTGGTGCTAAGTAGGAAGGCATGCTGTTCTTCCAGGGGACCAATCTGGACTTTAGCAGGCTCTGAGACCGGGTATTACTCCACGGGATTGCTTATCCCTACAGCTCTTACAGTGGCTGCAGCAGGTTGTAGTGATAGAAAGTCCTGTACCCTGAGAGTGGATCAAGTAGCCCCGGTGTCAATAAGGAGAGGGGCACTAGTAGAGGATTTGCAATGGAACTGATGAAACATGAGTTGCCTCTGGGCTTTGTCAGTAAGTGTCATTGTAGAATACTTGGCTATGTCTACACTTGCACTTTTAAGTCGACTTTAACTAAGTCGACTTAACTAAGGCGACTTTAAGTCGACTTACTTAAGTCGACTTAGTGGGTCTACACTTAAAATTAAAGTCGACTTAAAGGGGAACTTACAAAGTCGACCTAGAGCGTCCACACTGGATGCTCTAGGTCGACTTTGTGGGGCTAGGGGGACCTTGGGCAGGTCCACGGTGGCGGGGGGGGGAGTACCCCCTGTGTACAATGGGGCAAAGGGGGACAGGGACCCTGGCAGGGCAGAGTCCTGTGTGTGACACTGTCTGGATTTAGGGAAGCATTTATGATTATTTTCAATGGATATCTCATAAACGCTATAATCCATAGGAACTATGTCATGTTTGGTATCAATAGAAAGGTAGTAATTTGCTGGGAATGATTATATAGTTTATGTCTAGGAATTCTATTTCGATTAGAAGTTAAGAATTTGATGTTATATCCATACTTTAACTTGTGTCATTAGACGGGAGGGTGTGAACAACCATTGTCTCCTTAATGTTTAGGAATTTTCCAGGTAGAATGGTCTCAAGGAGTATCCTGATGAGCCATTAAGGATACAATGGTTGTATTCTTTATGTCCTCAATGGCTCATCAGGATACTCCCAGAGACTGTCCTGTCTGTCCAATATATAAGGCAGAGGGGCATTTCCAGCACATGATGGCATAAATCACATTGGTGGATGAGCAGGTGAACGAACCCTTGATGGAGTAGGTGGCATGATTAGGCCCTGTGATGGTGTCATCAGTGTAGATATGAGGGCAAAGTTGGCAGCGTGGTCTGCTGCAGGGCTGTGTTCCTGCTTTAGTGTTTCTGCTCTGTGATCTGTAGTTGCTGGTAAGTATCCTTTTAAGATTAGGGGGCTGTCTGAAAGCAAGGAGAGGTCTGTCTCCCAAGGCTTGAGAGAGTGAGGGATCATCTTGTAAAATAGGCTGTAGATTTTTGATGATGTGTTGAAGAGGTCTGGCTTGGGGGTTGTAGGTGACGACCAGTGGTGTTCTGTTGTTGTTTTTCATGTAAGGTACTTTACTACCCGTGTGGTCAGGATCTCCCACAGAGTTCAAAGTGCTTGGTTTTTTGTCTACATACATAACACATAACTTGGGACTCTTCACTCTCTCTTTTATAATCCAGTGCATCTTTAAAATGAATTTATTTTAAGGTTACCAATCCCCCCCCCCCCCCCAAGTGTGAAGTTTATTCAAGCTGTGAGGAAGGTAATCTAAACAAACAAGGAGTCCTGTGACACTTTTAAAGACTAACTAATATATTTGTCACATAAACTTTCATGGGAGAAAATCCCACTTTGTAAATTCCCCATTTTCAAAGTGTCTGATGTGGTGGGATTTTCTCCCATGAAATCTCATGGAATAAATACAGTGCCACAGGACTCCTTGTTTGTTTGACTGACCTAGACTAACACGGTTACCCCTTTGAACAGAGTCTCCAGGTGAAGGTAGTTTCATGCTTTTTTCTTCCTCTGCTTGTGTCAGCTAAAATGCAGGGGAGAGGGAAGGATGGTGGGGCTCCATGCCCTGTCTGCTCATCTCGGCTGACAGAAGGGCCTTCTCCTGGAACAAGGCAAAGGACATTTTCTTCGCAAAGGTAAGGCAGAAGCAGCCAAATCTAATAGGTAAATCATACAGATCCTAGCATAAGAAATGTTGAAGCTAGCTGCCTAGGACTTCCAATCACAACTTCCTGTCCTCAGGAAACAATTGGCTTTGATGAACTAAGACTGTCAAGTGAGTTTATGGACTTGTAACAACACATCAGGCACCATTTCTGAGATCAAAAGATCAAAAGCGTGTTCTTAGCAGAGCTGTGGAAAAAACGGTGAAAAGGTTCAAGGAAAATGTGTCAGTATTTCAAAACATGAAAAATTTCAGTCAGCTCTCTTGGAGAGCAATCTTCAGTTTGTGCCAATTGTAAAAATGAAGGGCCTTCTTCAGGATACTGAGATATGAAAATGTTGGGAGAAAACTGAGAGCAGTTTTGTCTTTTAGTGCTCCTATGAAGGTTCTGATACTGCTGACTAGAAGGAACGTCGAGTGAGGTGGTAGGGGGTACCACGATACGGAAAAGATTGCATCAGTTCCTAAAAAGGATATTTAGAGATGTTCATATTTCTCTTACCAGTAACTATGTCCTGTTCAAAATTTGTTATA
>ML685940.1:737251-781706 GCA_007922175.1 Pelusios castaneus
AAGGAGAAAATGAAAGACCTGCCCTTTAAATTCATCTGGGATATTAATGAGGACATATAGGCTGGTTTCCAGTTGGAAAGAGGAGGAAGCTCATTAAAGAGAATGAAAATACATCTTTATCACCCTTACTTATATGCATCCATTCTTCTGTAGAAATTAAAGATTTGAAGCCTGCAATGTTTTTTTTCCTACCTCCATATATTTGCATCTCACCAAAATACCTCAGTTCTACAATGTGAAAAGAGATGACACATGGTCATGTTCTGGGTAGAGTCCAGAGCAGTGAGGGTTGTGTCAGCACCTGCCCTATGACCCTAGTACTTTAATTGACCTGTGGCAGGTCACAGCTTGGGCATCAACAGTCAGCAGATTGGGATGCAGTCTCCTAAATGTTGTGTGAGCTGTGCAGCCCTGGTTCAGCTCTCTGATCCCCACTATCCATCTCCAACACAACAGCCCAAGTCTAGGCTTTGTTATTCAGTTACCTCCCAGTAGTAAATTGTCCCAGAACTATGTGTTCTGTAATGTTTATCTCTGTCTTGGATCATTCAGAGAGAGATTAAAGATCATATGTTCCTTTAAAGACACATTACCCCGCAGCATATCACATTCATTCGAGTTAACATTTACTCTTAATCAAATACAGCATTGGGTTGGTTGTGATTAAAATAAAAGTTTATTTATCAAAGGAGATAGAATTTTACATGAGCTCAAGTATAACAAAAAGAGTTAGAAATGGTTACAATCAAAGCAAAGGATGCTTCCCAGAGACTAAGACTTAACATAACAAGCTTCAGACTTTCTTCAAAATAAGATTCTTACCTGAGACAGGGCACAGGATGAAAACCTAAGGCTGCACAGCCCCACTGCCACTGAAACCCTAATTAACAGGGGATTGAAACTGGCTGAGTGAGCCTGTGAGGAATGAGCCAATAGGGAGCAGTTGTTAGGGTTATTAGGCCATATAAAGGGTCAAAGAAGGAAGGGGCACAAATGAGCAACTTGAGAAGGAGAAGTCATAGCCTTGAGCTAGTGGCTGGAGCTGAGTGACTCCTGAGCCTGGACTCAGAGCCAGATCAATGAAGGAGCTTTAGTGGCTGCAGCCCTGGGGCCTGGCTAGAAAGGGGGCCTTGGACTGCAGCCCCTAAATGCCCTGCTGATGCTGTCCTGCTAACATCATGCTTGTGAGGTTGGGCTTGGTCCCTGGGGTGAGAAGCATCAGTGCTCCTGCCCTGCCCATGGGCTGACTAGTCTTCACCATGGGGCATGGCTGACTGACTGAAGCATGCTGGCTGCGCATTGTGGGTTGGGGGCCGGCTGGCCAAGTCTGACAGTGCTCTGGGCTCTGGAAGCCATGCCAGTGGCTGCCCCATGCGCTGGCTGCCCTGCCGCAGCTGAGCTCCAGCTGGTTCCACCTCCTGGGTCAGAACTGTCGGTTTGGGGAGTGGAAGAGCCACGGCTGGCTGAAGCCTCTGGCTCCAATGCATCACACACACCCCTAGTGGTGCAGGTGGTGGGGGCCCACAAAAGTGGGTACCCTATGGCCCTGAGGACCCTTAATCTGGCCCTGCCTAGACTGTATATTTTAATAGATCATGGTATGTCATAGCCTATGAATATAGAACACTAGGGGGAGCAAGAAGCCACATCCATTTGTAGTGTATGGTGGAAGAAGCCCCAGATAGTGAGGGGGCTAACACAAACCTGCTACACAACTGCACTACTTTCTAACAAGGTACTTGACTACCCTTATGGTTAGGATCTCCAACAGAGTCTAAAGTGCTTGGTTCTTTTGTCCACATACATAACACATAACTTGGGGCTCTTCATTCTTTCTTTTATAGTCTGGTGCATCTTTAAAATGGATTTATTTTAAGGTTACCCCCCAATGTAAAGTTCATTCAAGCTATGAGGAAGGTAATATAGAGTCTCCAGGTGAAGGTAGTTCCATGCTTTTTAACTCCTCTGCTGCTGGCTGCTAAAATGCAAACCAGGATACAGGGAAGGATGGTGGGGCTCTGCACCCTGTCTGCTGATCTTGGCTGGCAGTGGGACCATTTTGGGGACCCAACTGGAGGATGGCCGGGAGCCTTCTGTCCCAGACCTTCTGGCACTGCGAGATATGCTGCATGCATTCCTGGCCAACATGCGAGGGGCCAGGGATAGGGTGTGACTCACCCTGCAGCGCTGGGGGGATTTCCATCTTGTCCCCATGCCATGAGGGCTATACTGAAGGAGGACAAAGGGACTTGAAGATAGGACACCACAGCCTACCAGAGGACCCGCAGCTTCTATCTCTTTCTCATGGCCTTTGGGTTCAGTCATGCATTACTGCGAGGCCAGATTGCCAATAATCCTGCCCATAAGGATCTTCTCCAGTCCTTCTCATGACATCAATTGTCATTACAACTTCAAATGCCAGGAGCTCTAGAATGGGTCTCCGCAGGGTCAAGGCGCTGTCCTTCCTTCTGGAGTGGGGGTACTATGGTTTTTCTGCAGGAGACCCATACGGATCCAGTCACTGAGGTCAGCTGGCAGCTGGAGAGAGGGGGACAGGGTGTTTTTGAGTCAATTCTCCACCCGCTTGAGCAGAGTGGCCACTCTGTTCTCCCCTGACCTACAGTCAGAAGTGCTCGACATTACTTGCTATACCTCAGGGTCCGAGTGGAGGGGCTGGAGTTGAATCTCCTCAACGTCTATGCCCCAACATCAGGCCTGGAGCGGGTGTGCTTCTTTCAGCAGGCATCAGTCTTCCATGGCACTTTGAATCCTCATGATTCCCTGGGCAGGGACTTCAACACCACCCTCGAGGAATGGAACCACATGGGGACCGAGCAGTGCCTGGCTGCCACAGATGTCCTCAAGGAGATCATAAATCATCACTCCCTTGTGCACGTCTGGTGTGACCACCACCCAGATGACTTTGTGAGGTTTACCTTTGTCTGGGTGGGAGTAGATCAGTCACACCACTCCCAGTTAGACCGCATTTATTTATCATGACACCATCTTGCATAAACCCACTCCTCCAGCGTTCAGCCATCCTCAATCTCAGATCACCATCTGGAGATTCTGATGGCCTTTCTCGGGGCAGAGAAGCCAGGGCCGGTCTACTAGCTTTTTAACAATAGCCTACTGAAGATTGTAGGCTTTGTGGCATCCTTCAGGGGGTTCTGGTTGGCCTGGTGAGGACAGAGGCCCGCCTTGCTCTCAGCATGGCATTGGTGGGATGTAGGTAAGATGCCCACCTGACTCTTCTGCTGTGACTACTCCCAGGGGGCCAGCTGGTAGGGAGATGCAGTGATAGAATATCTGTAACAGGAGGTTTTAGAGATGGAGAAGCATCTGCTTGGCAGCCCTGAGGATTCATCCCTCTGGGGAGTCTGCTGAGAGATGTGGGAGGAGCTCTGGGCTGTGACCAGGGCCTCCTGGGACAACCTCCTGAATATGCAAAGATCAGGGCAAGCTGTGAAAATGAGAGCCAAACGCTCCAAATACTGATGGGTGGTAATTAAACTAGTCCCCCCGATCAGCCTCAGACCATGCTACTGATCCCCCACACCAGTTAGCATGAATGATAACAAAATAGAAACAGCCACTTTTGTTGCACATCAGCTTCTCCTGACCCTAAAGGACCACCCATATTACACAGAACAATATAGGTTTGGATCTCACCCCAAACCACCGCACTGATAGCCAATCCTTTAGTAACTACAAATAAAGATTTGATATACAGAGAAAAAAAAACGCAAAAAAACAACACCCTCCCACCCCGTGAAAATATGATAGTGTTAACACGTCAAAGTGAATCACATACATACAAATGATGGAGTCTATTTAAAGCAAGCCCTTGGAAGAATTTGGGGTTTGCACGTTTGTCCAATTCCTTTGGTAGAGACCCATCACCTGGGTGGGCCTCAGTCCTTTCTCCAGTTGCAGATGAAAAGATCCAGTGATAGGTGTTGGCTATAGACTGGAGACTGAAGACCAAATGGAGTTGGGGCTGCTGCCTTTTATCACCTCTGGCCTTCCCCATGCTGTGTGGAGTTTTTGCAAATCAAAATGGAGTTGAGTCACATGGTCAGTCCGGGTGACTCATCGAGCAGGTTTCTCCCTGCGCCCACTATATCTGGGATCTTCCTTAATGGGCCATTACGGAGACAATGGCTGTAGACATCCAGTTTGCGGAGTTCTCCAGAATCACATAGGATGAAATACAGATATAATAAACATATCCATAACTTCTAATACAGATACAATTTCCACACATAAATCATATAATCATTTGCAGCAAATTACAACCTTTCTATTGGTATCAAACAATGCATAGCACCTATGGATTATTGCAATTATGAAATATCAATATGAAATAGTATCATAAATGGTTCCCTATATCTAGACAGTGTCACACAGGCCCTCAAAGATCTTTAGACCTAGGGAGCCTTTGTTCGATCCCATATCCATATCCTTTTGGAGATGGACCATGGCTCCCACTTCTTCTATGTCCTGGAGAAATGGAGGGGGGCCAGGAAGTACATCACCTGACTCCTGGTGAAGGACAGTACTCCCTCCCCCCGATCTGGAAGAGATGCGTAGAAGGCCAGGACCTTCTATGCCAGTCTCTTCTCCCCAGATCCAATTGAAGGTACTGACTGCAGGGTGCTCTGGAATGAACTTCCCACAGTTGATGAGGGAGATTGGGACCAGCTAGAGCTACCTGTCACTCCAGCTGAGTTCTCGTAAGCTCTCTGTCTCATGCCAGCCAACAAATCCCCAAGCATGGATGGGCTGACTGTGGAGTTCTTCTGTATGTTCTAGGACATCCTTGAGCCAGACCTCACCATTGTCTGGGCTGAGTCGAAGGGGAGCGGAGTGTTCTCCCTTTCTTGCCAGTGGGCCATGCTGGCCCTGCTGCCCAAGAAGGGGGACCTCCACGATCTTCAGAACAGGTGTCCCATCTTGATCCTCAGCATGGACTACAAAAGCATAGACAAAGCCATCTCGCTGTGGTTGAGGTCCATGCTGCAGGACATGGTCCATCCCAACCAGACCTACACCATCCTGGACCACTCCATCTTTAATAATCTGTACTTGGTCCACGATCTCTTGTAGCTCATGTGTCGGGATGGTCTGTCATTCACCCTCTTGTCTTTGGACCAGGAGAAGGCATTTCAGAGGATGGACCACAGGTATTTTCTGGGCACCCTTCAGGCATTCAACTTTGGGCCTCAGTTCGTGGGGTTTCTCCAGGTGCTGTATGCCTCTGCATAGTATCTTGTCAGACTCAACTGGATCCTGAACAAACTGGTCAGCTTCAGGTGGAGAGTACATCAAGGCTGTCCGCTGTCAGGCCATGGAGCTCTTCCTCTGTCTCCTCTGTTGGAGGTAGACGGGGTTGGTGCCCCTTGAGCCAGAGCTGAGGCTGATCTTGTCAGCACATGCTGATGACATACTCCTTGTGGTCCAGGACCCACGCAACCTGGAGTGGTTGAAGGCCTGCCTGCCTGACTGTCTACTTGGCATCTTCCTCCCCCTGGGTCAATGGGGACAAGACCTCTGGCTTGATGATAGGTACTGGGTGGCCAGGAAGCTCCTCCCACCCATGCTTCAAGCCATCTGGTGGAGCTCGGGATCACTGCTTTTATCTTTCTGCCACCCATCCCTCCCTGGATGAGAACTGGTGTAATTTGGAGGACAAGGTGTCTGAGTGGTTGCAGAGATGGATTGGACTGCTGTGGTGCCTCTCCCTTTGGGCGAGGCCACTGGTCCTCAACCAACTTATTCTGTCCATGCTCTGGCACTGGCTCAACATCCTGGTCTCCCCTCTCCCCTTGAGTTTCCTGACCAACCTCTAGAAGACAGGTCTGGAGTTCTTTTAGCCAGGACTGCACTGTCTCTCTGCAGGTATCCTGAGTCTCCCCTCTGGAGGAAGGAGGGCAGGGCCTTTGCTGCATTTACAGCCATGTCCATGCCGTCTGGCTCCAGACCCTGCAGAGACACCTCTACAGTGCAGGCAGTCCAGCTTGGAGCCATCTGATGCACACCTTCCTTCGCCACTTTGTGGGACTCCAATACTACCGGCAGCTCTTTTATCTCCATCAGAGAGGTCTTCTGTGAGACCTGTCTGAGCTGCCAGTCTTTTACCAGGACATCCTCTGGAACTGGAGGCTCATCTCAGCCTCCAGGTCTGTTGCTGTCACCGAGGGGGAGGACCTCCTTGAAGATCCCCTACTACACAACCCCCATTCAGTGTGCAGGTGGTTGAGGCCCCCTGAGTGAATCAGAGGTTGGTCTGGCAGATGTCACCAGGGTCAGAGAGCTCCTGGATTACACCCGGGGAGACTTGGTGGATCCCCAGGTGCTGGTTCGGTGCATGGGGATCTCTAACCTTTGAACCTCCCAGTGCCTATTTCAGGAGCTGAAGGCAGCCTTGCCCACAGTGCTCAAATTTACCTTGAGTGGCTCCTGCAAGAGTGGGTCCCACTCCCTTATTCAGTTCCAGCCTCCAAAGTTTTTTATCGGGCACCAGCTGTACAAGCCCCCTTGGCTTCCTCCCCACATAAAACAAGTCAGCTGCTGGATCTGCAGCCAGCTTCCTTTCAAACTGCACCCAGCGACCAATGGTACATGCTCATGCTCCATACTATCCATTTCCTCCCCCATGTGTCCCACCCAGATAACAAATGGCGGAACCTGATACCACTAGTAAGAGAGCGAGGACCCCAGTGGGCCAGCCTGTATTCCATGTTAACCACACAGCCTGCCAGGGATATCAGCTGGCGGCTCCTTCATGGAGCTGTGAGCATGGGCGTGTATTTGGCCTAGTTCACTCCTTGTCCTGACACCTTGCCCTTTTATCCCATGAGGGAGACCCTGGCTTATGCCTACCTTGAATGTGCCAGGTTGCAGCCGCTCTTCCATCTCCTCTGGAGCTTCTTATTGAGGGCTTGGCTGTAGACAATGGATTGTGTGGTATGTCATGGATGAAACCTCGAGGGATGGAGGTAACTATAGCGATCAGTAGGTTTTTGGTATCGGGTGGTGTTTATGTGTCCATCTCTAATTTGCACTGTAGTGTCCAGAAAGTGGATCTCCTGTGTGGAGTGTTCCAGGCTCAGTTTGATTGTGGAGTAGAAATTGTTGAAATCTCTGTGGAAATCTTCAAGGGCATCCTTACCCTGGGTCCAGATGATGAAGATGTCATCAGTGTAGCATAAGTAAAGTAAAGGTGCTTCGGGATGAGACATGAGGAAGTATTATTCTAAGACAGCCATAAAAATGTTGGCATATTGTGGGGCCATGCAGGTACCCATAGCAGTGCCACTGACTTGAAGGTATGAACTATCTTCAAATCTGAAATGGTTGTGGGTGAGTACAAAGTTCAGCCACAAGGTTTGCTGTGACATCATCTGGGACGATTCTTCTAATGGCTTGTAATTCATCTTTGTGTGGGATGTTGGTCTAAAGAGCCTCTATGCCCATCGGCTATGTCTACACTTGTTCAAATAAGTCGACTTTGCTAAGTCAACTTAACAAAGTCAACTTTAAGATGACTTTGTTAAGTTGACTTAGCATGTCTACAGTGTAAATTTAGGTCGACTTAAAGTCAATTTTGCTAAATCAACTTAGATCATCCACAGTGGACACCTAAGTTGACTTGTAGGGGTTAGGTGGACCTGGGAGTGGTGCATGGTGGGAAGGGGGGCACCTGAGAGGTGCCCCCCTTCTCTGGGCACCCCTTCAGAAGTGCCAGGGAGCTCAGCATTTTCCCCATTGTACCAAAGTAGATGGGGGCTGAGCAGGACAGGGACGGGGGCAGGGTATAAGAGTGGGGTGGGCAGGGCTGTGTCCTGCCCTGTGGGTGGGCACGCCAGACTCTGGCTGTGCCAGGCACCCTAGCAGGGAGGTCAGTGGGGGAGCCCTGGGGACCCTTAAAGTAGACTTAGGGCTAAGCCACGTCTGAACTGGCTTAAGTTGACTTAATAAAGTCAATTTATCCAGTAAGTCGACTTAAAACTAGGTTTTATTAAGTCGACTTAAAATCTGCGACCAGGATCTTTGACTTTAAAAAGGCTAACTTTAGAAAATTAAGGGAATTAGTTGGGGAAGTGAACTGAACAGAGAAACTCAGGAATGTAAAGGTAGAAGAGGCTTGGAATCACTTCAAATCAAAGTTGCAAGAACTATCTGACGCCTATATTCCGAGGAAGGGGAAAAAATTCATAGGCAAGAGCTGTAGACCAAACTGGATGTGTAAGCATCTCAGAAAGGTGATTAGGAGGAAGCACAGAGCCTACAGGGAGTGGAAAAGGGGAGAGATCAGCAAGGAAAGCTACCTTTTGGAGGTCAGAACATGTAGACATAGAGTGAGAAAGGCAAAAAGTCAAGCTGAGCTGGACCTTGCAAAGAGAATTAAAACCAATAGTAAAAGCTTCTTTAGCCCTATAAATATGAAGAAAACAAAGAAAGAAGAAGTGGGACCGTTAAAAACTGAGGATGAGGTGGAGGTCAAGGATAATCTAGGCATGGCTCAATGTCTAAATAAGTACTTTGCATCTGTTTTCAATGAGAGTGAAGATGAGCTGGGGGATAGAAGTAGGGAAGCTAATGCAAACAAGGTCATCAAAGTGGAAATTACCATACCTGAGGTAGAAGCAAAACTTACGCTGCTGGATGAGACTAAATCGAGGGGCCCGGACAATCTCCATCCGAGGATATTAAAGGAACTGGCTCATGAAATTGCCAGCCCTTTAGTGAGGATTTTCAATGAATCTGTAAACTCAGGGGCTGTACCGTATGACTGGAGAATTGCTAATATAGTTCCTATTTTCAAAAAAGGGAATAAAAATGATCCGGGTAACTACAGGCCTGTTAGTTTGACCTTGGTAGTATGCAAGGTCTTGGAGAAAACTTTGAAAGAGAAAGTACTTAAGGCTATAGAGGATAATGGTAACTGTGATAAAATACAACATGGCTTTACAAAACGGAGATGGTACCAGACCAACTTGATCTCCTTTTTTGAAAAGATAACAGATTTTTTAGATAAAGGGAATGTGGTGGACCTAATTTACTTAGATTTCAGCAAGGCATTTGATACAGTTCCACATAGGGAGTTATTAGTTAAGTTACAGAAGATGCGGATTAATATGAATATAGTAAGGTGGATAAGGAACTGGTTAAAAGGGAGAGTACAGCGGGTCATTCTGAAGGGTGAACTGTCAAGCTGGAGAGAGGTTACCAGTGGAGTCCCTCAGGGATCTGTCTTGGGACCGATCTTGTTTAACCTTTTTGTTACTGACCTTGGCACAAAAAGCGGGAATGTGCTAATAAAGTTTGCGGATGACACCAAGTTGGGAGGTATTGCCAATACAGAGAAGAATCGGGATACCATACAGAAAGATCTGGATGACCTTGTAAACTGGAGTATCAGGAATAGGATGAAATTTAATAATGGGAAGTGCAAGGTCATGCATTTAGGGACAGATAACAAGCATTTTTCCTATAAGTTGGGGACACATCAGTTGGAACGGACTGAGGAGGAGAAGGATCTGGGAGTACTGGTTGATCATAGGATGACTATGAACCGCCAATGTGCTGTGGCTGTGAAAAAAGCTAATGCGGTTCTAGGATGTATCAGGAGAGGTATTTCAAGTAGAGACAGGGAGGTGTTAGTGCCACTGTACAAGGCACTGGTAAGACCCCATCTGGAATATTGTGTGCAGTTCTGGTCCCCCATATTTAAAAAGGATGAATTCAAATTGGAACAGGTGCAGAGAAGGGCTACAAGGATGGTCAGTGGATGGAAAACCTGTTCTATGAGTGCAGATTCAAGAAGCTTGGCTTGTTTAGCCTAACCAAAAGAAGGCTGAGGGGGGATATGATTGAGCTCTATAAATACATCAGAGGGATTAATATCAGGGAGGGAGAGGAATTATTTGAGTACCAGAACAAATGGCTATAAACTGTCCATCAAGAAATTTAGGCTTGAAATTAGACGCAGGTTTCTAACCATTAGAGGAGTAAAGTTCTGCAATAGCCTTCCAAGGGGAGTTGTGGGGGCAAAAACCATAACTGCTTTCAAAACTGAGCTTGATAAATTTTTGGAGCGGATGGTATGATTAGATAGCCTATTTTGGAAATTGACTGATATTTGGCTACAAGTGGTGGATATAGAAGTGGCCCAAAAGGGGAGAGTACATGGGGTAGGTTCTGAGTTATTACAGAGAAATGTTTCTTGGGTAACTGGCTGTTGAGACTTACCCACAGGCTCAGGGTTTAACTGAATACCATATTTGGGGTTGGGAAGGAATTTTCCCCCAGGGCTGACTGGCCTGGGTTCTGGGTTTTTTTTCACCTTCCTCTGTAGCACAGGGCATGGCTCACCTACCAGTGAATTCTCTGTATCTTAAAGTCCTTAAATCATGATTTAAGGAGGTAAATAACTCAGTCATAGGTTGGTGGCCTATTGCTGGAGTGGGTGGGTGAAGTCCTGAAGCCTGCATTTTGCAGGAGGTCAGACTAGATGATCATACCGGTCCTTTCTGACCTTAAAGTCTATGGCTATGTCTACACTTGTTAATTTAGGTTGACTTTAGCTAAGTCGATTTAACAAAGTCGACTTTGTCGACTTTTTAAAGTTGACTTAGCATGTCCACACTATAAAATAAAGTCGACTTAGGGGGGGAACTTACAAAGTCGACCTAGAGTGTCCACACTGGATGCCTATGTCGACTTCTAGGGGCTAGGTGGACCTGGGAGAAGTCCACAGTGGCAGGGGGGTACCCCTTGCCAATTGCCAGGGGGCTCAGCCTTTGCCCCCTTGTACCTGGGTACAAGGGGGCAAAGGGGGACAGGGACCCTAACAGGGCATAGGGGCAGGGTGGGCAGGGCTCTGGCCTCTGGGGGGGCATGCCAGGCTCCCCCTGTGCCACTGCCCCTGGCAGGAAGGGCAGTGGAGGAGTCCTGGAGAGCCCTAAGTCGACTCTAAGTTGACTTAGGGCTACTCCAGGTCTACACTGGCTTAAGTCGACTTTAGAAAGTTGACTTAAGCCTAAAGTCGACTTTAAAGGAGGTTTAATAAAGTCGACTTAATGTTTGTTACGTTGACTGAAACAAGCTGCTTAAGTTGACTTAAAGAAAATGTAGTGCAGACGCAGAGTAAATTAAGTCGATTTAAGCAAGCTTAAGTCAACTTAATTTACAAGTCTAGATGGACCCTATGAGTCTATGAGTCTAAATCGACTTAAGGAAACTGTAGTGTAGACATAGAATAAATTAAGTTGACTTAAGCCTGCTTAAGTCGACTTAATTTACAAGTGTAGACACACCCATCGTGACCAGGATAGTGTTTTCTGGAAGTTCACCAATGGATTGGATTTTTCTCAGGATATTCGTAGTGTCTCGAAGATAGCTTTGTTTGGCTGACCTAGCCTATCACAGCTACACTCTTTGGGACTGTCAACATGCCAGGCACTGAATACAGCCGTTTGAAGTGGAAATCCATCAATTTCATGAAACAACTGGTAGAGATTCAGACAGACACCATCTTCCTTTTCAAATGCAAACAATTGGACATTATACCTAATGGACTGAAGGTAAAGAATCCATTACAATCTACATATTACACAGACTACAGTGAGAGATTGTGCCATAAACTTCCATGAACTTTCATTGTGTGGAATGTGTAAAGAAACAGATTGACAGAGCCAGATGGGTACCCAGAAGTCAACTACTACAGGAGAAGCCCAAGAAAGAAAACAACAAAACACCACTGGTCATCATCGACAACCCCCTTGTCAGACCTCTACCGCACATCATCAAGGATGTACAACCTATACTACATGACAATCCCTCACCTCTCAAGCCTTGGGAAACAGACCTCTCCTTGCTTACAGACAGCCTCCCAACCTTAAAGAGATACTCACCAGCAATTACAGATCAAACAACAGAAACACTAAAGCAGGAACATAACCCTGCAGCAGACCATGTTGCCAACTTTGCCCCCATATCTACACAAAAGACACCATCACAGGATCTAAACAACCAGTTACACAAAAGAATAAATGGACACAAATCTGACAACAGAAATCACAACATTCAAAAACCGATAGGGGAACACGTCAATCTCCCTACTCACTCCATTGATGACTTGTTAATAGCTGTGCTCAAACGAATGAATAACAAATCACAGCTTCAAAGAGAAACTGCAGAATTGGGATTTATATGTAAATTTGACTCAGTTGCCTCAGAGTTAAACACAGACTATGGATTTTATTCTCATTACAACATGTGATTTATGTGCTGTTCCCCAGTGTTTGAATCCCAACAGCTATTCTGATTTACTGTTACAGCTTGACTTGATCATGTGTCATACATTTTCCTGCATTTAATTTCTCCCCATTTTGTCAAGTGCCCATCTTCAAAGCATCTGATAAAGTGGGATTTTCGCTCATGAAAGCTCATGCAATAAATAAATTTGTTAGTCTTTAAAAGTGCCACAGGACTTCTTGTTTCTTTGTCTGACCTAGACTAACATGGTACCCTTTTGGAATTTATGAGCACAGGGATTCAGAGGTGTTAACGTGACCAATCACTGGCCAATAGATTGAAGAAGGATCCAGGTTTGGTAGACAGAGACTTCAGCATGCTTAGAACCATGGAAACACACCATCAAAAATCTTTTTAATCTTTTATTAAAGATATAGAAAAAGAAAGGAAAACAAAGCCTTTGGAATTCAGACTACGAATAAGGCTTTCATTTTAACGACATCTTTTTATTCCCTTTCCTTTTAGCTAGAGACAATCTTTGGAAGGAAAACAAACTTTGTTTTACAGTATTAAATGGTAATAACTGTTGATGAAGGGGGAATCAGAGGAGAACTTACTGAAGCTGGGCTGAAGTTGTAATTGTTGTTGCCAATGTCTGATCCTGTTTTCTAGAAAACTAAACAAGACAAACCTGCACAAATGGGGGGGCAGAGGCTGGGGGGGGGGAGACCAGCAAAGATAGAAAAAAGGCAATGGGGGGCAGGGAAACAGGTGCGGGTAGGCATTGACACAGTTTCATCCTTTGATTGGGAGTAACATGGAGACGGTAGAGGTGGAGATGATGTCATCTGGATCCCCCTTTCTCTAGCCCAGTCTACTCTTGAGATTAGGATGATGAAGGCCCAACAGTGATGCTGTGTTTCCTGGGATCCAGGAGATGGTGGATGATAGATCAACCTCCACAATCCTCAGAAAAGTTTCAAAGGGGCAGCAATGTTAGTCTAGGTCAGCAAAACAAACAAGGAATCTAATGGCACTTTTAAAGACTAACAAATGCATTTATCACATGAGACTCCTCAGAAAGTTGTTCCAAAGGTTAATTACCCTTCTGTTAAAAACTAATGCTTTATTACCAGTCTTAATTTGTCTAGTTTCACTTTCAAGCCATTGGATCTTGTTATATCTTTCTCTGCTAGATTGACAAACTCATAATCAAATTTTTGTTCCCCATGCAGGCATTTATAAACTATAATCAAGTTACTCCTTAACAGTGGCGGATTACAGCACAGGCCTATGGGGCCTATGCCCAGGGGCCCTCTGCACTGCTGGCACTGGGGAGGGGGCAAAGTTGCTCTGGGCCAGAAGCCATACTACAGGCTGCCGCCTAGTCCCTGGACCTCCAGGTCCACCCCTAGGAGTGGGGTGGGCC
Source organism: Pelusios castaneus (assembly GCA_007922175.1). Classification (NCBI taxonomy): domain Eukaryota; kingdom Metazoa; phylum Chordata; order Testudines; family Pelomedusidae; genus Pelusios; species Pelusios castaneus. The sequence continues at coordinate 750,945 of ML685940.1, forward strand.
AGCACAACTGGTCACTCCTTTCTGGGAATGGGACCAGCTGACATGCAGTACGGCCTCTGGAGTGGCCTTTGAGCTACACCAGATGTGCCAGTCAGCCCTACTGCTCCTGGGATCCCCTGCTAGCCCTCCTGCAGAGGGCCAGGGCCATAGGCTGGAGGGGGGACTGCAGCCACAGGCAAGGGGAGGCCACTGGAGTGGGAGGCCCATGAGCCCTGTGGCCCCAATCCACCTCTGTCCCTTAACCTTCTGTATTTTAAAATACATAGATTAGATCGAGGAGTTTATCACTGTAAGGCATTTTTCTTATTCCTTAATCAGTCATGTGGGTCTTCTTTAAACTCTCTCCAAATTTTCAGCATCCTTGAATTGTAGTACTGATACATTATTTCAGGAATAGTTACATCTGTGAGAAAGACAAAGGTAAAATAACCTCCTTATTCCTATGGGAAGATTCCTCTATTTATACATCCAAGGGTCACATTAGCTCTTTTGGCCACAGTATTGCACTGGGAACTCCCATTCAGCTTGTTCTGCATCATGACCACCAAATCTTTTTCAGGACAGAGTATCCCATGCTGTAAGTAGCGCCTACATTCTTTGTTCCTAGATGAATAGCTTTACCATTGGCCATATTAAAAGACATTGTCTGAGTGAAGTTTATCAGATTGTTCTGTATCAGTGACCTGTCCTCTTAATTGTTTTTAATCTGTCCCCCAATCTTTGTTCATCTGCAAACTTTGATTTTATGATTTTTTCCAGGTCATTAAACAAAATGTTAAATAGAATAGGGACAAAAACCAATTCCTGGGGCACCTCCTTTGTAACACATTCACTCATTCTTCATTTATAGTTACATTTTGGAACCTATTAATTAGCCAGTTTATTTGTAACATTCTAGTTTTTAAATCAAAATATCATGCAATACCAAGTTAAATGAATTACAGAAATCTATTACATTGGTACCATACCTTTGTCAACCAAACCTGTAATCTCATCAAAAAAGATATCAAGTGATATCTTGACAGAATCTATTTTCTTTATACTCGCACCAACAAGCATTATTTATATCACCTACCTTTAATTCTTTATTAATCAAGACCTGTATTAGCTGTTCATTATTTTGCCTAATATCCATGTTAGTCTGGCAGGCCTATAATTTGGATTGTTCTATTTAATCGTTTTAAATATTGGCACAACCTTCACTTTCTTCCAGCTCTCTGGAAGTTATGTCAAGTTATTGAACAGCAACTTTAATAGCCTAGCAAGCTATTCAGCCAGCTCTAATAAAACTCATGGATGCATGTTATCTCAGACGTGATGACTTAAAAATGTTTTACTTTAGTAGTTGCTATGTAATGTCCTTCTGAGTTATTACTGGAACTGAGTTATTATTGGACAAATAGGACAGTCTCTGTGCAAAAGAATAAATGGACACAAGTCTGACATCAGAAATCACAGCATTAAAAAACAAATAGGGGAACACTTCAATCTCCCTGCTCACTCCGTTGATGACTTGTTAATAGCTATGTTCAAACAAATGAATAACAAATCAAAGCTCCAAAGAGAAACTGCAGAACTGGAATTTATATGTAAATTTGATTCTGTTTCCTCAGGGTTAAACAAGGACTATAAATTTTTTTTCTCATTACAACAGGTGATTTATCTCACCTTCCTCTATATGCTGTTCCCTAGTGTTTGAATCTTAACAACGGCTCTGATTTGCTGTTACAGCCTGACCTGATCCTGTCATACACACCCCTGCATTTAATTTCCTCCCATTCTGTAAGCTCCCCATCTTCAAAACATCTGAGGAAGTGGAAATTTCTCCCATGAAAACTCATGCGATAAATAAATTGGTTAGTCTTTAAAAGTGCCACAAGATTCCTTGTTTGTTTTTCTGAACTAGACTAACACAGCTACCCCTTTGGAACTGGAGAAGCTATGAAAATCTTTATTTCTGGTACCAAATGAAGTCTGGTTTTATTTGTAACCCTTCTGCACTGGGCCTTCAATTTTTGTAAATATTTAGAAGTTTGCTTTTCATGCTTTTGTTTTCTCAAATTGGACAATAAGTTGCTCGAGACGAGGTTTTGAAGCTATTTCTTATTCTTTCGAGACAGTGGCCAGTCCAAAAAGTTGCTTTTGCAGCACGGAAGAATGAAGGTATGTTTTTATCAATTTTAACACTGAAAATCTGCACTCTCTACTAGCAACAGAAACTGGAAGAGTCAAGAGAATTTGAAGTACAATAAACATGCTGGGAAAGCTGTCTGTGTGTCTGTGTTCAGAAATAAGCTTCAGTACATCTTGAGGTGTAAAATGCCTTGGAAGTCTTCCTGAAATAGCCTTCAGTTCTCTGCACAAATCTACTGCATCAATAACTTTTGAATTTCTGTGTTGTAATGCCAACTGTAGCTTCAAGCAATGTTCTAATATCTGTTTTGAAGTCCTATTTTGCAAACTGTGCACATTGTTGTGGAAACCAAATATTGAATCAAGCTGCTGTATCTGCTCAAATTGTTCTTTAACTAACTGGATTGCAGTATCTAGGACTAAAAAGTAGAAGTTTACTTTGACTTTTTGTTTTGGATCCTGAATATATTCATCTTTTGCCTCATATGTGAACTGTTGCTTCTTTCTCTGAATATGTGCTGGTTCTGGTTCGAAGTCTGTTGGTAGTTCAAATTCCTCAGCAAGCTCATGCGCATCTACTAGTGTCTTTTCAAACTCTTCATCACTCCTGCATTCCTCCAGAAACATGATGGTCTGTTGCAGCTGTTGTATAGCAAAATGTATGTCAAAGTCCTTTGCCTGAAGTTTCTTACCAGTAAGGTTAATCTCAAACAAGATACCATACCACAAAATGAGTGAAACTACAATTCTGAAATTACAAAGCCATTTGCAAGAGCTTCTGCATCTACACACGCCATATTGCCAGATAATCCTATTTGGGTGGTGTGATGGGGTAGGGGGCTTACCCCTCACTGGAAAGGTCCAGAAAACCCTGTGGGCAACGGCAGCCCTGCCCCTTAAGTCCTGCCAAGCATGCTTGGACTGCTGCCCTAGTATAAAAGGGAGCAGCCCAGCTCAGTCTGGGCTGGCCAGTGTGGAGGAAGGACGCCTGCTGGAGGCTCCTGGGCAGGAGCCACCCCAGCCACTGCGAAAGAACAGAAGCCAGCTGAGGGACTTTGGAGGGGAGCAGCCATTAACTGCGAGCGGCCAGGAGGCAGGAGTGCAGACATCCTCAACTACCTGGGAACCCCAGTACCCCAAGGAAGAGCTAACGGAGTCAGCCACAGGAGGTGACAAACAGAAGCTCCATGGAGGGAGGACCCAGGTAGAAAGTAGCCCAGGGGACCTGGACGGGGGGACCAGGTGTGGTCAGCAATACCAGCCAGTGTGTTGCGGTCTGGATCCCCACTGACTTGGTGATGTGCTCCTGGCACCAATAGGGCCCTAGGCTGGGGCTCGGTGGAGCGGGAGGGCAAATTGAACTTTCAAGTTGAACTTGAAAAATAAAACCCAAACACATATATGTGTTACACCAGGTCAAAGAAACTGTTTGTCTTCAAACAACATCTGGCAGCATCATTGACAACCAAATTCAGGGAATGTGTGCTGCAAGAAACAAAAAATTCCCAAAGATTCATTTCTATTATTCTCTTTTGTACACCATTGTCTTTACTCTTCATATTACTCCCATTGTCATAGCCTTGGCCACATAAGTTCTCAACAGACAATGACATTCCTTCAAGCTCTAATACAGGGTTCGGCAACCTTTGCCGGCCACTGTGCCAGCCCCGCTCACCGCACTCTCAGCAGGTGCTGGGGGCTAGACCAAAAGGGGGCAGAGCCAGGCTTCAGATGCCCTGCCAGCCAGGGCCTGGGCTGGCATCAGCTGGCGGACATCCTCCGGGTCCCTGCCCCGGGGCCGGCTCCCGCCCTCTTTCCGGCCATGGCCAGGGCCAGCTTTGCCCTGCCAGCAGCGGCGGGCTCTGGGTGGGCCGGGGCGATGTGATGCAACCCTCTCCCCTCCCCTTCGGCCATCCAGCAGGGGGTGGGGCCAGCAGGTGCCCTCAGCCGCACGCTGCAGCGGCTGGCCACGCAGTTTGCGGGGCCAGCAGGGGAGCCTGAGTGGAACCACGTGCCGCTCAGGCTCGGCCCACATGCCAGCTCTGGCATGCGTGCCAGGGGTTGCCGACCCCTGCTCTTATAGAATACATTCAGTCATTTTCAATGGTACAAACCCGAAAGAATGTTTCTTTATTATGATCACTTCAGCATTATTCTCAACTGCAGATTTTGACACATCTACAAAGTGAATGATCTTTGTCATCTGCTCAATATGGCTCGCATCTGGTGTACAATCCAGAATTATTGAAAAGTATTTTGCAGAATGGGCAGCTTCTATGATTTTCTCTTTAATAACATTTGCTAAGAACTGAATCAGCTTGATCTGCAGAGTCCTTCGAAGGCAATGAACATGAGCTTCACAGTCACTTATTTTATGCAGATGTTCCTTCATGACTGGATCAAACAAACCTATGTATTCAATTTAAGAAGTTTGCATTACCTGCACTGTATAATTTCTCATTTGTCCCACAGAATGTCAGGTTTTGTCTTTTGAAAACTCTTACTAAAGCAACCAAATGTGCCAATATTTGGCTCCAATATTATTCTTTTCACTTGATTACATGTAATATTTTTCATCAATAGTTTTCTGTTTTCTTAATCATAGTTTAAGTTCTTTCTAACTTCGTAAATTTTCCAAATGTTCAGGACTTTTTCATGAGAAGACAGAATTGAAGACATGTTTTTCCAAACCTTTGAAACATTTTCAGTAAGTGAAAACTAGCGAATGCTACCAGTCTCATTAGTGCTAGCTAAATAGCTTGCAGGAGAAGCAAAACACTGAGTCTTTTGACGCTGAACATTGTAACAACTGTCAATGCATTTCTTCCCCATTGGCAAGTTTCTTCTCATAGTGGTGTGCAAATAATTTTCTTTTATTTCCATCTTTCAAGAAGTGAAATTCCTGAACTTGTTCAGGTCCATCTTCCACATAATTTGCTGTACACAATCATCAGATCTAGGCCATGTAGCAGTGTCTCCATACTCTAACTTGCTTGCAAGGTCATCTTCCACATATTTATCTTCTGCTTCCTTGTTATCTTTTTATCTAATCATTAGCAAATGTATTTGCCTATGAATATATTCTCTCAACTTCATTGTTAGTCTGATGCTGTGAGCTGCCTTCATCTTGATGTGACCTGCCTTCATCCATCTGTTGTCAACTGTTTCCATCTTGGTGTTTGTTAAAATATTTGAGGAAAGAACCTTTTTGCTTTCTTTTTTTTTTTTTAATCTGCTCAGCTTCCTGTTTACGATACTGTGCTCCAGATGGTTTATTTTTAACTGCCATAGTGTTAATTTTCTGAAAAATGTTAAGCAACTGTTTCATATAATTATCTAAATAGAGAACAATGATAGTGAAATAGAATATTATTTACATTAACTAAAAGATAAATAAATCAAAATGAATAGTAAGAATGAATAAATGTGGAGTAAATAACACAAGGAAAGAAAAAAACATGGTATTTGCACCATATTCCCAGGTGAAAGCTGCTTTCAAATCCAAGGCAAGTTCAGGGTGTGAACCACCCATCAACAACAGAGATACTCCACTGGGCTGTGTCATGTTGTCACAGCCCTGATGCAAATGGAATAACTTCTGCTTTATACCAGACAGCAGCAAGATCAGAATGATCATTCTGGATTCTGAATTAATCCCTGCTTTGTATGTAAGGCAATCACTTACCTCCAGAAAGTGTGTGTTTTGGGGTCCTTCCCTCCCACATCCTGGCAGGGATGTGTAAATGCCAATATAAGGCCAAAGGCAGCAGAGAGCAGCCCCCACAAACCCAGGCTGTAGGTCAGGACTCCTGGGTTTTGTTACTGGGCTGAGTAAGGAGTGGGGTCGAATGGGCTAGAGCAAGGAAGGAGCACTCCTGCCCTCCCCGGCCCTTGGTGTCCCCATCCAGGGGTGGCTAGAGCCAGGACTTATGCTTTGCCACATGCCTGCTTCTGCTCTGCTGGGGCCAGCAGAAGAGTCAGGATCCCCGCCCAATGGTTTCCCCAACAGTGATGCAGGGACTTATGCCCCTTTCTCAGCTGCTCCTGGGGCCAAGGCAGGGATCAGTCATGCAGCAGCATTCCCCCATATGGTTTCCCAAACCAGCAGATGGCAGGTGTGGGACTTTTTGACCCACCATGCCTAGCTTCTGCTGGGGCCAGGTTGGATGGGTGCTCAAGTTAAGTTGGGCATGGGCATCATCTCCCCACTTTCCCACTCAGTTGGGACTTTTGCCCCCACCTGGGCTCCTGACTCCCATGTCACAGGGAGCTCCCCCCTACCCCCCAGCACTTCTGCCTGGCCAGCTAGAGTCACCACCATTTCTGCACACACCACCCCCAGCTTTGTAACTGGCCCAGTGGGAGTTGGAAAGAACTTACTCCCCTGGTGGGTTGGTAGCCTGTGCTATAGCTGGGACCTAGCTGGGACAATGGTGAAGGGCTGAACAATGACCAAGTCAGCCAGGGCTTCTGTCACACATTCTCCCTAATCCTAAGGTTTCTTTTTTTACTGATTTTGCTAAAAAGACAAGGAGTGTGGCCCACCCTTCTTGTTAGCACCTGAAAGCCACTGCCCCTGAGCAGCAGAAGACCCAGGGCTGATGTGTAGAGAGGGGAGATGTGGTTGTTAAATGGCTTATTAAACTGAATAATCAGTGAGGGAAAGCTGAGTGACCCATAGACCCGACCCTGGCCACTTTGCAATAGATTCAGGGCACAGGCTAGCATATTTCCACTAGGCTTAATAGGAAGGATTGCACATATACTTCAGATGCCAACACTCAGAGTCCATCATGGAGATATCAAATGGAGACCATCTGGGTAAGGAAAGGAGGGTTCCAAAAATACCTTAAGAAGAACCCTTAGCAGGGAGACCAGAATAGTCAATCAAAACAACACAGAGTGGATGGAAGTAGTATCAAATGATGAAGAGGAATAGAAAAATATAGTTTCCAGCCTGTGCGTTAACACTGATATGGTTATTTTACCTCTGTATTTGGCACTGGGTTGCCCCTTGCTGGGGTACTATGATCAGTTCTGGTGCGCACAGTTGAAGAAGGTTGTTGACAAACTGGGGAAGACTCAGTGAAGAGCTCTGAGAATGATTAAAGGTTTTACAGGAGTCGGCAACCCCCGGCACGCGTGCCAAACTTGGCACGTGGGCTGATCCTGAGCGGCACGCGACGCTGCTCAGGCTCCCCCTGCTGGCCCCGCTCCCCAGCATGGCCTGGGGCCACAAGAGCTGCATGCCGCGGCTCCAGGCTTACTCCCCCTGGCCGCATTTCCCCACTCTGCCCTGTCCGGGGTGGAGGGTCCAGTCCCCGAGACCCCTAACCACAGCAAGGTAAGTGCTGTGGTGGGGACAGCCTCGGGTTGAAAGCTTGGGTCTCAGCTCGTTGAGGCCCAGGGGCTGGCTCAGGGCCCGGCGCAAGCCTCGTGGGCCAGCGCGGCCCAGCCCGGATCTGGGACCTGGCCAGCCCGGCTCAGGGAGGCCGCTCAGCCGCTGGGGGCCGCTGCAGCCTGGCGCGGGGCTCTGAGGCTGGCGTGACCCGGCTCTGGGGTTGGCTCAGGGGCCTGGCCAGCCTGGCTTGGTGGGGGGGGGGGGGGCCCCGGGGTGTTGGGGGGCCGGTACAGCCCAGCCTGGGGGCCTCGGGAGCTGGTATGGCCCAGCTCTGGGGCCGGCTCGGCCTGGCTCTGGGGCCTGGCCAGCCAAGTTCAGGGGTGCTGATGCGGGGCTTGGGGGCTGCTGCGGCCCGGTGCGGGGCTGGTGTGACCCAGCTCTGGGGTTGGCTCGGGGGCCTGGCCCGGCCTGGCTCTGGGGCCAATCAATCACTTTATATCTAAGATAAACAATCAATAAAATGTCTCCATTACTCAGTCCAGTTCTGCCCCCCTCACTCACATTGAGCTGCACTTCACTCTGTGAGGAGCCTCATTGCTTTTAAAAAGACTCCGTGCTCACAGAATAAGATATATTGGTATCACTGATTTCATTGGAAGTCCCTGGAAATGTACTTTTCAGTGTAAGGATGTGTGAGACATCAAGGCCAGCAGGCAGTCTGAGTGTGGAAGATGGGAGATATGTAAGCCCCAGAATGCTGAAGGCTTTGTTCCCTAGTGACTAGCTAGGGTTAGTACAGGTTAATTAGGGGCACCTGAGTTCAGTTAAGAAGTAGCCAGGCGCCTGATAAAAGGCTCTCTGCTCCAAACTGGTGGGACACAAGCTGGAGAAGGAGCAGGAGGACAGTGCTGTGCTGAAGCAAAAGAGCAGATGAGTTTGTGGAAGGTAATTGAGCTTGAAAAGAGAAGTACAGGCAGAGACTGAGAGGTGAGAAAGGAAACCTGGCCTAAGGGAGACCAGATGAAAGGGTAGAAGGGGAAGGCAGCCCCAGGGAAAGAACTTTAAACTGGGACAGTGTCTGCAGCACATAGCTGCACCTCATAGGGCCCCTGGGCCGGGACCTGGAGTAGAGGGCGGGCTCAGGTCCTAATCCTACTCCTCCTTTCCCGGAGTCACACCAATGCAGGTACTCCATGGGGCAGAATTGAGGCAACTGCGGTTGCCCTTACCCATTATCCTTAAGGAAAGTGTGAGAGCAACCATAGGAGAACTGGCAGACTGCCACAAGGGAAGAATCAGAACCATAGGATGAGATGTTCAAAACCACTATTGACATTCAATAGGACATAGGTGCCTAATTCACTTAGTCACAAGTGGTCTCATTTGCTTCCTAGTGCAGATGTGATGGGGAAAATATGTCTCTGTCAGTGTAGACATAGCCTTAATCATGCTTAACCTTCTCTTTTCCCCATTCTACACTGCCAGTAAAATTTGAATAGCTTGTATAACTTTGATTAATTTTGTAAATTCCCTTCTCTGTGCCATCTTCATTGAGTTGCACTGATTGGAAATGTGTTCCTGTTGACAAAGTGCTATGCCTTCCGAGGAGGTGGTTTTATTACATCAACCATATGTTTACTGATGTCTCAATTGATTTGGAAAAATCAATATGACAGCCGTGAATTTGCTGCAGTGAATGGTAACATAGCCTTTGTTAAATGAAATAGATTGAGCTCTTTGGGTATGTCTACACATGAAAGTTAGGTCAACTTAAGGATGCTTAAGTTGACCTAAAGAACCCCGCGTCCACATCAGACTTTCATTAAGTCAACTTAAGGGTTTCCCACCTCATAAGTAAGGAAGAGAATATTGAAGTCATCTCTCTGGGTGTATCAGCCTCTGATGTGATCCAGCTGTGAGCCAGCCAAAACTTAGGAGAGACAGAATTTATAGAAATAAATGTTAATGATCTCAAGCAGAAAAAGAGTTCAATTGTTGACATTTTTGCACCCTAATACTCTCAAAAGCACAGTTTAAAAATTGATGAAGCATACTTCCTTTTATTCAGTTTCTCTTCTCTGTACTATTGGAGAGGAATATTTGGGCTCACAGAGACTTTATTCTAGCTTCTATTTACAATTCATTCTATTTACAATTCTATCCATGTTTCGATTTACAACCTCATCCTGATTTATCCTCCAGTTTAAACATGAGATGAAGGCCAAGCTAAGAACAGCTTCTAATCTACCTATCTGAGGACATTTTGTTTTTTTCCAAAGATAAACAGTCAGTTACATCAGAACTAACATGTTGTACTTTTCCACTAGAATCCACTGATAATACAGAATGGTACTTTCACCAACCACAATGTATTTACGCTTTTATGTCCTAGGTAATTTACTTACAGACAATATTTTTCATTGCTTTTGATGGATTCATTATCACAAACCAAAAGAAAGTTGACTGGTTCATAGACTAATAGATGTTATGGCCAGAAGGATCACAGTGGTCATCTAGTCCAGTGTTTTTCAATGACGGGACTACAGAGAAGAGCTGTGGCCTCCTTCAGAGCGTGGGCCCGAGGAAGGGACTGAACGCCCCCCCTGGACAGACTTAGGAACTGCAGGGCCCCAGCCCTGGAAGCAGAGGGGCGGAGCCCAAAAAGCAATGGGAAGTATAAAAGCTCAGCCAGGCAGCTCAGTGGGGCCTGAGATGGCTCAGGGGACGGACATGGCTTCCTGCAGGCGGCGAGCCAGGGGACGCTGGTCCCCTACTAGGGGGCCGCCACCATTCCCTCTAGCTAGCAGGCTTGAGGGCCTGCCCAGTTTACCTGGACTCAGTGGCTAGGAAGGAATCCCAGAGGCTAGAGACTGGGGGAAGCGTTCCCAGGTGCACCACGATCCGGACCCAGTGCCTCTCCCTGCGGATGACCCAGAGGAACTGCTGGGCCCCTGAAACCTCAAGGAGCTCCCCTCAGCTGAGGACCCGAGTCCCCAGGAGGAGCAATTGGTGGTGGTGGGCCCCTATAACCTGGAGGAGCTGCGCTCTGTGGAAGGACCCGAGGAGCTGCCAGATCTGCCTCCCATGGACCCTAAGGCTTAAGTCGACTTAATTTACTCTGTGTCTACACTTGAGTTTCCTTAATTCGACTTAAGCAGTTCCTTAAGTCAAACTAAGGAAAATTTAGTTTTGAATTAGTAAAATCTCATTTTACTTCGAACTAAACCTTAATTCAGTCAATGTGGCCATATTAGTTCAAACTAACTGCTTAGTTCAAACTTACTGGCACATTGACCTTAATGCAACTGAGTAATTTGAACTAAGCGAGTGCCCTGCATGGCACTTGCTTAGTTCGAATTAGCATTCTAGTGGGGCCATGAGTAGTACAAGGGGCCTACCATCAATCAAACTTTAGCCCCGCCCACCTGTCACCAGACGCCCCACCCCTCAGGTCACCTGACATCCAGTCCCGCCCACCTGTCACCGGAAGTCCCGTCCCCTCGGGTCACCTGACACCCGGTCCCTGCCCACCTGTCACTGGAAGTCCCGCCCCATCCGGACACCTGACATCCGACCCCTCCCCCCGCCCTACCTGTCACCAGAAGTCCCGCCCCATGACATCCAGTCTCACCCCCAAGCTCTGACTTCCGGCTGACCAGGGTCACCTGATCGGAAGTGGGCGTTGCGACCCTTTCCCCGCCCCATCGGGACGCATTTCATCCCAAGAGCGGGGTTGGCTGGGAAAGGGCACGTGGCGGGGGTGGGGCAACCCTCCACCAATCGGGGTCGTCCCGGAAGGGCACAGCAGTTGGTCGGGCGGCAGCGCCGCCCCCTGGAAGTCTCGGGCCTTTTTAAAGCGGAAGACCCCGAGGGTGGTTTCTCGAGACCGCGTGGTTTGCAGCTCATGGAGAACATGGACGCCTTCGCCACCCCCGTGAGACCTCTGCACTTTGTTTTGACTCCTAAAGTGTTGGCCCCCCGGCATAGAAAGCAGTACATCAGCAGCAGTTCTGAGGAAGAGGGAGAAATCAAGGACAGCCAGAGCCCTTTGGCTCAGCCTTTGTTCGATACGCCAGAACCCGAAACCCAAGAGATCAGGAAGCAGCCTGACAGACTCTCACCAGAACCAACAGACCAGGAGAAAGGAGAAGAGGAGGCTCAGGTAAAGGAACAAGCATGGGTTGCTATCCGCATAGCTCTAAAAAGCCAAAAGGGTGGTGGTGGTGGATTCACAACTCTTTCTTTTTTTTTTTCTGAAAAATCTCTCTTGTCTTTCAGGAACCCCCGGGTAATATTGCAGCGGATGAGAAAGATGAAGCTGGCCCGCCTTGTTTTTGTTCAACGCCGGTACTCACCGATGAAGAGGATGAGGCCAGGGATGAGGCCTATCTGGAGTTTAAGAGAAGGCTCGGCCTGGAAACGTTTGAACCACTGCTGCGTCGCCAGCGTAAAAAACTCATGCGGTATGTTGTGCGTGTTGCTGTTTCTGCTTCCCTTAATTACTGTCTTAAGGAAAAGATGTTCGAAGATTGTGAAGGCTGTGTCATAGACGCTCCAGGCCAATGGCACCATGACTGTGTGCAGTGGACTTCAGAGGATATAAACTGCAAACTCTGGGATGTGTGCGCTGAACTGTTTTGAAAGCTTGTTAAACATTGCTATTGCCACGGGTTACGTTATGGAATGTCTGTACGTAACTAAAAAACATTTAGACCTAGGGGTGACCTTGGTACGCGCAGTGCAATTCGATCCAGACCCTAGCAGCATTCTAAAGAAGATGACTGAACCGGAGGATGCTCATTTGGAGCGTTGTATGGACCGGCTGGTCCATACAAAACGTTACAGAAGTCTATTTAGGAAGCAGACTATGCGTAAGAAATACAAAAGGATTAAGTTAGAGAATGCTGAGGGGTCATACACGAGATATAAACCATCTTGTTAGCTGTAAATAAATGCATCTCTGGAAAAGGCCTGCACGGGCCTCAAATGTAAGTGTTTATTTCAAGGTTGCCACAGGTCTTTTAAATAAAAATGTTTTTTGTGTACTTACAGCAAAAAGCTGAAATGTGTGTAGCAGCATTCTGTGGGGGAAAAAAACAAACCCCCAGAAATATCTGTTTAAAATAAAGCCAAAGGGTTAGAAAGGGAGCATGGAACAGGGGCTCTGACTCACCACCCCATTACAAGGAGCCACCCTTTGTTTTCAGCCAGGGTAAAGTTATCAGGTAGTTAGGTCTGATGGGCCTAGGTCACAGTAAAGGAGGTTGCTGAGTGAATGCTATTGGATAGTTTACAGCAGCCTTGAGAGTTTGTAGCTCACGATTGAACAGTTTAAAAATACAACCTCAGGAATTTCTGGGTCAGTTGTGTTTTCTTTTTCTTTTCCTCTTTTTTGTTTCAACCAGGGCTAGAGTTTTCAGGTAATTAGGTTTGATGGGATTAGCTAACAGTAAGGGTGGAGGCTGAGTGGAACTGTAGAGCTCTGATTAACAACAAATTAACTTTAAGAAAAAAAAAAACCCAAAAACCCTTAACTTTTAAAAACCCCACAGACAGTTTTAAAACCAAATTTCAGGAAATTTTTTTCTAGCAACTCAGTCATTATACGATTAAAATCATACATTAACAAAAATCAAAGCCCTCTTTGAAATGTTTTAAAGAAGCCTCCCCCGATACTTTTAAAAAACATATGTTGTAAGAACATTTAAAAGTTATAAGTATGTGTAGAGTGCTTGCTATAGGTGTGGCACATCTATTTTATGTAAGGATTGGAAGAAAGTACTCTCACCATCAGGAGTTCTTAGATGCTATCAGACAGTTTTAAAACCAAATTTCAAGTGTAGCAGCATTTTGTGGGAAAAAACAACCCAGAAATATTTATTTAAAATAAAGCCAAAGGGTTAGAAATGGAGCATGGAACAGGGGCTCTGACTCACCACCCCACTACAAAGAGCCACCCTTTGTTTTCAGCCAGGGTAAAGTTATCAGGTAGTTAGGTCTGATGGGCCTACGTCACAGTAAAGGAGGTTGCTGAGTGAATGCTATTGGATAGTTTATAGCAGCCTTGAGAGTTTGTAGATCACGATTAGACAGTTTAAAAATACAACCTCAGGAATTTCTGGGTCAGTTGTTTTTTTTTCTCCTCTTTTGTTTCAACCAGGGCTAGAGTTTTCAGGTAATTAGGTTTGATGGGCTTAGCTCACAGTAAGGGTGGAGGCTGAGATAGAGTTAGAAGGGTATAAAAACCTCAGCTTTTCTGGAGACTGTCCTTTCTCTTCACAGAAGCTCTCTTGAACAGCTGCTGGACTCCAGGCCTAGGTATGTTACTTATTTTTAACTCTTAAAAAACATATACACTGTTACTGTTCTGTTCATGTTGTCCTTATTAATGATGATACATGTCTTTATTGCAGCGTGATCTCTTTTTGGCATGGAAATAGCATCTTCAAGCAGCCTTTTACCAGGGCAAGGTAAAACCCTGTTTTAACTATGGTTGGGCTTAACTTAAATCTGGGTTTGATGCATTTGTGGTAACTCAAATTGCACTTGTTCTTTAATTCAAAGGTGCATCTACATGTGAGAAAAATCATGTCCCAGCTTGTCTTTACCCTGTGGGGGAAGGTAAATATTTGCAATTGGTTTTTAAGTGTGTATGTGCTTAAAATGCCAGTTTTTTATTTTAGCCTGATCACAAGGCAAGGTGTTTTAAGGCTTGAATTTTTGTTTGTGGGGCAGGGCCTTGAGTAAAGTTAAGTGAGGGGGTTTCTAGAAATGTATTTAAAATGGTCTGGTTTTTGAGCACATGGCAAAGGGTTTTTTTTTTTTTTTTTTTTTTTTTTTTTAAATGACTTCTAAAAGTTAAGAGATTTCTTGAAAAGTATTTAAAACTGTTCAGTTTTTTCTTTTTAGTCTGAGTACATGACAGTGTCTTTTTAAAAGTGACTAAGCCTGGGCTTTTTAAAAAGTATACGCTGTATTTAAAACTGCCCTGTTTTTTTCTTTTCAGTTTGAGCACATGATAGTGTCTTTTTTTAAAATGATTTTTGAAAGTTACATGTGGGGATTTCTTGAAAAGTATTTTGTTATAAACTGATGGGATATGTATAAAGTGAGTTTTAAGAGTGACTGGGCCTGGGTTTTTAAAAGTATTTAAAACTGTCTGGTTTTTGAGCACATGGGCAGGGGTTGTTTTGTTTTTTTTTTAATTATTTTTAAAAGTTAAGACCCTTTTATAATAATGTTGTTTGCTTTACAGTACTATCAAAAAATGAAAGAAGTTTAGGTCTTCGGATAAACAAGCTCAAAAGAAAAAGGAAAGAGACATCTGAAGAGGAAAATCTACCACCCTCAATGACTGACAGAGAGCTGAATTCCAGTAAATATATTGGGTTTTTTTCTATTTTGAATTAGGTATCTAGCCAGTGTGGTAAAGTTAAGGTTTCTTTTCTATTTAAAAAAAAAAAAAAAAAAAGTTCAATTTGATGCTAAATTGGAACATCTGTTTTTTTTTTTTTTTTTTTTTTTTTTTTTTTTTTTCCCTTCTCAGGTATGGACAGCTCTCCCAATGCCCTGCGGATAAACAAGCTCAAAAGAAAAAGGGAAGAGATAGCTGAAAAGGAAAATTTGCCACCGTCAATGAATGACAGAGAACTGAATTTCAGTATATATTTTGTTTTTTCTATTTTTAATTAGGTATCTAGCCAGTGTGGTAAAGTTAATTTTTTAAAGATGCTAAATTGGAACATCTGTTCTTTTCCTTCTCAGGCACGGACAGCTCTCCTGATGTTGTTATAGTTGACTTTCCAGGGACACCTCCAGCAACATCACCTCCAAAACTTTTAACAGCAGCAGCACCTGTGCAAAACAGCAAAGGAGCCCTGATGAAGCAACAGGAAACCCCTGAGCGCAGATACACCAGACCCAAGGACAAAACAAAAGACTCTGGTACAAAGCACCACACCTCCAGTTCCTCAGCGGTCAGCACCACACCAAGTCCTGAGAGAGCTGCGAGTGAAAACACACGCATTCACAAACTCAGAGCACGCGCTCTAGAGGTTGTGAATCAAAAACCACAGAGTGAAAGCTCCAGCGATGATGATAATTACTATACACATCCACACAACGATAGGCTTGACAGAGTTCTTCAGTATTTTAAAGAGATGTGGGGAAAATATGATGCCTCATTTGGAAAACTGATAGAGAAACAGAATTCTTTATTTGGAAAGATGCTAGATTCATCCAGTGAGCTGTTGGGGACTGTATTTTCCAGGGCTCCAGAAGAAAGAATGGCTGGAAACTATGCAAAAACTGTTGATAAATATGTTAAAAAATATTTCAGCTTTCCAGAAGGTGTTTTTGAATCCGCACAGCTAGTCACGGGGAGGGGTACCTGCCCTAATCAAAAAGGGGATGGTCTTTTAAGGGATAAGCGGGTGGCTGCCAAAAAGTTACGGGCCAGGGTCGCTGTAAAGATTTTTAAAAAGGCTAAGGAGGTGATGAGGAGAAAAAAACAAAGAGAGGTCCACTAGTGATGTGCCTGAGAATGAGGAGTTGGAAACTGACCCCAGGGTTGGTGGTTTAGAATATTCCCCAGAAAGCTCTCCCATGGAGTCTGGGGTAGATTCAGAACCCCATCCTGAGACGTATATAGAGCGGGTGAGGAGCTGGCAGCGGGAATTACCTAGATTTAGGGGTGTGGTATACAGTGAGGAATTTCGTTTTGTCAATCTCGAGAGAATCGGTTCAGTTGGGTGGGTCATTGAAGCTGTGCATGGAGGTGTACAGTCGGTTCTTGATGAGATTCAAGGTAGGGTAGACCCAAGCGATTACGTTCAGTTGCGTTTGGAGGGGAGGAATTTAACCAACCCTCTGTTTTCGGTCAGGAGAAATAGGGATGAGCTCTCCGCTGAAGATTTCTTAAATCACACTACTAAACTGTTACAGAGTAATAGAGAGGTGCACATCGATGGGATATTACACCTCATTGTGACAGTTGTAAAAAACACAGGCAGGGGCGGGCGTAGGGTTTTGAATTCGATCCTTAACAGTGAAATTCTCCATTTAAAAAAAAGGCAGTGTTTGGTAGACCTGACTTACACTGACTCGAATCTGTGTTTTGCTGGCGGGCTCTTGGCTGTCATGTTGGACTGTAGGCTTACAGACGCAGAATTATTAGATGGGGCGAGAAAGCTGCATGGAGACCTGGGGTGGTCAGATCTAAAAAAGGTGATGCTCAGTGACATAGCGGTGGTTGAACAGTATTTGCGGTCAATATTCAGGTGGTTCTTTATACGACGAAAGGCCGGTGGGGTTTTTTTAAAACGGGAGGCCCTGTGTACCCCAAGACATTTTTTGTCCTGCTGCACAATGACCATTTCTATGGGGTTTTGGACATGACAAGGTTGTTTGGGGCTAAAAATTATTGTGAGTTTTGCCACAAGGTTTACAGTCACGACCACTCTTGCAGATACCGTTGCCGCCTCTGCTTGAGCGTGACATGCTCAGAAAACACAGTCGTGGGTCAGAGAGGTTTCAAGAGATGCCCCAGCTGTCGGCTGTATTGTCGGTCCAAAGAGTGTTTAGATGGCCATCTAGAAGCAGCATCTAAAAATCATGTCGAATGTCGGTTTAAAATTTTGTGCGAGAGTTGTGAGTCTTATGTGGACAAAGGTCATAAGTGCGAAGGCCGGCACTGTAAGCAGTGTCACGGCAGGATTCCCCCTAAAGTTGGTATAGACGGTCACTTGTGTTTTCTAGACAGCTTTATAAAGCCTGAGAAGTCAGAAAAGTATATTTTTTACGATTTTGAGTGCATGCAGGAGACGGGGGTTAACGTGCCCAATTACATTTTTGCCGTGTCCCTAAAGCCGGAAAAATCTTGGGAATTCAAGGGTAGTGAGTGCCTTTCTGACTTTGTTAAAACCTTTATTGGCAAGAAGTTTCAGAAGTACACATTCATAGCGCACAATTCCAAAGGTTACGATGCTTACTTTGTGGTCAAGGAGTTACTGAAGGAAAAGATGAATGTGGAATTGATAACTCAGGGCAGTAAACTGATGTGTGTGGAAGTTAAGGCTCTGGACATCCGTTTTATAGACTCTCTGAACTTCCTCCCCATGAAACTTAGCAAGCTCCCGCTGGCTATGGGGTTTGAAGATGCCAAAGGGTACTTCCCACATTTTTTTAATACTCTGGAAAACCAAAATTATGTGGGGCCTATGCCCAGGGTGGCGCACTACGGGGTTGGACAGCATGATGCCCCAGGAGAAAGCAAGCTTTCTTGACTGGTACAGGGACAATCAAAATAGGACTTTTGACTTAAAGAAAGAGCTCGCGCATTACTGCCAGCAGGATGTAAAAATTTTGAGGCGGGTCTGTCTGCTGTACAGAGAGGAGATCATGAACATGACGACAAAGTTTGATACTGTAGAGAGAGCCCCTGGTAAAGTTGCGGAGGTGAAACTATGTATAGATCCTTTCCAGTACATAACTCTGGCATCCGTCTGCATGGCCATGTACAGATTTATGTTTTTAGAGGCTAAGACAATAGCCCTTCTCCCTCCCGACAACTATCACAGGCAGAAAAAGAGATATTCTACCCCGTCTATTCAGTGGTTGATGTACATTGCTCACAAAGAAAAGATAAAGATATGTCATGCGCTACAGGAAGGGGAGGTTCAGGTAGGCTCCTACTTTCTAGATGGTTACGCCATCATTGATGGCGTGCCCACGGCCTTTGAGTTTAATGGTTGTTTTTTCCATGGCTGCATCACCTGTTACAGTGAAAAAGCTCTAAACCCTATGACGGGGACAACTTTTGGGTTTCTTTATTATAAGGCGCAGCACAAGACCAACTATCTGAGAAGCAAGGGGTATGCGGTCAGGACTCTCTGGGGCCACGAGTGGGAGACCATGATAAAAACGGACAGGGAGCTTGTGGGTTTTTTAAAGGAAGCCCAACTACCCCAGCCTCTGGTCCTGAGGGATGCTCTTTTTGGGGGCAAGACTAATGCGGTACATCTGTATTACAAGCCCAAGCCCGGTGAAGAAATCCACTATTACGATTTTACCAGCCTGTACCCTTTCGTAAACAAAACCAAAGAGTACCCCCTCGGACACCCCGATATCATTTCGGACAAATTCGGACCTCTCTCAAATTATTTTGGCATTGCAAAAGTTAGTGTTTCCCCCACGAGGGCTCTTTTTCCCATTGCTGCCCGTCAGGGTAGGCGGCAAGCTCATGTTCCCGCTCTGTTGAACCTGCGCGGAGACCGAGCAGCAGGAAACATGCACCCACACCGACGAGGAGCGGGCCCTTCTGGGGACTTGGTGCACAGTGGAGCTAAACGCCGCTGTAGCGAAGGGGTACACGGTGGCTAAAATCTACGAAATCTGGCATTTTAAAGAAAAGTCCAACGCACTCTTTTCAGAGTACATAAAATTACACTTGCGTCAGAAACAAGAGGATTCGGGGTATCCCAGCTGGTGCACGGATGAAGAAAAACGAAATAAGTACATTAGCGATTTCTATCAAAAAGAAGACGTGTGTTTACGTCCGCATGAAATCACTGTGAACCCCGCTAAGCGTCAAATCGCTAAACTGTTCTTAAATTCGCTCTGGGGTAAATTCGGTCAAAGAACAAACTTGCCCAAAACCAGCATCGTGAGAGACCCCCGACGAACTCTTTCAGTACCTGTTTTCCCCCAATTACGAGGTTTCATCCTGCAAGTTTATCAATGATGAAACAGCGTGCGTGTCCTGGAAACACGCCAAAGACCGCTATACGGTCTCTGGCAACACCAACATCTTCATTGCCTGTTTCACCACCGCTTATGCCCGCTTGGAACTGTAGAACCTGCTAGACAGGTTGCAAGAGCATTGCCTGTACCACGACACTGACTCAGTGATATTTGTGCAAAGGGAGGGCGAGTGGAATCCCCCTCTGGGGGATTATTTAGGGGGCCTCACCAGCGAGATCCCACCAGTTGAGCACATCACCGAGTTTGTGTCAGCTGGTCCAAAAATGTATGGGTACAAGCTGTCGGGGGAGAAAGGCCTGTCTGAAAGTGAAAGGGATTACCCTGAACGTAGCAAACTGAAAAAATCAACTTTGACAGTTTGAAAGAGCTGGTCCTGCACTACAGCGCGGACCCGGGAGAAAACACCTCCAAAAAGATAGAGGTGCAGCACCCCTCTATCGTGAGGAACAAAAAACAGTGGGAAATAGAGACCAAGACCCTTAAGAAAACTCAGAAAGTGGTTTACAACAAGAGGGTCCTCAGAGAAGGGTTTAAAACGCTGCCCTATGGCTATTGAAAAAAAAATGGACACACGGTGGAAACATCCTTTTTCTGTAATTCTCGCTGGACCTAGCAACTGCGGGAAAAGTTACTTTATAAAAAACGTATTGGATAATGCCGAGAAAATGCTGTCTGTTATGGCTGAGAACATTGTGTGGTGTTATAGTTGTTGGCAGCCTCTGTATAAAGAACTGCTCTGTAAATATCTCTTTATCAATTTTGTGGAGGGGCTGCCCGATGCTTTTATTGGTAGGAAACAACCGGTCATCATCAAAGTAAATATGGTTATCGTAGACAATCTGACGAACTCTGCTTGTGAAAGCGACGAAATTGAGAAAGCCTTTACCAAGTACGTGCATCACAGGAACCTGAGCATTATGTACATAGTTCAGAACGTGTTTTGTCAGGGAAAGAAGAGTCGCACGATTAACCTGAACGCCAAATACATGGTTCTGTTCAAAAACCCCAGGGATAAATTACAAATCACCACGCTCGCCCGGCAAATGTACCCGGGCAAGACGCAATTCTTTCTAGAAGCTTTTGAGGACGCTACCAAAAACCCATGCGGTTACCTGGTGGTGGATTTAAACACTTCCACGCCAGAGGCTTATAGACTAAGAACCGGTCTTTTCCCTCCAGACCGGCCGGTGGTTTACACTTTAAAAAGAACAGCCGGGTATAAAAAGATGAATTTTCAGCGGGTCCTTCTTAACAGCGGAGGCCACCGTCCGGAAAACATGTCTAGCTGCATGAAAAGAAACCTGGCCCTTTTGAAATTACTTACCGATTCGTCCCCGCAGCAAAGGAAAGCTATACTGTGTTCGGCTTCTGACGATTTAGTAGCGGCCATCTCAGAAATAGCTCTGAACACTTTGAAAGGAAACATACCTTTGACACCGAATCAAGTGCGTGTGCTGAAAAAGAGATGCACGTTGATAAAAACGCTGGGTAATAAAAGGATCTCGATTAAAAGAAAAAAGCATCTGGTGAGGCAGTCCGGCGGGTTTATCGGACCTCTGTTAAGGTTTGCTATCCCTCTGATAACTGGACTTTTGACTAATCAATAATAGAATATGCGGAAAAAATGTACCTGGTGCCCAGCCACCAGTTGGAGCAATTAAGGGCTCCCCCTCCACTGGAGGAAAATATCAGAAAGACCGCAACTTGCCTGCTGGATAGTGAAATGAGGTCTGTTCTTCAAAGGACTGACTTGGATGAATACGAAAAAGCTAAACTATACACCGCCGTGCTTCAAAGGTACCTAACGTACGTGAAGCAGAGCAATTTGGATCAAGGGAAAATAAGTCTCTTTCTACCGGAACAGGAACAGAATGTCCCCGCCAATCCCCCAGAAACACCCAAAACCTTTGACTCTGTTGCTCAGGAAATACTGGATAGCATAGGTAAGCGTTATAAGAGAAATGCAACCGTATTGCTAAATAAGCTGGGACAGGATAAAAATATATCTTCGTGGAATGATAAAGGGGCTTTTGTGTACAAAGGCTCGGTGGTTAACGGGTCTAACATACTCGACTTAGTCAAGGCCGTAACCCAGACGCGTTCCGTTCCTAGCAAACATGTGCCCAAAGGCTGGGATGCGTTCATGAACGCCATGGCAGAACTAAACGTGCCATCGTCCATCATGGGCAACACGGCCAATAGAGATCTTTTGGAGAGCCTGAAGGCCCCAACGGCTAATCCCGGAGCAGATCGTGAACCCTTTTTGCCTTCTAAAAAACGAAAACTGGCTAAAAGAGCCAAATGGCTCACTGTGTAATTTTTTTTTTCTTTTCATGCTCTGAAAAACAATCTTTAAATGGTCTTTTTGCTTGAAATAAAAAAATCTTGTATACTTCTTAAAAAAATTTATTTGTCACGTGTATTTTTTCTGAATTGGCCCTTTTTAAAAACAAACAAACACAAAAAGACCACCAGACACGAATTGTCTTTAAACCCCACGCCTGGGGTGCTTTATTGAGAAACACGGCTGTAAAATTCATTTCAAGATACACACGTCTGGGCTTGCTGAAACATGTTTTGAGCAAACCTAGGCATGCCCATGTATTTACTTTTTCTTACAAAATTCACCACCATTTGGTCATTTTGCACCAAATCATTAGAATACAATTTCAAAATCTGGTCAAAAGGTAAACCCTTGCTACGGTGATGCAAGAAAAACACGCAGTGATAGCCGCAGGCAACAGAGCGGGGGTCCTGCAATTGTCTAGTGTGAAACGCAATGTCGGTGGCGTTTTTGTTTAAAAATTTCACGATGGTTCTGGGGAACAACATGCTGTTTGGGGGGTGCCTGTACGAGTCAAAAAACTCTCCGCGGTTTCCCTCTGCCAGGTACAAAGCGAGCCAGTGTTCGCCAGGTTGGTTGTGCTGGTGCGTGTTGACCACCAAACCTAGGGGTCTCCGAGACAGCCTCCTTCTGGGGAGACAATCGCTGGGGAACAGGTCTAAGAAAGTCTCTTGCGTGGCAGGGTCAGCCAGTAAAACACATGAGAGCGGCACGGTGTCCATGCTCACATGTAGTCGAACAGGACGTTTCTCCTCTGATTGATCTCTATGATGTTGTCAAAAACCCCATACATGATCATATTGATGGTGGCCGTCAAAGCCTTCGCAAAATGTATTTCTGCTCTCAGGTTCCCAGTTTTTATCAGGGAATAGTGATCAGCGCATTCCTGGTCGGGGGAGAGGTCGAAGGCAAACAAGGTATAACCCTGGGCAAACTGCACGCGGTCAATGAGCAGCGCACGATCTTTCATGTGTTTACCGGCCGTCTGTACCAGATTCATGTACTCCCTCACGCAGCGCCTGGCCTCGAAGTCCGGCTGCAGAGGCTTGGTTGGTATCTGTTTGCCATCCACGTACAAGGTCACAAAGTTAATATCGTAAAGTTTAAAGTTAAAGGGGTTTTTAGCGTAACTCCCGCTGAAGGCGTCGTTATCCACGAACCCCAGGACGAGCATTTTGGGTAGCTGTCCCAAGAACAGGTTTTCCTGGTTACTGACCCTGCTCCCCGCGGAGATGCTAAACACTTTCCTTCCCACACGGTCCACAGAGTATTTAGCATTAGCGGTAAGCAGGACCTCCACATGCCCCAGACGGACGCCTGGGGTCACCCGGACTTTCTTCACAAAAAGGGACGCTGATACAATGCGCAGTTTATAGCCTGGGGCTGCATCGCCCATTAAGCAGAAGGCGTCTTTACTGCGCGTCAGTTTAATTTTCACGTCCATGCCGTTCAACAAAAGTTTTTCTTGGAAAAAATAGGTCGCTGTGTAGATGGCCCAGCAGCTCGATTGTCCTGCTCTGAGCCGTCAGATCTGCACGCTTCACAAACCCTAGATTCTCACCGTCCAGCTCCGTGGCTTTGTGTTGCCCGGGGGTGTCTTTAATAAACAGGCCGCTGGAAAATTGCGTAGCGAGAGTGTCGCCGCTGTAATTGAGCACCGATTCTATAAAGACCCGGTAAGGGTAGCAGTTGTTGCTTTGAGTTATGAGTTGGTCTCCCAGCGTGATGTCCAGCTGACTGAAAATGGATGCCACGGGGTAATACACCAGGCCCATCGCGGCGTCCTGGGCGAGGTTGGTTCCGTCTCCCTTTACAATCTTGCAACAAAGGTACAGAAGCGTATTGTTCAAATCCATGTAATCTATTCTGTTCCCCGCTATAAAAAAGTCAAGGGGGGCCGCCTCCGTAATGGCCGATAGCGGCGGAACCTCGTTGTAGATGCTTTTCTCGATGCTGGTCTGCATGGGGGCTATTTGGAACAAATCCAATTCAGATTTGGTGCACTCTTCAGACCCGCAGTGAACGAAAGCCATGTTGATTAAAATAGATCTTTTACCAGGTGGAGCACGTTTCCTATTTCTCCTCCGCCTCCCCTTGGTCTTTCACTTCTGGCTAGCCCAGCGTGCCAGAGCTCTTCTTTTAAAGGGTTTTGGGGGACCTTGGCGTCGCGGGTATGACGTGTTTCTCTTTCTCTTCCTCCTTTTGATGTACATCAGCCCCGACCCCTCCTGGGCAGGAGGTTCCCTCACCTTTTCCAGAACAGCACGGGAGACGTGGCCTACCATGTCTCTAGCTATGTTTTGAGCGGCGGTTTTGACGTGGGGTTTAATAATCTCTAGCCCTCTCCTCAAAAGCGGAACGGCTTTTTTGAAAGAGGCTACGGAATATTCCACCCACGCCAGCCCCGTACATCACGGGGGTCCCGTGATAACCAGGAAGGGCATATCTGGCCTGGGCTTTGTAATAGTTGCTGTAGACGGCGGGGTCACCGTAATTTTTTAGGGTCACCATGGTGCTTTTTTTCCCCCTCCTTTTAAAAGCCTCTCCGGGGACGCAGGTGCAGCTTGACGATCACCTTGCCGAAGCGAAATGAGACGTGTCTGTTCTGATCAATCTTTATTTCAATGGTGATGGTGTCGATGTGATGCTTGCTGATGGGAACGTAATGCGGTTTATAGTAGGTGATGGTGACAAATTCGTTGTTCCTGCCTCGGCCGGGGATGCAGCGTAAGAGGGGAACGGAAAAATCCCTCACGAACTGGTGTTCCACGATGTCCGTGTACAGGTACAAGTAGTTGAAACCTCCTGTGATGTCTGCTGAGAAAGGGATTTTGTTGACGTGGCTGTCGGGGGACAAACCCAAAATATTAGCCAGCTCTCCTCTGGTAGAAAACATGTAAGCGACATCGGTGGACTTAAGTCTAACTTTTCTACCCACAGGATCGTAGTTCATGATCACCTTGGGTGGGGCAGGATTACGAGTCACAACACCGTTCATGTGCTCCAGCAATTTGGATACAGACGAGTAATAACCTCGTCGTAGGATGTAATTCCATTGCTTATCTCCGCAGGTGATTTCAAAAGGGACGTCTTCGTTGATGTTGTTCCAACTGTGCAGGTATTGTATTTCCACCAACCCCACCTCCCAGGCACCCGGGAGATTCAAAGGTTTAATGAGCTGCACGGTAAAGTTCCAGCTGGTGTTTTGGGGAAAAACCCCAGAGCTGGCGTTGCTGGGCAAAGTGATGTAAAACCCACCATCGTTCATTTTCCCCCTTCACAGATTTGAGAAGCTTCCACCCAGCTGTTAAACTTCTCGGGCCACCCCAGCCACTTCACCAGCAGCTGCTTTTTTCTCCCTCTTCCTTTCGCCGCTAGAACTTTTTCAGTCCTGTAAACCCTGTCCCGCTTGGGGTTTACTTTTTGCAGTTCTTCGGGGTAAAAAGATCCAGCAACCGTCTCACCCTCGTAATCTTTTACTCGGTATATGGGCCTCCGGCCCTTGGTTAAGGCTTCGTCGACTATGAATATCTCATCGGTAAATGTTTGTTCATATCCTTTCTCAAAAGCTCCTTTGGTTTTAGACAGCCTCACGTGGTCGCCTTTTCTAAAAGGGCCAGCAGCCGGTTTTACTTTTAAAGCGTCTCCGTATACTCTTTTCCACACCTTCAGAGAATTCGAGGGGTTAACGTCAACAGGTATGGCATGTATGGTTCTGTGAAAGCTCTGATTGTAACTCTTTATAAGCTCGGGTAACGCGTCGATGTAGCGAAAGGTATTGCGGGAGGTAAAATATCTCCACATCCGAGATTTTAAAGTTCTGTTAAACCACTCCACCACCCCCGCTTTGACTTCGTTATTAGTCACAAAATGGTGGATGCCGTGCCGCTTTAACAGCCCGCTTAACGGTTTGCTTAAAAATTCTTTTCCCCGATCGGTTTGTAATTTTTGAGGCACGCGACCTTTGCTGAAAATGGCTTTAAAGGCCTTGGCTACTTCACCTCTCGTCTTGTCTTTGAGGCCTAAGGCCCAGGCGTATTTGGATAGAATGTCTATCGCTGTTAAGATGTACTTAAAACTGCTGTGTCTGAAGAATCTTTGCATATCCACCAAATCCGCCTGCCATTGCGCGTCCATGTCTGAAACAACCGTCTTGTTTCTTTTAAAACATATACGGGCCGGTTTGTATAAAGAGTAAGCCTCCTGGTCCGAAAGCCAAGCGGTTACCTCACCCCTGTTCAAAGTTTCGCTATGCTTTTTGGCCTCTTGAAAAAGAGCGTTCACCCCTTCGGGGCTCCCCACTTCCCCAGGGGTGTAATAGATTTTTTTTAAAAGAGCCGCCTGCGTTGGCATGGCTGCCGCTTGTAACCGACGCAAGTATAAAGAAAACATGTTCACGCCAGTGAATTTAAATGAGCTTTTTATTAATTGCCTGGTTTAGCGCCCCTTTTTACAGCGCCCTGTGAAAATGGATGCCGCCCACGAAGGAGTCTGAGCCGGTTCGCTCTTCCTCTCAGAGCTGTGTTTCAAACAGGAACAAAAACAGCTGATGCAAGACACATTTGCTCGCACGGGACTGCTGATGTGTAGGTTCTCAAAGGCCCGTATAAAGTCGTCGTCGAGCTGCCAAGAGATTTTCAGGAAAAAAAAAAAAGAGCTGTAAGTCCTGAACATTGCTTGGTTTGAACTTAACCCCCACCACATTCCCCTCCATAACCGTCACTTATCATTCCTTTACCTGCACCGGTTTTTTTCCTTGGGCCTTGTCTGCCTCCGACTCCTGTGAGCCTTCCTCCATGGGGGTGGACAACGTGTGGTCGTCACGCCGCTTCCCGGTCTTCTGGGTTTCAGGGTCCGTCAACATCTTGGCCTCCTCCTCATCCTCCTCCTCCTCCGAACGGTCAATGTCGCAGTGTTTTCTCCAAGGGCTGTTAAAGGTTGGAGTCAAAACAAAGCGCGGAGGTCTCACGGGGGTGGCGAAGGCGTCCATGTTCTCCATGAGCTGCGAACCACGCGGTCTTGAGAAACCACCCTTGGGGTCTTCCGCTTTTAAAAAGGCCTGAGACTTCCAGGGGGCAGTGCTGCCACCGGACCAACCGCCACGCCATTCCGGGACGACCCCGATTGGCGGAGGGTCGCCCCACCCCCACCACGTGCCCTTTCACGGCCAACCCCGCTCTCGGGGTGAAACGTGCCCCGATGGGGCGGGGAAAGGGTCGCAACGCCCACTTCCGATCAGGTGACCCTGGTCAGCCGGAAGTCAGAGCTTGGGGGCGAGACTGGATGTCATGGGGCAGGACTTCTGATGACAGGTGGGCAGGGGGTGGGACCGGATGTCAGGTGACCAGCTGGTGTGGGACTTCTGGGGACCGGGACTGGGACCGGATTTCAGGTGACCTGCGGGGGTGGGACTTCCGGAGACAGGTGACCGGGACCAGATGTCAGGTGACCGGAGGGGGCGGGACTTCTGGCGACAGGTGGGCGGGGCTAAAGTTTGATTGACGGTAGGTCCCTTATACTACTGCCATGCTAGTTCGAATTAAGTTATAATTAGTTCAAATTAGTTAGTTCGAATTAACTAATTTGAACTAACTTTGGTAAGTGTAGACATAGCCTAAGGGCCCGGTTGGGATTCCCCAAGCGATCTATCCAGAGGACTCTGATGAGTCACTCCAGATCCAGGTACTCGGGTTCAGAGCAGGAAGAAGTAGGCCAGGGGCGGCTGGCTACCACATAGCGGGTGGTGGAGCCAGCTGATGTCAACATGTTGCGGCTGGAGCCCTGCTGACCCAGTGGCCCACCCCTCAGTCACTGGAAGGGCCCTGGGCTGGGATGCAATGGAGACAGGTGAGCCTGCATCCCCCTCCTTCATCCCTTCTTCCCAACCACCCGGAATCCTTGAACCCTGCCGATGCTGCTGAGGGGTTAGAATGGTGTACCTGTCCTGCCCTGCCTAGGGGCTGGGGGCAACTGACTTTGGTGCCTGTCCTGCCCTGCCTAGGAGCCGGGGGCAACTGAATTTGGTGCCTGTCCCGCCCTGCCTAGGAGCCGGGGGCAACTGACTTTGGTGCCTGTCCCGCCCTGCCTAGGAGCTGGGGGCAACTGATTCTTGTACCTACTCTGCCCCGCCTAGGGACCAGGGGCAATTGACTCTTTGTTGGACCAGTGTGGTCTAGTTTGGCTGGTGGACCGACTGGTGACACCTGGGCCTGCGCCGACAAGCCTACAGGGACCATGGGCTGGTGCTGGTCCATCACAGCCTCCTTGTTGGACCTTGATATTTCCTTGACACATACTATTAATATTTATAATGTTAAGGGGGGTTTTTTACTTACATTTTACATTACAGGGTTCTTTCAATTATTTATTATTTATGCTGTTCTAGGATGTATCAGGAGAGGTATTTCAAGTAGAGACAGGGAGGTGTTAGTGCTGCTGTACAAGGCACTGGTGAGACCCCATCTGGAATATTGTGTGCAGTTCTGGGTCCCCCATGTTTAAAAAGGATGAATTCAAATTGGAACAGGTGCAGAGAAGGGCTACAAGGATGGTCTGTGGAGTGGAAAATCTTCCCTATGAGAGGAGACACAAGAAGCTTGGCTTGTTTAGCCTAACCAAAAGAAGGTTGAGGGGGGGGGGGGATATGACTGAACTCTATAAATACATCAGAGGGATTAATATCAGGGAGGGAGAGGAATTATTTGAGTACAGCACCAATGTGTACACCAGAACAAATGGTTATAAATTGTCCATCAAGAAATTTAGGCTTGAAATTAGACGCAGGTTTCTAACCATTAGAGGAGTAAGGTTCTGCAATAGCCTTCCAAGGGGAGTTGTGGGCAATGTTCCCTCTAAGGTTTGGCGGCTTGTGTGCAAAATTTTCAAGCCGTGTGCAAAACTTTTTCTGAATAAAATTTTTGTGTAAACTCACACGACAAATTATAGGCATTAATTGAAGTTAAAGTAATTGTAAATAGAATTAATTAATTGTGTTTAATTGAATTTGAATGAATTTTGAATTGAAATTTAATTTTTAAAAAGGTTTTTATTTAAAATTAATTTTTTAAAAGTTTTTTTTAAAAAAGGAAGGAAGGAAGAGAGAGAAAAAGGAAGAAAGAGAGAAGGAAAGAAGAGAAAGAAGAAAGAGGAAGGAAAGAAGAGAGAGAAAAAGAAGGAAAGAAAAAGGAAGACAGAAGGAAAAAAGAAAGGAAGAGAAAGAGAGGAAGAAAGAAAAAAGAAGGAAGGCAAAGAAGACAAAGAAGGAAAGAAAGGAAAGCAAAGGAGAGAAAGAAGGAAAGAAAAAGGAAGGGAGAAAGAAAAAAGAGAGCAGGAAGGGAGAGAAAGAAGGAAGGAAGAGAAAGAAGGAAGAAAAGAAGAGAGAAAGAAAAAAGAAAAAGGGGAAGGAAAGAAGAGAAGGAAGAGAAAGGAAGGAAGCAAAGAAAGAGAAAGAGAAAGAAAGAGAGAAAGAAAAAGGAGAAGGAAGAGAAAGGAAGGAAGGAAGCAGAGGAAGAGGAAACAGGAAGAGAAAGGAGGAGGAAGGAAGGAAGAGGAAAGAAAGAAAGAAAAAAGAAGGAAGAGAAGAAAGAGGAAGGTAGGAAGAGAAAGAAAAAAAGGAAAGAAAAAGGAAGACAAATAAGGAAAAGAGAAAGAAGGAAGAGAAAGAGAGGGAGGAAGAAAGAAAAAAGAAGGCAGGCAAAGAAGAGAAAGAAGGAAGAGAAAGAAAGAGAGAAGCCAAGGCCGCTGGTGGGGGAGGACCCTACCGCGGCCCTGGGAAGCCGCCGGTGGGGCGGACCAGACCCCAGCCCCGGAGGCTGATCCCAGCCCCGTGCTGGGAGGCCGAGGCCGTGGATTGGCCCGGCCCTGGCCCCGGCCCCAGCCCTGGGCCGGGAAGTTGAGGCGGTCGGCAGGTGGGAGCCTGGGAGCCCACCGCGGCCGCAGACCCTCCGCTGCCCCGGCCGCGTGGGGCAGGCAGGCAGGCCCGCGCTCCTGACCCTAGCCTGAGCCTGCCTGTCCCGCCCTGGGGGCAGGGAGGGCCAGCCCAGAGGCCGGGTCTGCCGCGGCGAAGCCGCAGCCCCAGGGGTTGGAGGGAGTGGCGGGGGCTGCCGGGCTGTGTGGGGGTCCCTCACTGCTGCGCGGGGGGGTGCGACAGCCACTGCGCGGCCGCACACCCACGCAGCTTAGAGGGAACACTGGTTGTGGGGGCAAAAACCATAACTGCTTTCAAAACTGAGCTTGATAAATTTTTGGAGCGGATGGTATGATTAGATAGCCTATTTTGGAAATTGACTGATATTTGGCTACAAGTGGTGGATATACAAGTGGCCCAAAAGGGGAGAGTACATGGGGTGGGTTCTGAGGCCTTGTACACACTACAGAGTTATCGCGCAGTAAGGCTCCTTACCGCACGATAACTATCAAAGTGTCCACACATGAAAGCTTCTTGTTGCGCGGCAACAGCCTCTTGCTGCGCAACATGTAAACCACCCCAAATGAGGGTGGTAAGGCTTACCACAGAACAGTTGTTCCATGGTACAGCCTGTGTGGACGCTTGTTGCGCCGTTGACAGCCTCCGGAAATGTCCCAGAATGCCAAACGGGGCCACTCTGGGACATTGGAGCTGTCAAATATGTCAATTTCACTGCTCTAGCTTAGCAGTGAAATTGACATATTTGGCCAGATTCCCCAGCTGGGATATTGGCTGGCTGGACCGGCAAGGGCAGCCGGCGAGGGCCACCCCCCTAGCTCAGCCCCGGGGCTGAGCTAGGAGGGTGGCCCAAACTGGCTGCTCTCGCCGTTTGGGTCAGCCCTGGGGCTGAGCTAGGGGGTGGTATGAACCGGCTGCTCTCGCTGGTTCGGGCCACACCCCTAGTGAAGCTGCAGGGCTTCAGGTGGCGACAGGAGCTGCGGTGCCACTGCCACCTGAAGCCCTGCAGCTCCCTAGCTCAGCCCTGGGGCTTCGGGTGGTGGTGGGAGCCCCTGCCACCACCTGAAGCCCTGGTGCTGAGCTAGGGGTCCCCTAACTCAACCCCCAGGCTCAGCCCCGGGGCTTCGGGTGGCTGCAGGGGCTGTGCTTAAGCACCGCAACCCCTGCCACCACCCGAAGCCCCCTGGCTCAGCCCTGGGGGTTCGAGTGGCGGCGAGAGCTGCTCCCGCTGCCACCCGAAGCCCTGCAGCTTCACTAAGG
>ML685941.1:5526-42329 GCA_007922175.1 Pelusios castaneus
TTCATTTCATCACACCATTTAGACGCACCAACCGAAATGGCCTCTCTGGTATTTCCAACCTAGTAAAGACCTGTGGTTTTACATTGTCACCATAAATCAGTCTTTCAAGCTTCTTAATCGTGTATTGCTCTTCTCTGAATTCCCTCCAGTTATATATACATATAATATCAAGTACTGAAGTTCTTAAACTAAGCTCTGATAACCTTACCATGTTATACGATCATTCTGTCAGACTTTAAAAGCTGACCAGGACTGAGCATTGTAAGTACTTGGATCGCAACGTAGGGACTATAGTAATGGATCAAACCAGTCATCCTTCCATCCAATAACCTGTCCCTGCTCATGGCTAGTACCACCTCTATTGGACAAGCAGAAAATAACTTACATATGTGGGAAGCTTCTTCCTACCCCCTTCAGTCAGGGGTTGGTGCATGCTGTGAAATAAGAGGGTTCAGATCCCTTCTGGAAACTCTTACCCTACCTAACTATCTTTGAATGCTGAGTTCTGTCACCATGGGATCTTGTGGTAGTGAGTGGCATTAAAGCCATCTTACCAGTTCTTGCTCAGTTGAATTAGATGTCCTTTGTTCTTGGATTACGAGTAAAGAGCACCCCGTGTACCTTCTCTAACGAGTCACTGCTGCGCGTCCTTCTACCAGGGTGCCTCATCATTTGCGAGTCTTTCCATGTTTCTAATCATTCGGGTTTCCTCTGAGCCCCTGCTGGCTCTGAAATGGGGAAGGGCTTACCTCTCTTTGACAAACCACAACTGGACACCCTATCCCAGAGCAGGGCATGCCACTGGTCTGTACAGCGGCATTAGTCGGTTTCAGAGGGATGTCGCTCGCGTGGATACGCGGGCAGAGTTGGTAACTGGGTTTGTTGCAGGGATAGGTACCTGGGTTAATATTTCTGTTGTATGGTGTGGAGTTGCTGGTCAATATTTGCATCAGGTTGGGGGGCTGTCTGTGAGGCCTGGCCTACCTCTCAAGGCTTGAGTGAGTGAGGGATCATCTTCCAGGATAGGTTGTAGGTCCTTGATGATGTGCTGGAAAGGTTTTACTTGGGGGCTCTAGGTGATGGCCAGTGGCTTTCTTTTGCTATCTTTGTTGGGCCTGTCCTGTAGTAGATGACTTCTGGGTACCCATCTGGCACTATCAATCTGTTTCTTCACTTCCCCAGGTGGGGACTGTAATTTTAAGAATGCTTGATAGAGATCCTGTAGGTGTCTGTCTCTGAGGGATCGGACCAAATGCGGTTGTATCTTAGGGCTGGCTATAAACAATGGATTGTGTAATGTGTCCCGAATGAAAGCTGGAAGCATGTCCGTAAGAGTAGAGGTCAGGAGGTTTCCGGTATAGGGCGCTGTTTATGTGACCATCCCTTATTTGCACTGTAGTGTCCAGGAAGTGGATCTCCTGGTCCAGACTGAGGTTGATGGTGGGGCAGAAATTGTGAAATCCCAGTGGAATTCTTTAAGGGCCCCCTTTACAGTCAGGGTTTTCGGTTCCACGCCGTGTACATCCCAACATCTTGTTGGGGGCCTTTTTGAGCAGAAGCTTTCCATTAAGCTGTACAATGACTCCTACATCTTTCCCTGGCTTGATTGGGAGCCTAGGAACTTGTAAGTTGCTTAGCTTGTGAGATCTCCGTAAAGAACACGCGGGTTCTTCAGGGGATCGTGCTGGGGAGCCCGTAGGAGCTTTCTGCCCTCTGTGTTTGGTACTAAACTTTCTGCTCTCTGGGGGGGTACAGTGCTCCCCATGGTGCAGATCTTTGCTCTGCCCTTGGCAGTGCCATCATCCGGCTGTGACTGCCCCCAGAGAAAGATGTGAACAAACGGGGGAGAGTCCAGCAGAGTCCAACAAAAATTATTCGGGGGCTGGAGCACCTGACTTCCGAGGAGAAGTTGAGGGAACTGGGCTTGTTTATTTTGCCAAAAAGGAGAGTGGGGGGGGATTTGATAGCAGCCTTCAGCTACCTGAACGGGGGTGCAGGGAGGATGGAGCCAGGCTGTTCTCAGTGGTGGCAGAGGACAGAACTGGGAGCCATGGTCTCAAGTTGCAGTGGGGAGGTCGTGGTTGGATATTAGAAAAACCGTTTTCCCCCAGAGGGTGGTGAAGCAGTGGAATGGGTTATCTAGGGAGGTGGCGGGATCTCTACCTGGGCGGTTTTTAAGATGCAGGTTGGCCAAGCCCTGGCTGGGATGATTCAGTTGGGGGTGGTCCTGCTTTTAGCCTGAGGTTGGACAAAGTGACCCCCTGGGGTCCCTTCCAGCCCTCATCTTGTATGAGTCTAAGGTCAATTGGGCCCATCCCTAAGAACATGGGGACATCACTGAAACTGAGAAGTGGAACACTAAGACTGAGAGGAGGGAACTGATTTTACATAAAGCGTAGTTAACCTTTGGAGTTTCTTACCACTGAATCAGTTAAACCAAGAGCTTTAGATATGACTAATCCTTTTCTGCATTCTGCTCAGTTACAGTTGCACTGTAAAGGTTAGCTTGGGTTGGTGGTTAAAGGTTTACAAACCTGTGTGTCCAGATATA
Source organism: Pelusios castaneus (assembly GCA_007922175.1). Lineage (NCBI taxonomy): Eukaryota > Metazoa > Chordata > Testudines > Pelomedusidae > Pelusios > Pelusios castaneus. The sequence goes on from ML685941.1 coordinate 8,078, forward strand.
AAGTGACGTCTCTTTGGTGGCAATAAAGAAGAAACCTCCTTATGGGAAGGGAAGACTGTTACATGACTGTCCACCGCAGGATTTTTCACTTTTCCTTGAAGCAACTTGTACCGACTGTAACGGTTTGCGGATTGGATCAGACTGGGGGTCCATCTATTCTGGCACTTGGGGTCATGAAATGTTGATTCCTGCTGCTTCAAGCGCTGTTCAGTCACTTGACTTTGAAGCGTTCCTCTAGACAAGGAAAAGGCCCTAAAATGGTATCTGCGTGCTGGTCTCCCACCTCATTAAGGCTGAGAGACGCCGTCAGATCAAACGCGGCAGAAGTGAGGAATGAAGCCCGCTCTTGGTTAAAAGGCAGAGTGCTGGTTCCAGGGGTTTTTCTGCTATCACACAGCTCAGGCTGTGATTTCGTCAGCTAAATAGGGCCAGGCCTCGTTAGTATTTGGAAAGGAGACTCCCGAGGCAGGCAGCCACTCAAAGGCTACGCTGATCGATTGACCTTATGGTAACGCCTAACTAGAGCTAAAAGGAACGGTCATTGTTAGTCATTCAGAACATCTTCCCTGCACTGCTGAGGACTTGCGCAGTGGCCCTGCTCCCTCTTAGCCATTCAAGCTCCTCTCCACAGAAGTAGGGGCGTCTTGCCTAATTTCCTGTGTGGATAGTCACAGCTGACACACAAAAATCACCTGCAGTTTCCTCCATTAGATGCCTGCCTCATCCGGTCCAGTGGTCGCTGCGTATGGGATTTATAAAGCGCTTCGACCTCAGCCGGACATTCAGATAGCGCTTTTTATTTGAACGGAAGCACGTTGTATCGAATTCTAGGTTTGCCCATCGCTGGACGCAAGTGCACACTTTCTATTTAAGCAGCCCTGGTGTTCAATGAGAACCAGCTAGCGACTATGGTCAGCCAGGTTGGGTGCTTGGCATGACATCTCAACGGGACCTGATCTTTGCTCTAAAATTGGGTTTTTCGTTTTGTGTGGGGGGGGGGGATTTAACTCAATGAAACTTCTCCAGAAATATGGCTACCTTTCAGTCACCTAAGAGACACGTTGCACTACCTCTCCACACCCAGGGGGAGACAATGGTATTTCACAGGAAACCTAATCTGAATGAGGAGCGTGAGCTGTATGGGAGAATGGGCGTATGCGGCACTGCAGTGGTGTTTCATAATCAGGTTTTTTTTTGGCAAAACTCTGCTTGTTACTAGATGAGATAAGTCATTTTCTGACCTGCTCCAGTTACAGTAGTATGGAGCCTGAGGGCCCTGCCCTCAATGTGATGTTTCAGGTAGGAAGGGCTGTATTTGAAGCGGGTCTCAAAGCATGTGTCTGAAGTCTGGCCATTTCCTTCAGTACCAGTCCCTAGGCTATCTGGGCTGGCATTCTGGGCTCACCCGAAGGTGTGATGTTCCTCCCACCTTTCCGTCCATTAAGGAGCTGCTTGCTGAGCTAAATATTACATAGTTCAGAGGTTTTCAAACCATGGGTCAGGACCCAGATGCTCAGGTTCTGGGTCGCGGCACTGATAGACTGGAATGCATTGCTCAAAGATGTAAGTGTTGGGTCACAGGCATAAGTGATTTATTTTTTCCAACTTGGTCCTGAGGAAAAGTGTTTGAAAACCACTGACATAGTCAGTCTTGAGCAATGCGGGTCCCTGATGTTTATTAGCTACAGAGAAGCAGGTTCCAATTATCAGAGAGGATCATGTAGGAATGCTTTACTCATTACAGTCTCACCCTTGTGATCTATGTAAGTATTTCCGGAGGAGGAATGAGAGGCTGGGGTTTGCCAAAGGCATCACAAGATCAGTGGCAGGCTGGGACTAGAAGCCAAAAGTTTCTATTCCCGGGTCCTTGCTGTGACCGCTGGCTCACTCTCTGCCAGATAAACGGCCATCTTGCAGCGAACTCCTTTACCTTGAACTGTAGATGAGGAAGATGTTATTAGCCAATGCACAATAGTTCTGACCGGTTCTTATTTTCTTCCCACCCTCACCCTATTCAGTTTTACAGCGCATCAGGAATGCCAACGAAGCACCTTTCTGACAGCGTCTGTGCCGTGTGTGGCCAACCGATCTTTGTCGATGTCAATGAAGAAGGGATTATAGAGAACACATACAGGCTCTCCTGCAATCATGTGTATCCTTTTCTCGTCCTGGAGCTGCTGGAGAGTTAGGACCTCACGTAGCAAGCTACCTGCCAGGAATCGGTTTGGAATCTGGTCGGAAATGCCGGTCGGGTAACTTCATTCTGCTTCCCAAAATTCCCCCCTGTGCCTTTGGTTGGCTTCAATATTCTTCACTTCACGTCTTTAGAAAAAGAACAAACATGAGCCAGTCTCACCCAAACGGCTGTTTTCTGCCATATCTCCTTTTCAGGTCGGGGTTAAACTACTGATGAGGCTCATGCACGCTTTCCGGGACTTGCGTCCCTCTTTCTCTGCCTAGAGCCAGACAGCTGGGTCTCCTAAGGGACTTGTCAACGAATGTTAAAACCTTCCACCCGTGCGTCACTAGTTCTAAACCCAGCCCAAGTTGTTGGTAGTGGAAAGTAATTACCGTCTGATTGTGTGGTCATCTCTCGAGAACAGATCTGGTATTGGTCCAGTTCCTAGTGGATAAATGACGACACTGTCTAGTTGTGGCTACGCTGTCTCTAGAGGCCGGAGCAGGATTCGGCCATTAGAGGTTGTCCCTCAGGGCGGGTGTGGGAGGATGGTTTGGAGGCACTTGCATTGTTACTTTCCTCTGTTTTGATTTTTCTTGGGTGCCAAGTGCTGATTGAAGAAATCTTCAGAACACACAGATCAGACCGAAAATACTGTGGTTTTCTTACTTCGCGAGCTGTTAACCACGCAGTGTTCCAGTGACGGTGGAGCTCCTTGGTTCTGAGCATGTCATTACTTGTGCAGCTCTCTGGGTTTTCTGCTGATCACACAATTAAAAACTGGCAGGTGACTTTAGATTACCTAGCGGCTGGGTGTCTAAACTTGGCCCTCGCAAGGGCCGCGTTGAAAACAAGCCCAAATCTGAGCTATGCTTCTCAGTAAGGCCATAGCCACCTTGGTTTTGAATATATATTCTAGCCCTATGTGGACATTGGCCCTGGCGCATGACTCTGCATCATGAGCGAAACAGTTTGGAAGGGATCAACCCACGGCTGTTGGGACGGAGCATTGCCGACTGAGACGTAGAATCCTCGCAGGCCATGTGCCCACGGCCACATCAGCTGTCTCACTCCGTGGGCTGCTCGTTAACTGTCCGTGACCTAAAGCCGGGGTTCTCAAACTGAGGGTCACAAGCTTATTACATGGGGCTCGCGAGGACCCGCACAAAACAGAGCAGTTGTTAAAGAGTTTCAAGCCAACGTTTTAGACAGTTACATGCACCGTTCCGTCCCAACGTCGTGTATTGCTTCCAAAAGTATTGTAAAGCCATGATGTGACAGCTGCTGTTCCCAACCGAAGCGTAACGCCACCTCCAGGGAATTGGAGTCTGGGGTTTGTAGCATCGTGCGCTCGGGTTTGTTGTCTTGAGATTAAAAACGTGGGACTGAGACAGCATTAGAGGACATCACCAGATCAGACAGCAGGGAGTTGAGGGGGGAATAGCCACCGCTGCTGGTGCACAGATCATACATTACGTAGAAGGAAGGGTTGTGCGTCATGGCTTCACCCTCTCTGACTTCTGCTGTTGGGGTTCAGCCAGCGGCCACTGCTCACCGGCTGCCCAGCTATAAATTTAGCATTTAAAACCGTGTTAAATATAAAATGTGTCTTAATTTAGAAGGAAGGTCGCATTCAGACATTTGTTGTCTGCAAGGGGTCGCAGTACAAAAAGTTCTCAAACTCCCAACCTATGGCATGGCAAATCACATACAAAGAGCCACGTGGCTGGGTGTTTCCGCTGCAGTTACTGTCTGAAACAGTCAATGTTGCTATTGCAAGAGAGAGAATGAGGCAGGAAGCACTCTGGGGAAGAGATTTTCTTTCTGTTCAGTGTTTTTGTGCAATGCCCAGTGGAGACCTAGCGTGACTGAGGCTCCTGGGCGATATGGTTATACGGTTTGGCTCACACATATCAGAGCTGCTGTTCTAGGTTGTCCCATACTTACACTGAGTGCTTCCAGGGTTATCTTCTGCACAATTGTTTTCAGATGCAAGCTTTGATTCTGAAACACCCTGTGCAGATCAGCTACATCTGATGTCACTGTCCACTTTCATTGATTTTAATCATGACTTAGGAACATTAAAGTTTTCTAAAGAAACACATTATTAACCCTAAGAGTCCATGCAGTGGGTTTTGCTAAAATCTGCAGGTGAGTCAATGTTTGAATCTCAAAACCGATAACTAACTTGATCAGACTAACCAATCCTTGAAGTGCTAGGCTTCAGAGATCTGATAGTCTAGCCTAGTGACATCATTTTTATCTTATTTCATAGGCCATCCCTACAGTACTTTTTGTCTTTCTGCCTTGCTCTCAACCTGTCTTGTACCTCTTCCCATTCTCTCGACCTTCTCAATTTTCTTTCCCCTACATTCTCAAACTCCACCTCCTCCGATCCTACAACTCTCCTTCTGCCCTGACTGTTTTTCATGCTCATACATCTATAACTCACCTAGGCCTCTCCTATCATTTCACCTGCCTTCCGTTCCCTCCTTCTTTCTAACCTTCGACCTGTCCCTTCCCTGCTCCAACTGAAAAACAGCATTGCCATCAAGCTGTGGAGATGCCAAATCCCAATCTTATGGGACTCCTCTTCCCTTTCCCCCTTCTCCCTCTATACCGCTTGTTCTCACTCAGTGTCGTGTCGTAATTCAATTGTAGGTTTCTCTGGGCATGGACTATAGATCTACTGTTCTACAAAGCGCATAATGTGCTTAAGCAGTGAATGAATAATGGGTGAGCGAGAAGGCTTGTCAGGTTTGTGCCAGGAATGCGATAGTAGTGGGGAGATTGAAGCTACCCACAGGTGAGGTGGAAAGCTGTACGTAAGTTTAAACTGCTCAGGACATTTGAATCCTGATTCACAGGTGCTGCCGTGTATAACCTGAAAACAAAAGAGGAAACGGAAAGGGAGCAAGCAGCACTTGACTTGGTCTGGAATTATACAAGATGTAATCCATTGTGTGGGAGTAGACGGTCTGTTGTTGGTGACCAGAGATTTACTGAAGTTGATGCTGAGTCTGAAACAAAAAGAGAAATGAAATGTATAGAGGGTAATTCTGGAAGTGTGTGATATGTGGTGGAAACAGATTAAACCCTCAGCAGCAATTGGGTGCTGGGTGGCAGTTGCTCAGGTGACCATATATTTTTCTTACTAACTTCCTTTTAACCTTTAACCTTCCAGACATACAGGGGGTTAGTCATGGTTGGAACTTCCCAGAGTCTGATCCTGTGTGCACTCATGATGCTATGACAAAGCTGGCTGGCCATGGGTGCTAGAGAGGGCAGATTAGAACCAAGTGATGGAGTCAGCTAATAAAAGATAAAGATGCATCAGTAGATACACTTGGCACTTTCTAAAATCCTTTGATAAAACCCCTCAAGAATCAGTTTGTGGTGATATTGCAAGTAAAAGGCAGAGAACTGTTTTGGTCCGGAAGCTGGCTCTGAGGACAGCAGGAATAAATGCTCGACTTCCAATAGGGTAGGAGAGATTAATGAGGGGCCCCCGGGAGCCATAGGAGAACCAGCATTTCACGTTGTTCTGGAAGAGGGATAAACAGTGAGGTAGCAAAGTCTTCAGATGACACAAGTATTTAGGCTCATTAGGTCTCTGAGGAACTTCAGAGGCTGCCGAAACAGCAGATGAAAAGATGTGTAGATAAGTGCAAAGTAGAGCCTGTGGGAAAGAGCGGTTCAAACGACTCTGAAAATTGCTCTAGTCTGTTCATCAAACTAGTCCAGCTGGAACGCAATAATTTGATAGGGCGGGTAGAGAGAGGCGTAGATTTGAAGACATGTTATGATTATCTAGTGTGATCTCCAACACTGCCGAATCCATAACTTCTCTAGAGCTGTAGCCTCTCTCTTAGAAAGATACCACTCTTGGTTTTAAAGATTTCAAGTGAGGGAGATTTCATTATGTCCCTAAGTAAGATTTTGATGGTTAACTACCCTCACTATTACCTAACTTGCATGCATTTCTAGTCTGAATTTGTTCAATTTCAGCTGTTAAAGGAATGGTTACCCTCTGTTGTAATCTCCGTAGAAAAAGTCCAATTTGAAGTAATCTCAAATAGCGCGAAGGGTGGTCGTTAATTAGAACTCATTTCTTCATTGGTTTTTCTATGCGGCGGTCTCCAGAGCTGATGCTTTACAAGCATTAACTAATTTGTCGTCACGTCACCCCTGCGAGGTGGTTTGGTATTCGCGCTACACATGGGGAAGCTGAGGCATGGAGTGAGACATCTATGAGCTGGGGATCTGAAGTGGCAGTTCCTCCATGGAGCTGAACTCCTCTGACACCTTGTGACAGGCTGCTCCCCAAATCCAGTCTGGTGTGCCGCTATGACCGCTCGAACCCCACTCCTGAACCCCAATTCACCCTGCTCTGCTGGGTGACCGCTCACTCCTGAGTCAGTCCACACCAGCCACCAGCGTCTGATTGGTCCCAGGCACTGGGTGTAAATCCACTAGCGAGCACCCCCAGCCCCAGACACTACACTGGGAACCACTGCCTTACAGGGATTGGGACCCACTCCCAATCACCTTAGTCTCAAATCCGTCCACTTAACAAAGAAGTGGATTGTGCCCAGCCTCCCACACCCACACCCTCTAAAGACCACACAGCTTTAGGTAAAACAAATACTAGTTTATTGATCAGAGTCTGATTTCAAATGAGAACATGGCCAATCAAGGCAGAACCATACTATAAATGAGTCAGGAGTGACCACTATCAAATAAAAGATATAAACCGCATACTACTCTAACATCTCTACCTAAACTGACCTCAGAGTCCAAGATTATGCGCATGGTGTTCAGCTGTTTGATGTTTTACAGCCATTCTCTGCCTGTTTTCAGGCACGGCTCCGATCTTACTTGAAGTTGGTTGCAAGAGGGTGTCTTCACCGCCCTCCAACCTGCAGCTTCTCCTTCTCCCAATCTCTGTCTCTTTGTTTTAACCAACTGCTGACACCCCCTCCCCTCACTATCCTGTTGTGAGATTCTCTTCACTTCTACCTGAGCTGGGGAGGGCATTAGCAGCCCCTTTGACATGTAAATCTCCAGCCACTGTGCTAGAGAGAGTCCTGAGAGTCTGAACCCTGTAACATGCTTCACATCTGTACATACATGTCGCAGCAGGGAACATGGCACCCTGGTAATCACGTGGCGCATGTTCTGAGCATTCACAGAGGGATCTAGCATAGTGCATTTGGCATCAAATCACACAATTCCCTTGCAAAACAGAACAGAAAAGTTCCCCAGATCATGTCCTAGGAGTGCACGGATGTGCGTCCCGTCACACACCTATCTTAGTTGCGGCGAGGGGGAGGCCCTAGTGCATATTGACATTGTGTGTGTTAGTTTCCTGCCCCTTCAGAATCAATTACTGAGGGTTTGGCTTCACTTCTCCGCACCTCCTGCTCCACTCACCCTATCCGTGACCTCAAAGCTGTGGGATCCCTGCTGGTGCTGGCCAAGGTGGCCAGCCATCATACCAGGAGCAGGAAGCTAACTGTGAGGTCAGGGGTGCTCTGTGACTCTGGAGCTTGGTTCCGGGTTTTTTGTATACTTATGCCTCTAAGCAGAATTCCTCTGGACCATGTCCTAGAAACGGCTGCCTGGGCTTCTCTGCTTAGTGCTGCTTCCAACTCCCGGAGTTTTTTACCTCACTCCTGTAATTAATTGAAGCCTGGACATGATGGTTCCACCCCTTACTTGAGATGGCAGGCCTTTAGTTTAGGGTGGACCTAGAGCTGCCTATATTAGTTCGTCAGACAGTACGTTTCCTCCAACTTCTGCAACAAAGGAAACCGGTTCTACAGGCTGCAGCCTCATTCGGTTCAGTCTTGAGCCATTCCCAAGGGAATTGCATAGCTGGGGGGCCCGAGTTCTAATCTGAGTTTTCCTACTCTGTGTTTCTGTGTGTGAGGAGGGATCCATTGAAGGAAACAGCTGTGACGCTTCAATAAAGCCAATGCACAAGAGGGCTGAATTAAAAAGTAAAGTCCTACATCATTCACATAAAAACAAATGGATAAACCGATGAGCTCAACTGACCTCCACCTTGATTGGGTTGGGATCTCAAGATCCTCTATGGCAGGGCTGTCAAACATGCAGCCCGCAAACCTCTTCCATCAGGCCTGTGACTGCGCTGGATGGGGCCACGCTCTCCCTAACAGAGAGAGTGTGCGTGGTTTCAAATACCCAGCGCTTCTGCAATGCCGCAAGAGTGTCAGGTCTCCCGACATCATGGAGCACTGGGGATGTGGGACTGCGCTCCACGAGACCTCACTCTCTCCCTAACACACAGAGTGAATGGTTTCCTGGTTCCCCAGTATTTCAATTTATGGTGCGTGCGGCCCATGTGAGCTACATTTAAGTCAAATCGGATCCATGATAGCAAATGAGTTTGACACCCCTTTTCTACGCAGTTTGAACTAACAGCAAGTGTCAGCGGACTGTTGTGGCATAATCCGTGAACCTGACACTGGAGGGGGATGAAGCGATGCTTTGTCTCTGGGTTTCGCAGCTAGGTGCTGGAAAGCAGAGATTTGGGAGTAGTCGGCTCAATTCTAGGTTCTAGAGGGGGACGTTCCTTTAATGATTACAGACCCTTCTGCGCCTGTCTCTCCAGCCTTTCCCTATCACCTGCTCCTGGCCGTGCTTAACCTTCATTTCAGCCTGAATGAATTAAGTTTGTCATCGTGCAACTGAAAACAGTCTTATAGTGACACGTGTTTGTTAGCGTTGACAGCGTTGTCTATCTGTGACTATCCCACTATGTGCCCCACTGCTTCAGTTAAACCTGGCCTCTGCCAAATCCTGATGGGTTAATTGGCAAGATTTAGGGTCTTGCGGCTGCCAGTGACTTGACTAGCAAATGTCTCGGCTGTCGCCTTGAGGAGGATGGTGTGAACGGGGTCGCATGAACAACGTCCCTGCGCAGTGGCAAGTCTAACCTCAGGCAGACTTATTTTCCAGTCTTGCCAAATCTGTGGCAGATCTGAATGGCTTCCCTATCTATGATTTAGAGTGGAGAATCGCGTAGCTGGCTAATCCCAGTTTTCCTACTCTGTATTGTTGGTTCCACCCCCATCCCAGAGCAGCTTCCCTTAACTCGTCACCCTTCAGATTCCACGAGTTCTGTATCCGAGGCTGGTGCATCGTTGGGAAGAAACAGACGTGTCCGTATTGCAAAGAGAAGGTGGATCTCAAGAGAATGTTCAGTAACCCGTATCCTTTTCTGGTTTTGCACTTGCACCTTGAAGGTGATCTGCAAACTTATTGGCCAGTCAACATTATGGCCCTGCACTGGAGATATGGGAGGACTGGGTTTCCAGGAAGTCCTTGATTCTAACCCCAGATCTAATACTGATTCCCTGGCTCGCCCTAGGTGAAATTTGCTCCTTGAAATCAGTGGGGAAACTGCCTTTGACTTCAGGGGGGAGCAGGGATCTGTTCCTTTAGCCTCAAAGGAGGCGTGGCGTGGAAGAATGAGCACACTTAGCAGTGAGGAAGCCCCGAACTCTAATCCCAGCTTTGCCAGTAACTTGTAAGGCCTTGGATAAGACATTTCCCTGCCCTTAATCTCCTATCTGTAAACCGAATGCTTCTCTTGCTCTGTCAGAGGTGTGGTGAGGATTGGGTGATGTTTGCAGAGTGCCTCAAACTAAAGCCCTGTGTAAGAGGGAACCTGTGATATATTTCTCCATCTCAGTTTTGGTTTCCCTTGTCCCAAGCATCAATTTTCTATCCTCCCTCCCTCCCCTTTCCCATTGTACTGATGTAGATGGACTAAATGGACCAAAGTCTTAATGTACCCCACTTGCTGCCCCACATCAAACTGTTTTAAACAAGGTCTGGGGTTTGGGAGGCCAAGACCTCTGCTGGCTTCGCACCATGGCAAAGATACCATTAAAAATCCCTTTAACCTTTTATTAAAGATACAGAAAAGGAGGAAGAAGCGTTAAAGTTCTGGAAATTTATTAAGTAGGGCTTTTATTTAAGCGGCATCCCTTGTGCCTTTCTCCTTTAGCTGGAGGGAATTTTAGAAGGGAGGTTATTTGACAGTCCTCTAGATGATATCAAAGCAGTTAGTGCTGCTGCTGCTGCTGTTTAAAGTCCTTTCAGGCCAGGGGCTGGTTGGGAGTCAGCTGGAGCTGGTAGGGGGAAGGTCATCTGCCCCCTTCCTCTCATCTGGTCTGGTCAGGACACTTCCCAAGAGCAGGATGAGGAAGGCCTGGGCTCCCAGGAAGTGTGAGGCTTGAGCCACTAGCCGCCGCCTTTCTGCCATGTTTTTTGTGTCCTCTCCCCCCACAAGAACCCGACAGGAAGCGATGGGTGGCATGGCTCCTCCGCTCACTATTTTGTCTACCACTCAAGCTTCATCTCTGATGCGCCAGATCTGGCTCCACCTCTCCTGTTCTTAACAGCATCATTTCAACCCCATTCTTGACTTCTCAGCGTGGCCATTTTCGTTGGGCCTGATTCCTCTGTCTCCCATTTGTACCTTTCCCCATCGCCAGGGGTTAGTACGAGTTATTGTAACATCTAATGAACACCCGAGTTTCCGATTGAAGCCACGTGCCAGGCCCAGTTCAGACACCCCTGAAAACATCCTGCCCCTCACTCCGTGTTCACCCCTGTTATCGCACCCTTCTGTACCTCAGCAGGCTGCCTCCGCGGCCCAGGCAGGTACCTCTCGTCCCCCTTTAGTGTATGTGCTTCACTTTTGTTATTGCAGATTAGCATTAGGGGAATTTGATGTCTGGGTTGCCTTGGTAAACCTGGCCCCATGTTAATCACCAGACCAGCTACACAGGGGCTGCTGGCTGCTGGCTGTAACGTCACATTTTCACTACTTCTTCTGAGGAGCTCGGTTGCTACGAAGCTGAACTGAAAGAGGGCGCAGCTCAGTGAACTGCTACTGGAACAGTGCCTAAGCTTATGTCTGCATTACAGGGTCCGTCACCGCACAGCTGTGTCAGCAAAGACCCCTTGTGCGGACACAGCCTCCAGCGAGGGTAGGTTTTCTGTTGGTGTGTGAATCCCACCACCCCACCCATGTTAGCTGTGTCACTAGAGGCACTCATAAGAATGGCCAGGCTGGCTCAGACCAAGCGTCCCTCTAGTCCAGTGTCCTGTCTTCTGACAGTGGCCAATGCCAGGGGCTTCGGAGGGAATGAACAGAATAGGCCACCATCAAATGATCCCTCCCTGTCGTGCACGCCTACCCTCGCAAACAGCAATCCCTGCCTATCCAGGCTAATACCCAGTGATGAACCTGACCTCCAGGAATTTCTCTAGTTCTTCTTCGAACCCTGCTATAATCTTGGCTTTCACAACATTCTCTGGCGAGGAGTTCCACAGGTTGACTGTGCGTTGCGGGAAGAAACACTGCCTTTTGTTCGTTTTAAACCTACTGCCTATAAATTTCATTGGGTGACCCCTAGGGTTTGTGTTAGGAGGAGGAGTAAATAACATTTCCTTATTTACTTTCTCCAAGCCAGTCATGAATTTATAGACCTCTATCATATTCCCATTTCTCCTCTCTTTCCCAAGCTGAAAAGTCCATCTTGTTTATCTCTCCTCATACAGAAGCTGTTCCATGCCTTTAATCATTTTAGTTGTCCTTTTCTGTACATTTTCCAATTCAAATACATCTTTTTTGAGATGGGGCGACCAGATTTTCACATAGTATTGGATTTAAGAGGCAATATAATATTTTCTATCTTATCATCTATCCCTTTCCTAATGGTTTCCACTATTCTGTTTGCTTTTTTGACTGTCGTCGGAGATTGAGTGGATGTTTTCAGAGAACTATCCACTGTGACACCAAACTCTTTCTTGAGGGGTAATTTAGACCCCATCATTTGATAGGTAGAGTTGGGATTATGTTTCCCAATATGCATTGCTTTACATTTATCAACACTGAATGTCATCTGCCATTTTGTTGCCCAGTCTCCCAGTTTTCTGAGCTCCCTTCGTAACCCTCTGTAATCTGCTTTGGACTTCGCTATCTCGAGTAGTTTTGTATCATCCACAGATTTTGCCACCTCACTGTTTACCCTTTTTCCGGGTAATTTCTGAGTATGTTGAACAGCGCTGGTCCCAGTACAGACCCCACTGTTTACCTCCCTCCATTCTGAAAACTGACCATTTAGTCCAACCCTTTGTGTCCTGTCTTTTAACCAGTTACTTCTCCAGGTAAGGACCATCCCTCATTTAACAGGCTTCCTGCTTCTGATGAACTTAAATAGTTTTGCTGTTATTTTTTTTGAGTTATTGGCTTTTCTGGCCTTCCTAATTATATTTTTATACTTTAGTTGCCAGAGTTTATGCTCCTGTCTGTTTTCCTCAATAGCATTCAACTTTTTTTAATAGAGAAGCATTTTTACCACTAATTGCTTTTTACTGTTGTTTAACCAGTGAGACATTTTTTGGGTCCTCTTACTGTTTTGTTTTGGGTTTTTTTCCAATTTGGGGGTATACATTTACCCTCAGAGCGAGATGATACCGGACGTCATCTGGCAGGAAGGTCCTGATTAGGGAACATTTCCCTTTACTCCAGTTTGTTCTCCTTCCCTGAGACTTTCATCCTCATCACCAGCTGTCAGACTGGGGGGGGAATCTAATGTGTCCTGGAAAGTGTCATCTATTCTATGTACCTCTGTCTCCCTTCGCTCCTCCAGTTCAGCCATCCTGGTCTCCAAAGCCCATATGTGGTCTGTGAGGGCCAGAAGCTCCTTGAACTCAATGCACACATACACCTCCCCACGCATAGGGCAAGTCATCAGACGTGCTACGTTCAGGGCAATAAAAAGGATAGCCACAGTTCTGCTGCTGATCTTCCGTCTGCGTTCTCTTCTTTCTCCTGCAGCTCTTTCCTTTATTGGTGTTTGGGGGTTTCTATTATTTTGGGGGAGAGGGGTGTCCCTTTAGTTTACAAAACGTTAATGGAATCTGTTCACCCTCCACTCTCCCTCTAACCTCTCTCGCAAAACTCCCCTGTTGGGATCAGCATGCATTCCCCCAAAGCCCCCACAATATACTTCAGTCAAGGATCAAGCACCCTGCAACCACACACACTGCTCCTTCAGCTAGGCAACTCGCCCAGTCTCAGAGCAGTGAGTGTGGCCAGAGCTGTGTCGATCAGCTGTGGTCTTTTCTCACCCCGGGCTCCTGGTAGGCTTAGCCTGCATTTAGTTATGAGTTCTGGTGGTGGGGCTCCAGTCTGCCCCCTGCTAGACCTGTGCAGGGCTGTAGAGACCCGTGAGGGTCAACGTGAGCTCCTGGCAGGCTCCACTACTGCCAGGGACGTACGTGATGGAGAGAAGGTTGCTGAGGTACTCCCTCCTCTAGTGCAGACTTTCCTCCCGTATGCAAGCTGGGAGAGGGGAGTGATCTCACTTCTGTTCTCCTGTAGCTCGTCCATTCAGGTGAGGCTGGAGTCTCTATGGGCTGGGAGAAAACTGAGCCTCTTCGCTATTTTCCTTGTAGCCCTCTCACCCCAGCACCAAGTTGGGGGGTGAGGATGCTCCTCCACACATGGATTTCACGGCTGTCAGTGCCGTGGAGGGAGATAGCGCCAGGGCCTCCAGCAGCAGTGACAGGTGGTCGCTCTGCTAGACACACACTAAACCCCACCACCCCCGCTTGGGCCCCTCTGGCACTGCCCACCCTGCAACCCTAGCTGAGAAAGTGAAAGCCCAGCTCCCTGATCAGTGGGGGAAGGCCCCTCATTGTCTGGGACCTCAGCTTGTCATCTTGAGCCTGTCCTAGGCCCCCTTCCTCTAACATTCCCCCCCCCAGCTACAATGAGGCCATCCTCAAGTCAGCCGTGACTGATGCGGATAACATGGCTCAGATCTGACACCCGCAGCAGCCCCACGTTTCTCTTTGCTCCTTTAACTCTCTCCACCGCCAGCTGGGAAAGGCCCCACGTCATGTACGGGCAACTCCTTGACTGGCTACGGTACCTGGTGGCCTGGCAACCCGTGATCATCGGCCTGGTGCAAGGTATCAACTACATTCTGGGGCTGGAATGAATCTGGCGTGGCCAGCGAGCCGGGCGCTCACAGCAGGACTTCTACAGCAGTGGCGGAGGGCAGCAGCTGGCCTGGCAGACTCGGTTTTTATCATTCACCTCTCAGGATCTTACCCTCCTACGCAACACGTCTCCGGGCACTAAGGGAAAACTTGGCAGTGGTGGCTCCCAGCAAAACGGATTTACATGGGGGTGGGGGCAGGGGCTGATTCTTTTTTAAAAATTATTTTAATGAGCCTATTTAAGACTTTCTATTGCAGATTAAAAAGGAAATTATGTCCCCCTTCCCTCCTCCCTGCCCATCTCCACGTCGTCGTCTTATTCCCCGGGAACAGAGAAAGCCATTCTGGTTTTGAAAGCCAGAGGAGATGGTCTGCGGAAAGATCTGACAACATGCTAGATACCTTTCCCACCCAGCTCTCACTAAATCAGATCTCTCTGCCCTTGCTCGCTTCTCTTCTTCGTGGCCAGTGGCTGCTGTAAGCTGGCGAAGGGCTCCAGTGACGGTTGATCGCAGCTGGATTCCCCAGTGCTCAGGGCAGGATGCAGAAAGAGTAAATGCCGTTAATGAGAGAAAAGGGGGCTGCAGTCAGCAAAGCTCAGAACTGGGCATGCAGGAGCATGAGCCCTTAGGCTTTGACATGGCCTGCCTTCAGAAACCCATCGACAGGCAGAACAGCACAAGAATCCACCTGTGGTCCATGCTGCACAGGAGAAAAGATGCAGAGCAGCGACTCGGGCTCACGGCCATGTTGCCAGCGATAGTGACAGAAGGGTAATGTCTCAGTCCTGCATCTCGTTTTCAGGGCACGGGGGAGCCTACACCTGGGACACGCAATTACCACCAATACAAAGCATTAAGAGCCAAAATGGGTCATGCTCACCTCCCCACTCGGTGACCCAGGCTCCAAAAAGAGGAAATAAACCCACTCATCTGACCTATGTTATGGACGCTGTTCAGGTTGGAAAGCCATCTCTTTTTGCACTGTTACCTTTTTTTGTAATGTTCAATCCACTTTAACACTTCTCTCGCGTGTTGTACTTAGGTAAACCCTCCACCCCCGGCTGTCGTCCTAAAAAGAACAGATTGCTGGGGCTTCTTTGCTTTGCCCTGCAGCTGAGGACCAGCCAGCCCAGGGAAGCAGCAAATGGCAAATTGCCCCTTGAGCTTTCCCTTTTTTGAGCTTGCCCTTTCTGAGCTTTCTCTGAATGAGGCTAGAGGAAGAAGCCAATTTGTGTGTTGAAATCCGACCCGCCTACCAAAGGAAGATTAAAGAGACCGTGCTCCTCTGCTTCAGGAGAACAGCAGAATCTTATTTCATGCTGCCTGGGGTGCCTGTTGGGGACGATTGCCTTCTCCTATTTGGCAAATTTAATAAAAGACATTATCAATTATATTCTGTTCATGATGGGCTGGATTATGATGCCCACTGAGTAGCTAACTCTGCATTCCCTTGGTGCAGGGACCCTGTCTGAAGTA
Organism: Pelusios castaneus; assembly: GCA_007922175.1. Lineage (NCBI taxonomy): Eukaryota > Metazoa > Chordata > Testudines > Pelomedusidae > Pelusios > Pelusios castaneus. Next base: position 23,786 of record ML685941.1, read on the forward strand.
ACACACTGGCCCTTATTGACAAGTGTTGCTTTACCAACATGTTGTGACATGAGTTAATGATTGTAAATGCATCAGTCTCTTAGTAACTGGGGACCTTGCTGCAATGATTGATTGCGAAGTGGCAGCCGCTCTTTACACCCGGGAGTGAGATTCACCTGTAGCTCGCCTTTCGGCAAACACACAAGGAAACATTTTCAGGAAACAGTTCAAGCATTCTCCTGGCGAATGAACTTTCCGTGACAGCCCAGCCAACCTCAGCACAAAGGCCAGATGGGTTGATTTTTCACATTTAACCTTTATGAACCCAGCACATGAGTGGGCTTGCCAAGTCTATCAATGAATCTGATGTCTGCTGGAAACAAAACTAAGATATACCTCTTATTGGTGATGATTCCGATCGCGTCCCTCTTTAAATGCTGTGCTGTAACATCCTCCGCGAGTGTAGGAAGAAAGAAGCTGGGTGCAACAGTCTGGCTGCAGTGCAGCCATGGGAACATTTTCTGCTTGGGGATCTGCTAGGTCTGTGTGGCCAGGTCTTTAGAAGCGTCTCTGGAGCAAAAATTGTGACCCACATTGGAGAACAGAGATGTGGACAGCCAGTCCTTGAATGTATCCCTGCCCTGACCCTGTTGCAGTCTGAGATCCTGGCATATTTGGGTATCTTAGGACTTTGTGACTAAATTCTGCCATCTTCTACTTCATCTTTCCCGCCACACATTTGACAAGCATTGATGGCCACAAGCATGTCTTTCAGTGCCCAAAGAGTCAGGAGGTCAGTCCCCAAGACGTGTGAAGGGCTGGCATCTTTCTGTCAGAGGTGACTCTCCATATATAGGTCCTCAATAACACCAGATTAGCTGCAGCAGCCCTGCTGGATCAGCAGAAACAATGGCAGGGCTCTTAGGAAGATTACACTGTACTCAAGCCACTGTTACTCCTTCATGGACGCTGAATAAAGTCCAAACTGCTCTTTTTGTTACATGGGCTGCATATTTACTTATTGCGTGCACATCCAATATGTATATCTCAACAGCAAGTGCACTTCCAGGGAGGTTTGTTCTAAAAGTTTTCTTGCGGGGTTTTTAAAACAAAACAGTTTCTAACTCTGTCCATTGAACATGGACGTGTTGTTCCTTCTGGGCCAGGGAAATCATGTGCCGTCACATGGGGGTGAGTAAAACGTGGTAGATCAGTGACACTTGGACCTCACAGACGGGAAAGAAGGGAAGTCAGGGAGCAGCAGCAGCAGATCTCCCTCTGAACAAAGCCACATTTTTCCCCGACCTCTTGGTGAGCACTCTGAAGAAACATTGACTGTATCTTTTATTTGCTCTAGAGCAAGGCAGACTTGACTGTAACCTCATTCTCCGTTTATTCAAGTTTGGGTTTTTGGGATTTTTTTTTTTAAAGTGAAATCTCAACGCTGGAAAGTTCTGTGCCAAAAACTAAAATAGAGTCCTTGAAAGTGAGTATTGCTGTGGTTTTTTGTTTCTGTTCAAAGTTCAGGGAGCGATAGGTCTTCAGAGTAATGTAGGCACTCTACAGAATAACATTCAGGGGCGGCCGGGCCCCTGGGCCTCCCCCAGCGGTGGCCCTCGGCCCCTGGGGCCTTGGCCCTTTGTGGGTGGGCCAGCACTTGGGGGGAGGGGCCAGAGGCTGGCTGCGGCCTGACTAGTCAGCCCCCGGGGTGGCGGGGCTAACTGGTGCGCACGGTAATGCATGCTCCAGTCAGCCCCACACAGCCGCCTCTGGGGGCAGACCAGCAGCCCAGGGGCAGGGCGGGAGGGAGTGTGGAGTGAGGCTGTGGGCTGGCTCACCCCACTCCCCCAAGTCCCTCCCCCCCCAGTGCCGGTAGGGCAGCAGGCTCCCACATTGTGGTGGGTCCCTGGACACAGGCCCCATTGGCCCGTGCGTTAATCCACCCCTGCTAACATTAACGAGCTCTTAGCAATGTTGGATGTAAACATGACATATCCATCCCACGTGTGGTTAATACTCGATTAGTAACCATGGTGGCTAACCATATGTCTCCCCTAGTAAGGGCCTCGACTTCCTACATCCAGGTCCTCTAGAGTGTTACCTGGATGAAACCTCATAAGAGCATGTGTGCCTGACTAACCACGCTGGAAAAGTCTTCCCATTTCTCCCCCGGTTTGTGCTTCTGGCACCCTATATGAAGATCTGAATATCCCCTACTGTGGGAGACCATAGCCCTTTTGGCTCTGATTAAATACTTGCAAACATGGTCCTACAACGTGGTAGGTGTGGAGTCACAAGCCCAGCTCACACGTGGCTGTTACGAGAGTGTTTGGCGGCCCCAACCCACCAGTTTTGAGTGACGATCTCACGATTAAACCCTGGTTCTACCGGTAGCATAGAGGAGGGGCCTAAAGTAACAGGCTCGATAGCGAAGGGGCTGAGTCACTTTGTCGATATGATCTAGGAGCCTTCTGGGTACGGACACTGGGAGGAAGGGGAGAAAATGTGGGCGTTAGGTTGGGTGATAATCATTTCTTCCTCCCTGGACTACGTGCTCCTATTAGTAAACAGGTGATTGAACAGCTCCTAACAGTAGAACCGGAGCTCGTCCGGCCGGGACCACATGGATTCCGATCTCAGCTGTCGGCGGGTGTCTCAAATACCCATCATTTGAGTGACTGCTTCTGCCGACACTCGAGCAGGCTAGGCCCATTGGCCCCAACAATCATTCTCTTTTCCAGGGAAGTGTCTTCGGATCTGAGAGCCATTTTTCAACCAGTGCTGGCGTGGCTGGTCTTCGCATGTTCGGTTCTGGATGAAGGGTGACTTTTCTGAGCTAGAGGAGATCACGTGGTGTAGGGACTGCAGCAGAGGTCTGGAATTCCGCTGACACCTCCACCCCTGGCTCGCTGTGTAACCTTGGCCAAGTCCTTTCCCCTAGGTGTCTCCCCGTTGGTCTCAGCCATGTAATGGAGATCACAATTATTTGCCACCCTATTATAAAGGACTTGAAGATCTCAAGGAACCACTGGCTTGTACACTTCTCAGAAAACTGAGCCCGTCAAAACATTCCCAGCTGAGCACCCAGGATCACCAGACTGCTCTTGAAAATCTAGCGCAGTATTTAGCCGGAATGACTGTAATAGCTTTGGAAGAGGGGAGGTGGAGGGACTAAGCTGCTCAGATGGGCAGGGGCTGGTCTGCTCTGGAAGGTAGGAGGCTGGAGCACACGGTGCATTGAATGGAGTGGCTACCAGTGAGTAAAGCCTTATCTAGCCCTCTTGGATCAAAGAGGACCCAAGACTTCCCTAGCTGCACTTGAAAATGGGGCCTGATAGGCCCAGCTGATCTGCCGCATGCTTCATGGTCTGTCCCCACTAGGAAAAGGACGCCTGTTTTTTGATATGTCTGCAGGTGCTGTCAAGAGTACATTGGTGTACATCAGTGGTTTTCTCTAGGGCCACGTGAGAGGACACGGGGTAGCATCTGACAGCGCATCAACCCCACAGTGGGTCTTCTGTGTGGGCTAACACAGTTGTCATCACCCTGCATGCTCAACGTGTAAGGCCCTCGGGGAATGAGAACCGTACAGACTAAACAGTTTCTATTTTGTAGCTTGATCTTGGTTCTGTTTCACTGGACCTACGCAGCAAGATCTGCTCTGCCAGCCTCTGGTGCAGGCAGGGCTTAGATGAATGGGCGAATCCCAACTTGGCATTTGCTGGTCAGCTGTTGGAAACAGGCCGGTGTCACCCCTGTGATGGAGGGCGCGTGACTGCCTGTTGTTACTCTGTCCATATCTAGAAGTCCTGCTGCATTTTGAATAGCCAAAAAAGCAGCGGTAACCAAGAATATTTTTCTTGCAGTCTTGAGTTGCTGAGGAGTCTGACCTCTCCTGTTGCCCATGGACCTCACCTCTGCGGCTCACCCCTTTGTCACCTCCAGACTGAGAGACTGCAAGCCTCTGTGTGTCTGGAGAAACACATGTAAAGAACGCAGAGACGTAACCTGCTGCCGAATGCAGCTGCTTCTATACTTGGAGTGGGGCTCACACGGTGCATGCTACATCTGTGTTCCAAAGATTGCACTTTCTCCAGCAGCAAAAGGTGATGGGGCTTTGTGAAACAAAACCTTTTGGGCCGGAGCTATTTCTGAGCTCCCTCCCTCCTTTCCGACCATGCCCCAGCAACAAAGATCAGCTGAGATACTTGAGCAGACGCTGTGACTGGGGCCCATTCTGGGACATCCTGACTTTCAGAAAGAATAGTAAACATGGCAGGTGACCAGCTTGGCTCAGCTCACTGAAGATTTCTCTGCTAAAACACTAAAAGGGAGTTTACACAAAGCAGAAGCTTGGACAGATGGCTAGGGAGAAGTATAAAAGTACTGCTCAAGCACGCAGGGGTGAAATCAGGAAGGCCAAACCACAGTTGGAGTTGCAGCTAGCAAAGGCGTGAAAGGTAACGAGAAGGGTTTCTACGTTTGCATGTTAGTAACAAGAAGGTGGTCGGAGAAGTGGGGTCCCTTTATGGATGGGGAAGGCAACCTGGTGACAGATGATGTGGAAAAGCTGAAGTACTCAATGCTTTTTTTTGTTGCCTGTGTCTTCACAGACACGATCAGCTCCCAGAGACCACTGCACAGGGCAGCACAGACTGGGAAGGAGGTGAGCAGTATAGAAAAAACAGGTTCAGGACTTTTTAGAAAAGCTCCATGAGGTCCATGAGATCAGAGGCAATGTATTCAAGGGTGCTACAGGAGTTGGCTAATGTGATTGCAGAGCCATTGGCTGTTATCTTTGAAAACTCGTGCCTTCTGTGATGAAATGACTGGCTCCGTGAATGAGGGGAGAGCAGTGGATGTGATTTAGTGGGGGCTGGTCCTGCTTGGAGCAGGGGGCTGGACTAGATACCTCCCGAGGTCCCTTCCAACCCTAACCTGGTATGATTCTATTATATCGAATTTGCTCAGCTCCTTGCAATGAGCACAGGTCCCTTGCTTTGACAGAGCCAGACCTTGCAATGTGCTCTGAAAATAAATCCCTTGTTTCAGTCTTCACCGAGAAGGGTGATGGCGATTCGATACCCGATGGGGGGGACAGTAAAATGGCATAGGATCAGAAGCTCAAATAGGGAAAGAACAAGTTAAATATTACTTAGACAAGTTAGATGTCTTCAAGTCACCAGGGCCTGATGATATGCACCCACGAATACTCAAGAAGCCGACTCACGAGATATCTGAGCCATTGGCTATTATCTTTGAAAAATCATGGAAGACTGGAGAAGTCTCAGAGGACTGGAAAAGAACAAACATAGGCTATGTCTACACTTGTTCAAATAAGTTGACTTAACAAAGTCGACTTTAAATTGACTTTGTCGACTTAGCACGTCTACACTACATGTGTACACTTTAAGTCGACCTTGCCAAATCAACTTAAAGCATCCACAATGGACGCCTAAGTCGATTTGTTGGGGCTAGGTGGACCTGGGAGTGGTGCTTGGTGGGAAGGGGAGCACCTTCCCCATTGTACCAGGGTACATGGGGCCTGAGCAGGACAGGGGCAGGGTACAGGAGCGGGGTGGGCAGTGCTGTGTCCTGCCCTGTGGGTGGGCACGCCAGCCTCTGGCTGTGCCAGCCACCCTGGGAGGGAGGTCAGTGGGGGAGCCCTGGGTACCCTTTAAGTCAACTTAGGGCTAAGCCATGTCTACACTGGCTTAAGTCAACTTAATAAAGTCAACTTAACCAGTAAGTCGAAGTAAAACTAGGTCTTACTAAGTCAACTTAAAGTTTCCTTAAGTTGACTTAAGCAGCAACTTAAGTCGACTTAAGGAAACTGTAGTGTAGACGCAGAGTAAATTAAGTCGACTTAAGCCTGCTTAAGTCGACTTAATTTACAAGTGTAGATGCACCCATAGTGCCCATCTACAAAAAGGGAATTAAGGACAATCCAGGGAACTATAGATCAGTCAGTTTAACCTCTGTACCAGGAAAAATAATGGAGCAAATAATTAAGGAATCAATTAGTAAACATCTAAAAGGTGTTTAAGTGTTAGTCAGCATGGATTTGTCAAGAACAAATCGTGTCAAACCAACCTGACAGCTTTTCAGGATGGGGTAACAAGCCTTGTGGATAAAGGGGAAGCGGTAGATGTGGTGTATCTAGACTTTAGTAAGGGTTTTGATATGGTCTCACATCAACTTATTAACAAACTAGGGAAGTAGGATAGGATCACAATTCAAAATGATTTGGAGAAACGTGAAATGGTCTGAGGTAAATAGGATGACGTCAGTAAAGACAAATGCAAAATACTCCACTTAGGAAAGAACAGTCCACTGAGCACATACAAAATGGCAGTGACTGCCTAGGAAGGAGTACTGCAGAAAGGGATCTGGGTGTCATAGTGGACCACAAGCTAAATGTGAGTCAACAGTTTAACACTATTACAAAAATAGCTAACCCCATTCTGGGGTGTATGAACATGAGTATTGTAAGTAGGACATGAGAAGTAATTCTTTTGCTCTACTCTGCCCTGATTAGGCCTCATCTGGAGTATTGTGTCCTATTCCGGGTGCCTCATTTCAGGAAAGATGTGGACAAATTGGAGAAAGTCCAGAGAAGAGCAACAAGAATGATGAAAGGTCTGGGGCACTTGATTTATGAGGGAAGATTGGAAGAGCTGGGTTTGTTTAGTCTGGAAAAGAGGAGACTGAGAGGGAACATAACAGTTTTCAAGTACCTAAAAGCAATAGGCTTAAATTACAGCAAGGGAGGTTTAGGTTGGACATTAAGAAAAAATTGCTAACTGTCAGGGTGATTAACCACTGGAATAAGTTGCCTAGGCAGGTTGTGGAATCTCCATCATTGGAAGTTTTTAAGAGCAGGTTAGACAAGCACCTGTCAGGGATGGTTTAAGAGGGTACTTGGTCCTGCCATGAGTGCAGGGGACTGGACTCGACCTCTCATGGTCCCTTCCATTTCTGTGATTCACTCTCAGGTTTTTCCTGAAGAGAGTTTGGGGTTGTTATACCAAAAAAGTGCCCAAGATCTTTTAAAGGGGAAAAGGGAACACACCGTGTTTATTATAGAAGAGAACAAGATTATAAACTAACTTATACCTACACACGCACACACACTCATCTACGCACCCAAACGCACCAGAAGATATTCTGCAGTTCATACAATTACCAGTCCTGATTGTGGCTTTAGTCCGTTGCTGGAGATCGTTGCTCGTGGCAGCTACCTGGCCAGGGAAGCTGAACATGAGGAAGAGCGGGGTCTGTCGGGCGCGCACCGATGCTCCTTCTCTGAGGTGGTATGCAGAACTGTGTCCCCCAAAACTTTGGAGTCTCACCCAGTCTTTATAGGTCACCCTGCTCCAGGGGCTCTGTGTCCATTGGTCACCAGGCAGTTGCAGACGTGACTCACAGCTTGTTTCTTGATAGCTTGATTAACTTTTTCCTTTTGTCTCTGGGGTGGATTCTTTTGCTTTTGGGGATGTGTTCACATTCTTCAGCCGCTGGAATGGACTTCGCATTCATCAGGACAAGCTGGCAGTTTGGGACTGGTTCACACATACATACACCCTCCATCCACACCTTGCTCAGACAATGTAAGCTATTCACTCTAGAAATAGTTTCACACAAGATGGGGTACATTGGTCAAAGATGGAGTTTAACATTTTCAAGAGGGAGTTTTATATTACTTCAAATGTGATACTTTAAATGTTGCAGAGACTGGATAAAAAGGGGTGTCATACCTATTGCCTAAGGGTACATAAGCAGAGATTTACACAGTTATGCAAGCTGGGAGAGAGTGGCTCAGAGAGGAAAGATCCCCCAGCCAAGAGATCCCCAAAATCAGTGGTTCAAGCCCCGTGCTCAGCAACATATACAGTCCTATTAAAAATATAAGACATTACAAATGTCAATCATAATGAAACAATGTTGCAAATAGGGACCCATTACAAATGTCAATCATCAGGAGCTAATTAAAGTTATAGAAGGATTGACACAATTTATGAATGAAACTAATAAACCAATTAAGGTGAGATAAAGTTAATAAAACTAATAAACCAATTAAGACTAAAGAAAGTTAATAAACCAAGGATTGATGTAAGTTATACAAACAGCAAAATCACCCGCATATCCCTACAGGGTGTAGCTAAGGGAATTGTTCATACTGGTTGACTTCAGCTCAGCTGCTATATTAATGACGTATTTAGCTTTTTGTACGTGTACGGGGTGGCCATGAGTTCCGTTTTCTTTTATACACTGAAAAATAAAGAATGGGGTAATTCCACCCTCAGCTCTAGCTGGAAATGATTTGACTCTGTCTACACTGACAACCAATCATCCTTGGTATCTATTGAGGGGAGACCAAGAGCACCTGTTTCTCAACAGCTCACTTTCCTAGTGGGGACAAGACGTGTTTGTGGAACCATCTGGACCCCAGCATGTTGTGCTGCTGAAGAAGACTACATCCAGATCTGGGGTGCAGAGGAGCTGGAGAGCATGCCCCGTTATTGGGAAGGAAGAGCAACAACAGAAGCCAGTCTTGCTCTAGCTGGCGTCTGTGACTCTGGGAGCCTGAGAGTAGGTCCAGTGCTTTTATTTGGAAAGAAAGAGTTGCTGAGGATCATGAGGGTACCCCTCTTCACAGCGTGACCTTGCACCAAGCGTTGAATTGCATGAGTTACTAAGCATGGCTGACAGCCGCACGGGGCAGAGCAGAAATTAAGCTCTGGGTATGCCTACACAGTCACCCGTAGCGAGCCTCCCAGCCTGGTCGACAGACTCAATAACATGGGGCTCAACTAACCCACTCCCGATAGCTGTTTTGATAGCACACTGAAGCTATGGTTCAGACCTCCAACTCTGGAGCCATCCCCACCTGCATAAACATACCCACTAGGATGGAGAGCGTAAACGCAGGACGTTAGAACCGTGTACCTCTGAGGCTGGCGTTGAGAGCCAAATTCTAATTTTGTTCTAATTCCAGTCTTAAATGTCTAATTTGAGAAGATTATGTTGGCATATATCTTACATAGGTAGCCCCCTTCTACCGGACTGCAGACAGGCTGACCAGGCCAGGAACCTGACCTGAATGAATGTCAAACATGGGTTCAATCTACTCTGCTTCTAAAACCGCTTTCATCGCCATGGTATCAGCGCCCCTTCCAGAGGTGTATTAAGCAGCAGGCCCAGCATTTGCCACATCTGATCCTTTCTCTCCAGTGGGGAAGCTGAGGTTTCTTAATGAACACAATTTCTGTTACGTTTGCTGCAGTGCGTGGTTTCATTACAGAAGACCCAGCCAAAGAAGAGCATCTTGCACTTAGAACAGACAATGGTGAGGTCTGAAGCGGTTTTCCGCTCCTGTGGGAATGTAATTCACAGCTGAGGACTAGCCCCAGAGAGTGTCCTTTGCAAACAGGCTCTCCAGTGCAGCAGACAGCGCCACAGCGCCAGAAGAACAGAGTTATTGACTTGTCCTGGAGTTTCAAGCAATCATTCAGGTAGCTTGCGCCCGTGCCACTGCGTGCCTCGACAAGAAAGACTGAGATCTTGAATTTGACTCTGCACTGTGGGAAACCAGCGCTGACGTTCTTGTGACAGCATGTGTTGCTGAAACGCTGCCCTGGAATGTGTTCAGTATTGACTGGCGTTTCCTGAGGGCTGGCGCTTTCATGCCCAGGTGCACTGTGGTGCTGTAGTCCAGCAGAGAGCTGTGTATCCTCCCAGGCAGGTCATTGTCTTGCCAACCGGTAATGGCATAACGCAAGAGCTTAGCATCTGCAAGGATCCAGAAGCACTGCCAAACTACGGCTTCACTTACCCCATTGTGGGCGTGCAGTGGGTTCCAGGCTCCTCGGCACCCCCTCAAGGATGGCCATTTGGGACAAGCACCAGTGTCGGGAAGGAAGGCGATTCTGGCGGTCTGCAATGGGAGATGTGTGCGCGGGGGAAGCAAGACAGGAAGGAGCTGTGGAAAATGAGATGGGAGAGGAGGAGGCAGGAGCTCTGAGTGAGCTTGGGTTATATGAGAGGCAGTGTGGTCCGTTAGTTAGGCATTGAACTGAGATTGCAGAACAGTGATCTGTTCCCTGTTGTGCCACAGATTTGCTGTGTGACCTTGGCCACATCCCGTCCCCTGCCTTTCTTTCCCCTCTCATCCTTGGTCTGTCTCATCTAACTCTTCAGCGCAGGAACCATCCATGCAGTTCCTATAACAACGGGGCCCTGTTCTCACCTGTATTACAGTAGCACCTAGAGACCACAGCTGGTAACATCTGCACAAGAAGAAGACACCTGCTCTTAGAAATCTTTTGGAGGACGAGCGAGCCAGATTTGAACACAGCCTCCCAGTGCAACACAACGGGGGACGTAAAGCCAAGAAATTCCTCTCACCCCCTCATTCTCTCTTCCATCTCCGATGGTCTCTCCAGTAAAGCTGCAGGACCTGTGTATTCTTGGTCCAGGCATTCCGCCATTTCTTCCGCCACATCTGACAAAGTGGGTTGCAGCCCATGAAAGCTTATGTCCAAAGAAATGTGTTCGTCTTTAAGGTGCCGCAGGACTCTCGTTTCTGCCATTTCTTAGGTGGCTGCAGCTCTGCTGCTAACAATTACTGTTGAAAGGTCGCAGTCGAGGAGAAGGGCAGCCGTACCGATAACCAGTGAGCGACCGTGGTACTTGGAAATGGCGGAAGTTAGAACTGGAAATAATGAATCCTGCGATGTGTGCAGCCCTGCACAGCTCTGTAATGGACACGTGATCAATGAGCAATGGGAGCCTTTTTCTAGAAGATGATGAGTCTGGTTCCAGTTCCTAGACAGAATGACAGAAACATGAGCATGTGGGCATAACAGTGGGAAGCTAGGGAAGTATTCCACACCTACTTGAAGTGACCACTCAACTCATCTGACATCTCCACATGTCACACTTTGATCGTCTTTAATTACTGGATAGCAGTAATGACCTGGTGGGGGGGCAGCAAACTTGTTTGCTCTGTGAAGTGGCAGCAGTATCATGAGGAGAGCCCTGTGCAGCTACAAACATGTGGATCTGTATTCGATCTGCATCTGCATAAATGATCTGTGGATATCCGCGTTGTATACGTGGATACGGATATAATGCAGATATCCGCGGATTTGCAGCGCTCTAGGCATGTACAGATAAAAATATGTAGATCCATATCCGATCTGCATCTGCAAGAAATGGTCTGTGGATATCCGCGTTGTATCCATGGATGCAGATATCCGTGGATATAATGCAGATATTGCAGGGCTCTAATCTTGAGGGAAAAGGCCAGGTGAATTTTGGAGCTCCACTTTCAGAAGGATTCCACCAGGGCCCAGAGTCCCCTTCCAGGACATCACAGCTTTGTGTTTCAGTTTTTCAGCAGGCTGCCTGCTTTATGGTTCAGTTTCTCTTTACTAGAAGCTGGTCAGTGTTTGGAGAAAAGGAACATGACGGAAGCAATTGATTTTCAAAGAATGCAACGTAAGTTGCAGCTGAACTAATCAAGGAGAGAACAAGTATAAATATTTGTAGTGTGTAAACAGCAGTGGAGGACAGGGGAGGGGGAACTGCTTGGAGTGAGTCCAGGTTATAGAACGGTGACGGGAAACTTAGGGTCAGCCGTCGAAAGCATCCAGCGGTGGCATCAGGGAATATCTCCCCTAATAAGTAATGGAAGGCTCAGAATAGTCGGGGACTCAGGGAGTGTGAGGTCAGAAGGGGCCAGTATGATCATCTAGTCTGACCTCCTGCACAACGCAGGCCACAGACCCTCACCCACCCACTCCTGTAATAAACTCTAACCTAGGACTGAGTTACTGAAATCCTCAGATCGTGGTTTAAAGATTTCAAGATGCAGAGAATCCACCAGCTGCAGAGGAAGGTGAAAAACCAGCAGGGCCTCTGCCAACCTGCCCTGGGGGAAAGTTCCTTTTCAGCCCCAACTATGATGGTCAGATAAACCCTGAGCATGTGGGCAAGACTCACCAGCCAGACACCCCAGAAAGAAGTCACTGGAGCAGTTCAGGACCCACCCATCTAACGTCCTGTCACAGACATAATTTATCCACTACCAACTATAAACCATCAGTAGAACAATTTCACGTCAGGACCTAATTCCTGCTCAAGCTCCCCAGCATATGCCTCTGTCCAACCATTCGGTACTCCCAGCTGTGCACCCTCTTTCCACTCTCTTATGGATGCAGGAGCGAATGAAAACACCGGCACGAGGGATACCTTTCCACGGCTTCCATCCACATTCAGCCCAGTAACCCCAGGCAGGTATAACCCTCCTCTTGGAGTCGAGGAAATGGAACCTGAGAAGCCGCAACATGCCCAAGGGGGGCCCTCGCCAGGGCAGAGCTGTGAAAAGAAGCCAGGAGCCCCAATTCCCAGCCCTATCGCAGGGATCTGTTGCTCTCTTGTCTTGCAAGACACCAGCTGATGGTGATGACAGAAAGTGGAGTTGGAAAGGTCTGGTGGGGTCACCTGGTTCCGCTCCCCCGACCCTGGTCAGAATTGCTCTCTGCATTGTGTTGTAAGTGCTTAGAGGCTCCTTCGAGCAGCGGTGCTTCGACCCCGTTTTTGGGAGCTTGTTCCTCCGTCTGCTTGAGATTAACCCTGTATTTTCTCTCACCCGACTAACTTGGTCCCCTTTGAACCCACATTAAACCCTTCCACGTCTTCTGTCAGACTTATTCTCGGTATTTGTGTAAATCATCATTTATCATTATTCATCATTTATCAGTGTTGAAAATATTTCCTGTAGGAGGCTCAGCTGCATGACTGTGACCAAGATTTGTCCTGTCTTGTTGGCTTACGCTGCAGAAACCCTGTTCTCGAGGAGTTTCATTCCCAGCAGCAGATGGGGTTTTCCCTTCCTTCCTTTTAACGGGCACCAGATGAGTTTTTATCCCTAGACGGTTGGCCTATGCCTCATGAAGAAGTTGGCCGTGGGGATTCACCATCAAATGGGAATGTTTCCAGGGGGGCAAATAATGGGGACGGGGTGGGGCAGTCATGAAGAGAAATCTTGAACATAAGAACAGCCATACTGGATCAGACCAATGATCCGTCTAGCCCAGGTTAATGTCTTCGGACAGTGGCCAATGCCAGGTGCGTGAGAGGGACTGATCAGAAGAGGTAGCCATTGAGTGCTCCATTCCCTGTTGTCCTTACCACCTTCTTACCCATCCCCGGCTACCTTAGCCATTAGCCATTGATTCACCTATCCTCCAGCCACTTAGGCTATGTCTACACTTGTAAATTTAGGTCAACTTTAGCTAAGTCGACTTAGCATGTCCACACCTAAATTTAAAGTCTACTTAGGGGGGAACTTACAAAGTCGACCTAGAGCATCCACACTGGACACCTAGGTTGACTTCTAGGGGTTAGGGAGACCTAGGGCAGGTCCACGGTGGCGGGGGGGGCACCCCTTGCCCTGTGCCAGGGGGCTCAGCCTTTGCCCCATTGTACATGGGTACAATGGGGCAAAGGGGGATGGGGACCCTCACAGGGAGGGCAGTGGTGGAGTCCTGGAGTAGCCCTAAGTTGACTTAGCACTACTCCAGGTCTACACTGGCTTAAGTCGACTTAAGGAAAGTGTAGTGTAGACGCAGGGTAAATTAAGTCGACTTAATTTACAAGTGTAGATGCACCCATTGTGATTCTCTTTTGAATCTCAACATAGTTCTGTCCTTCACAAACAGCCATCCATATAGGAAGAGAGGAAGCAGACTGCGCATGTAGGGTGGGGGCCTCTCCCCTGGAAAACAGAGCCTTTGAAATAGAGATTGGGGTCATAATGGACAAAATTCAGCACAAGGGTCCAGGTGAAACTTATTCCCAAATGCTGCTGCTTGTTACGGTGCCCACAAGGACTTTGAAACATCAGTGAGGCTGCAGCCAAGAGCCACAAAGCGCTGGAGGAAATGAGAGACTTGAAAAGCTCCATGTAAGTAGCTTATTAATAGGTGATGGAGGGGGGGCATGTCACCTGTATAACTACTGCCATATCAGGCACTAAGAGGTAGAGACAGGCAGAACGGGGACCGAAGGCTGGACGCTCAAGCCAGACCCATTCAGATTAGAGATAAGGCACAACATTTTATTTTGAGGATGAGTAACCATTGGAACACGCTACGGTGTGAGCTGGCGCCTTCTCCATTGCTTGATGTCTTCAGTTCAATCCTGGAGGCCTTTCTAGAAGACCTACTTCATCAGACCCCAGGGGTAATGGGCTGAATGGCAAGGGCTGGGCCATACAGGTGGTGACACTGGATCTTCGAATGCTCCCACCTGGCCTGAAACTGAATTGGCTCCTTGCCTCGGAGGGTGGAGAACCGACATCACCAGAAATTGAACAGTGAGCTGTGGCTTGCCCAGCCTTCTAGCACAAAGGGAGAAGAGAGGATTAAATTAAATCCCTTCAGGAAAAGTTCTGTGGAACTGGGTAAGAATGAAAGCGTGGGCGTTCTGTAGAAGGGAGTCATTAAACCGTAGAAAGGAGCTCTTGTTCTCCAGGTGTTTGGAACCAGCTGCAGGACTGTATCAGAGAATTGTCTCCCTGCTGTGGAAGTCAGGGGGTTGGCAAAAGATGATCAAGGAAGGATAACAGCCTCCCATCTCTCTCAAGGATGTTTCCATAAGGAATTTGAGGTCCAGTCCAGTGCCTGTTGACCTTTGAGGGCTGTGGCGTTGAGCCCTTTGCCACGCTGGGAGGAAAGTGCCTTGCGAGAACAGGCTGGGCAGGTTCCATTTCTTCCAGGATGTCGCTCTTCCATCGGTTCCTAAGGGCCATCACACAACGCCAGAGAGTCACAGAGAAATAAGCACACGGCTGTTCTGATCCAGGACACCAGCGCTGACCTGTATGCAGAGTGAGTGACAGACAGGCTCTCAGCCATGGTCTCAACATCCGCATCTACTGCTACCCACCCGTCCTGCTTTACAGCACCCCCTTCTCGTCCCACCCCGGGCCCAAAGCTCTGCGGCTTGGACTGCCGCGTGTACCAGCTGGCTGTGGTGTTAGCAACTAGAAAACAAGAGGGGAGTTGCCAATTCCTCTTCACTTGTACTCCAGGCCCCAGAAGTGAAAGATCCCTCTGAGCCCATGCCTCATTTAGTACTTCTTCCTTTCCTCGCCCCCCCTCCTGCACCCACAGCTAGGCAGGGCCACCTGGAACTGAAAAGAAGTAGCTAGATTTGTTACAATATAGAAAACCAAACCAGAAGGCTTCCTGCTACAGACAACGCTCCTGTTGTGTACGGAGCCTTTCTACTGCTCCAGCACGTGATTTCCAAGCTCCCAGTGAAGGTGGGTGGCACCCGTTTTCCCTGAATCCCAGCCACAGAGGGATGCCATGGCTTACCCAGTCTCAGAGTGACTCAAGAGCAGAGCCCAGAACTCCCAGCTCACACCCACGGTTGCTAACGGCTGGAGCATGCCGTTTTTCTGTCTGTTCTGAGCTCTTGTTAGGGGCTGGGTTAGACCTCCTTGAAATGGGAATGGAGTAACCACTGTCCGTCCCGCAAATAGTTCCAAGACGTTTCTTATGAAACCAGGTAGCTAAAACAACGGGCGTCTTCAACCAAAACAGGTGTGCCTGGGCGTGGATGTGTAAACGCCAGAGAAGGAGAAAGAGAAGGTAGCGTGAGGAAGTACCAGCCACAGAAAACTGGTAGCGTGTCCCTGAGGAAAAGCGAAGTGAGAGATGTTGAGCAGAGGGCTCGCTGAAACAGGCTGGGAGCTGTGAGAAACAGAAGGGCTGTTTTCAGTGACATAAGCCCTCGTCAATTTAAATTGGCCGGCGTTTGCGTTGAGGAAATAACTGATTTCCCCCACTGCACATGCCTCCTCGGGCTTCCATGGCAAAACCAGACGGCTGTAGCAGAACGAACGGCCAGCAGCAGTCGAGAGAGAAAGGGGCCCCTGGCTAAGCAGGGAGCCAGCAGGCTGGAAGGGAGAACTGAAGGGGCTGGTCAGAGGCAGTTCTCACAGCCCCAGAGCTGAGGTTGGGGAAAGGAGCCGAAGGTGACTAGAGCTGTGGAATTATACGTTATATTTACACGATATCTTTCCCTCGAATGGTCTTATACATGTTCATGCTACACAGTGCAGCCACTTCTGGAGTGGAAAGCAGCCAGGCAGAACAGTGAGAAACACCATGAGATCGCTAATGGATCTGCAGTCAGAGGCTGTGTGTTTAAGGGCCCCTCACGAATATTCGGGACAGGGATCGTTTGTCCTTCAAGGGAGATGATGTCTCCCCACCTGGGCCCAGGAGTCTGGCACTAAGACATGTCCCGTAGTTTTGGAAGGCCGTAGAGCCGCTGGTGGGAGACTCTAACAGTGCAAAGTAGCATTTGCATTGGCTAAAATCAGAACCATGTGCCATAGACCCTGTAATGGTAAGCAGCAATGGAGATTCTCCTTTAACTTAAGCAGCAAAGGCCTGTGTTTCCAGGGTTGGAGGACAGCATCCTACCGCCGCTGTGGCTGTGAGGTTCCTCGCACCTGCCCGTTGGTTACTAAATTAATTACTAATGTATCCCACGTTCCCGTCTTCCTGGAGCCTGGTAACCTCCTGCAGCATGTGTGCGCAGTGATGAATTCCAAGCACTTCCTGGCCCCTGCACCCCTGCTCGATCCAGGATGCAAATCGGACGCCTCCTGCCGCACAGCCTGCTGCAGCAGGGTGCTCAGCAGGGACCCAGGGCTGCTGGGGCTCACGTCCCGTTCTTAGCCCTCAGCAGAGCTTTGTTTTCCCACGAGCTGGGAAAGGATCCACACGTGTCCTGTGCCCTCCGTGGGTCGGGGCCTCCTTCTTCCAGCTGGGTGCCTCTGAACTCTGGGCTGTGATGAGTTGTCATGATTTATAAACCATTAGGGCCTGGCACCGCCCCCCCCCAACACACACCCCAGCAATCAGATTCCAGAGGGGTAGCTGTGTTAGTCTATTGGAAAAAGACAACAGAGTCCTGTGGCACTTTTAAAGACTAACAGATTTATTTCTCACATGAGCTTTCGTGGGAGATAATCCCACTTCGTCAGACGCTTTGAAGATGGGAAACTTACAGAATGGGAGGAAATTAAATGCAGGGGAGTGTAGGACATAGGAACATATCCCTGCAGCAGACCACGCTGCCAACTTTGCCCTCATATCTACACTGAAGACACCGTCACAGGGCCCAATCAAGCCACCTACTCCATCAAGGGCTCGTTCACCTGCTCATCCACCAATGTGATTTATGCCATCATGTGCCGGAAATGCCCCTCTGCCTTATATATTGGACAGACAGGACAGTCTCTGCGCCAAAGAATCAATGGACACAAATCGGACATCAGAAATTGCACCACTACAAACCCAATAGGGGAACACTTCAATCTCCCTGCTCACTCCCTTGACCACTTGCTAATAGCTGTGTTGAAACAGATGAATAACAAATCACAGCTTCAAAGAGAAACTGATCAACTCGAATTTATATGCAAATGTGACTCAGTTGTCTTGGGGTTAAACAGGGACTATGGATTTTTCTCGCATTACAAGTAATTTGACCTCCCCCTCCTCTTTGTGCTGTTCCCCAGTGTTTGAGTCCTAACACCTATTTTGATTTGCTGTTACAGCCTGACCTGACCCTATGTCAAACACTTCCCTGTATTTAATTTCCTCCCACTCTGTAACTTTCCTATCTTCAAAGCGTCTGACGAAGTGGGATTTTCTCCCACGAAAGCTCATGTGATAAATAAATCTGTTACTCTTTAAAAGTGCCACAGGACTCTGTTGTCTCCCAGCAATCAGGGCCCTGTTGTCTGGGCCCCACGCAGACCCCAAGCAAGACCAGGCCCCCATTGTCCTGGGTGCAGTATGAGAGTGGGGACCCTGGGGGGGCAGGCCCTGTGCAGACTCTGAGCGTGATCAGGATCCCCCATTGGCCCAGCTGCTCCACAGACACCGACCACACCCGGGTCTCCGCTGCTGTACGGACAAGCCCTGAGCCAAAGGCCCACTGAAGAGACAGGCCCGCATGCCGCTCCGTATGGCGCAGGGGGCACTGAGCAATGCCTGAGTTGGTGACGAAGCCCCGCCACGGCTGATTCGGTGATCACCCAGCTTCCGCTGGGCCCCATGGGCACAGCGCCGTTCCAACCGCTGGCACACGCGTGCCCCTTATCTCCAGGGGAGGCAGCACGCTGGATGGGGATGTGTGTGCGCACGTGTGTGTGTGTGTGTGTGCTCATACACATGCATGCGTGTATGTGCGCACGTGTGCGTCAGTACTTTTGGGTCACACACGTGATGCAACGTGGGTGCTTAGCCCTCAAAGCTGCCGCCCTGGCACGGCTGAGTCAGACCAGACCGTGCTGCACGTCCTGCCCCACAGCGCTCCCGGGACCCGAGGGGCAGGGTGTGACGCCACAGTTCCTGGCTCCCCACCCCGGATCTGCTGCTGACGCGTGTGCTTTGCTGAGTGTGGGCCACGGCACCCGTCAGCAGGGCCAGGGCTTTTCCTTCCTCCGTGTGTCCGGGCACAGCTCCCAGCCGCA
>ML685941.1:42729-97251 GCA_007922175.1 Pelusios castaneus
AGTGGGGCCAGCAGGGCCTGGGTGCCGGGTGTCATACAGCTGGTTGGGTAAAGGTCCAAGGTGACTCCCCCCCCACCCCCCCGCCGGTGACTCACTCCCCCCACATCCCGCCCACACACCCACAGGCCTGCTGTGGGCCCTCCCCCCCCAGCCACACTATAAATCCTCTCCTGGGCCACTCTGGGCCATAAGCTCAGCCCAGCCTAGCACGATGGACCCATCCCGCAGGCTGCCAGGTGAGCGCCCCCCCCCCACCTGGGCCCGGTTGGTGCGCGGGAACCTGGCCTGTTTCCTTTTAAAGCAGCTGTTTTTAGCAGCCTGACACAGAGACTGATTTGGGGGGGCTCCATTCTGGGGGCACCCCTACATTAGCCTTTTTGGGGGAGCCCCAGAATAGTCTCCCCCCCCGAAGGAAAAAAAACAGTGGTCCAAACAGCTGCTTAAATCCCTGACTTGCCTTGGCTGAGCTGTTCTCCACCCCTGCTTTCTTCTGCCCCCCCCAGGCCCGAGACACACCCGCTCCTGGCTCCCCCTCATCCTCCTCTGTGGCTGCATCTGGGTCCAGAGCTCAGGTAAGGCGCGGGTGGCACCCAGCATGGGGCTCATGTGGGACAAAGAGCCCTGTCCGTGCAGTGCTGTCATGGGGTGGGGAGGAGTTGGCCAGCCCCGGCCCCCCCAGCGGCATGGTGTGTGCGGTGGAGTTAGCTGATCCCTTTGGAGCCTCCATCCAGACTATACCCTATTGCATCTCTCACTACTGAGCTAGTGCTGGGATCCCAGGGGAGGTCTCTGGCTTGGGCAGCCTGAAGGGCAGAAACTGCCCCTTGGGGCCTTAAAAAAACATTAATGACTGCCCCTCAGTAATTGCCTGCAGCAGTGAGTTCCACAGGTAGAAAGTAACAGACATGCCCATAGTCAAATGAGCAAGGGCTTGAGGCATTGATTATCAAAGGAAGGAAGGGTCATCTCGCCCGCTGTTATCCCCCACCCCAGCCCCCATTGTGTCCAGGCTGGTGTCCCCCTGGCAGAGTTCCTCATTTCCAAGCATGGGGTCTAGCTGCCCAGGAGAGTTGGGATCCCTGCAATGTGTTTGGCAACCACGGGAACTCACCAGCGGGCTCGTCCCCTGTGCCTCAGTCTCCCCGTCGATGGAGCAATTGCCCACCCCTGTTTGCATCCTGGGATCCTCTACCCTGTACCGTCTTTCACCCAATTTTCTGCTTCCAGATGCGGCTGCCAGCCTGCGCCCCAAGATCTTGGCCCCCCTCCAGCTTGTGAAATCCCCCCTTCCAGGTAATTGACTCTCCCCTGAGCTACGCCACTCCCTCTGCCTGCCTTCATGGGAGCCTAGGTTCATTCCCCCCCCCCCCCCCCCCCCCCCGGGGGGAGGTCTGGGGCCGGCCCTGGTTCTCCATCCTGCTCACTCCAGTGCCCGGGCTGTGCCAGTGAGAGGCTGGAGGTGGGTGGGGGAATCTCCTCGCAGGGCCGGTGTTTCCACCAGCACCGGGGCCCTAGGCGCAGGGCATCCAGCTGGGGCAGCAAATTCCACACCTTGCCCGGGGCTTGCAGTGGGGGGACAGCCCTCCCCTCCCTGGCCAGGCACTGGGCAGGCCCCTGCCTTGCCCCCTAACCGTGTCGCTTTGCCTCCTTTGCAGGGCGGAATTGGACCATCAGCTGCCAAGCCCAGAGCCCCTTCCCGGCCATGAGCCTCATCTACTGGCTGGTAAACGGCTCCTTCGTGGAGGACCTGTACCCAGGCGAGGCCGTGCGCGAGGGACCCGTCAGGTGAGTAAACACCCCCAGCGGGGGCAGCCTCTATGCTGGGCCTTCCCCACTTCAGATCCAGGACCTGGGGGGGATGGGCACAGAGCAGCAGGTGAGGTGGGGGGCTCGCTTCCTTCCCCTCTAAGCCATGGAGAATCACAGCCCTGGCACGCTGCTGTGAGCACTCAGCCCCTAGCCAACATGGCGCTAGGAGCCTGGGCCTGCGGCTGCTTCTGGGGAGGGGGAATGGCACGCTGAGGCTGCTTAGTCTACTGCCAGCCCTGGGAGCTGCCCTGCTAATCGCTGCAGGTGGTTCATCTCCCCCTTCTTCCCTCCCAGAGCCGCACCCAACGGCACCGGGGTGCTCCTGACCCGGGACCTGCTCTTCCAGGCCTTCTCCCTGCGGGATCGCTGCTCCTCTTTCACGTGTGTGGTGAGGAACCCAGCGGGGCTGGCCAAAACTGCGCTCCGGTGGGAGCCGGCCGGGCCCTGCGCAGGCTGGACGCACCACCAGGAGAGAAGGGAGGACGGCTGGATCCCACGCGGCACCGCAACGGCGGATCGGTGAGAGCCCTTTTTGGCTGGGGGGTAGGAGGGGGAACGCTGCAAGCCCCCTGCCCACAGGGCAGGAGACACCAAGGCCCTGCGCCCCTGCCCAGCATCCCAAAAAGGAAGTTGCCCCCAGCCCAGCATCCATTGCCCCGGAGTCCATCCCCCTGCTGTTGCTGAGTGGGTAACCAGCTGCCAGGTTCCACCCCAGCACTCGCTGCAGGTCTGAGGGGGGGTGCAGCATGGGGCAAGCGCCGGGGGCCCCCGCAGCGTGGGACAAGGGGGTGCTCAGTGGGTAATGGGTGGCTGGGGCACAGAGGCCCCGTGTGAGCAGGGAGCTCAGCCCCTTGCTGTGGGGAACAGCGGGCACTGGCTGGTGTGGTACTAACCCCCCACCTTGGCTTCCCACAGGCACCCGGCTGCAGCCTGAACCCCAGGACCAGGGAGCTCCAGGGGGAGCCGAGATACTGGGACAGCTGCAACACACCACGGCCCCAGCCGGGCCCTGCACGCCTGTCCTCAGCACCCAGCCCAGCTCTCCCCAGCCGCCCGGGCTGGGCCAGCACCGTCCCTGCTCCCCTGGGGGTCAAAGCAGGCTCTGGCCCTGGCTCTCAGGCTGGCCGCCCCCCTTCTCCAGCCTTGTTCCCCCCCGGCTCTGCCCACGCCTGCACCAAGCCCGCCCAGCTGTGCCCAGGAGAGGCGGCTGAACGGACCGGGACCGGGACCGGGACCGGGGGCCCACAGCCTGGTTACATTCCCCAGCCCTGGCGACTAGTGAAAAGCAGGGAAAAGAGGCTGCCTGCTGCTGGCAGGATCCTGTCTCCCACTGGCAGCCAGCCCCTGCCCGTTCTGTGCCCCCCAGGGCAGTGGCGACACGGGGAACTTGATCCTGTCACGTTTCTGCCCATTGTCTCCATTAAATAAAAAATACCAACGCTCAGGGCAGGCTGGGTGTTCCTTGGGGGACTGCAGCCAGAGTCGGACGGGGAGAAGGGAGCAGCCTTGTGGATCGGGACGGGGGCGGGGGGGGGGGAGCCTGACAAAGTCACAGAGAGGGGAGATGGCCAGTGGCCGCGCCGCCTGGTGCGCCCCGCACGGACCTCCCAGGAAGCGACATGGGTGGGATGGAGGGGACAGGACGCTGGCAGTCGCTGCCTGCCGAGTGAGCCTGCGGGAAGCCAGCGGACAGAGTGGGGGGAACGCGCCCCACGCGCAGGCCGGAGACAGACTCAGGGACAGCCATGGAAACTGGACCCGGGTCCCAGAGCTGAAGGGGGCTGAGAGCCGGGTCCTGCTGGGGAGGGTGGAGAGCAGAGGTCGCTAACCTACAGAACAAGCTGCCCCCCACCCTGCAGGCCAGCAGAAGGGTCTGTCACCTCCCATGGGGGGGAAGCCGGCACCCCACGAGCCAGGCTGGGGCCAACGACCCGACGCCTGGGGCTCAAATCATACTGCCACGCAGCAACACCTGCCCCACACCAGGGGGGTGCCGAGGGTCAGACGCCCCCAGCCCCAGCTGCCCCTCCGTCCCTGAGCCGCAGCTCCCCCCCGCTGTGTGTGGGGTGGGGGCCAGCCCCAGCCCATAGGGGCGTCAGGCAGGCTCCAGCAGCCGCTTGTAAGGGGTCCGTGCGATTCCTGCTGGCTCTCGGCCGACTCGGGGGCAGGAACTCGCTGGAGAGAAAAACGAGGCCTGGGAGAGGCGGCAGGAGAAAAATACAGTTTATTTTACAGGTAGAAACATTTTAAAATGAGCCGGGCGGGCCCTGGCAGAGGGTGAGCGTTAGCGGAGCGAGCTGGGGGTGGGGACGGCGCTGCGCACAGGACAGGGAGAGCCCAGGGGTTGCAAAACAGGTTTCTGCCGCTGGGAAAAGGGTTCAACAGCCAGGCTGGGCAATGGGCCCCCCATCGCAGTCCTGCCCCACAGACGACACGGGCAACTCCCACCGGACACCTGGCCTGTCTCCCTGCGGCCAGCGGAGGGCCTAGGAAAAGCCGATCCGTCGCTGCTGCAGAGGATCTCACCCTACTGAAGAAATTCCCTGCTGTAGAGTCCCAGGGTTCCACCCCACGGGGAACAACCCGCTAGTGCGGGCGGCTGCCCGTCCCCCCTAGTGTTTGAGGAAGGCAGCCCCTGCGGGGGCCAACCCAACCCGAGTTCTAGGCAAGAGCCCCCATTAAACCAACCCCCCCCATATAAACACTCCAAGTCCCCAGGCAGACCAGCGGCTGCTCCGAGCAGTTCCTATAGTGTACACGGGACTCGCTGGGGGGTGCGTGAAGTCCCCTCGTGCTCGGTGGGGGCTGGCTGAGCAGGAGGGAAGAGAAGCGAAGGGAGCCCAGCCAGGGGTGAGGGGCACTGTGGCAGAACTGGAGCCCCCCCCACGGCGACGGGACGAGGAGGATGAACTCCCCCCAGCAGGCTGGCGGCAGGAGACGGCACAAACCTTGTACCAGAAGAGGGGTTGGTGCTCTCAGCCTGCGCTCAGGAGCACGGGGCACGAACGGGAGCTCTCTCCTCCCTCCGGGACACCCTTCCCGCCTCCCCGGCCAGCTCACCACGCAGGGAAGCGCCCGGATCTCCCCCCCCACCCCCCCCGGAACGCAGACTCCGGCACTGGCGTGCTCCCCCGCACTCACGGACCAGCTTCGCCGCTCAGCTCTGCCCGGGGGAAAGGGGTCTGGCGGGCTCGCACCGAGGGCTCAGAGCAGGGAGGGAGAGAAAAGGCAATAGCTTGATCCAGGGGCACTGATGGAGCAGTTTGGAGCATGGTGGAGCCGTCAGGGTGGATTCCGGCGCCGTGGGGGCTCAGCCAGGAGAGACCTAGAATTTCATGTCCTTGGGCGACTTGCGACTGGCCTGCGGGGAACATGCAATTCCGTTAGTCTTGGCCCACATCTGCCAGGGGGCTGGAGCGACTGCAGGCCATGGCCGTCGGGAGGGACAGCGAAGGTGCATCGAGCCTGGTCAACAGCCAAAGCTCTGCCAGGAGGGTCCAGGGGGGCTCAGGAGCCCCAGGCAGAGGGATCCGTGCACAGGCCAGCCCGCGAAGGAGAGGTTTCCCTCCAGGCCGGGCCAGCAGAGGGGAGTTACAAACCAGACCAGGGGCTTGTGGGATCTGTACACCAGAGTCCCCGTATCCCGCCTGACGAGGGAGGGGCCGACTGGCCGGGCGCACGGGATGTGCCCCAAGAGCAGGTTGCGCACGTTCCTGCACACCCAGCAGGCAGCCCCGTGTGCCCCCACAGAGACAGGGCTGCCCACGGTGTTCCCGATCAGCGAGCAGACCCCTTGCCTGGGGGTGGCCCGGCCAGACTGGGAGTCCCGCAGAGGCCCGGCCCATGGGGAAGTGGGGCGCTCTGCTGCCTTGTCCAGGGACCGGTCCGGGCCAGGCCACACAACACTGGCTGAGCCAAGGGGGCGGTGTAGACAGCCCTTCCCCAGCAGCGTTCGCTAGCCCAGCCCTGCACCGTGCTAGCCGCGACTCGAGACTCTTCAGGGAGAGCTGAGACCGTGTGGCCCCCGGGATGGACGGTTCAGCCCCATGGCCTGCAGATCTCAGCCCCGGGATTCCTGCAGTGTTGGACGGGAGCCAGAGCAGCCCCTGTCCGGCCGCCTTACACCCAGCGGGGGTGTGCTCTGGCACGTCTCAGGATCTGACCCCAGGCTGTACCATGGGGGGGTCCAGTGCCCCCCCAGCGTGGCTCTGGCGAGGGACGCGCAGATCAGACAATCTCATGGCTCCGTACCTTGCCCTGGCCCCGGGGCGATCTGGCTGTGGCTATCCTGGGGGACCGCCGGGTGCTGCTCCGGGGCGAGGCTTTGGGAGTGTTTTTCCGGTTGGTGCCCCGGCGCAGGAGGCTGTTCCCCAGCTTCCTGGGAGTGTTGAGGATGCTGAAGGCCATCGACTGGCGCCTCTCGGACTGCAGGGAGAGAAAGGTGGGTCATGGGGGGCTGGGGCCGCCTTCGCTCCCAGCCGGCAGTGGAAGGGCTCAGCGAAGGCCCCAATGCTAGCTGGAGTGTGGAGAACGCGCTGTCAGCCCCCCAGCCACGTCCCTGTGCCCCCCGCCAGCCTACGTTAGCCACAGGGGCCGACACGCTCCTCACCTGCTTGCTGGTGGCTCGGGGCTCGCCCTTTTTGGTGCCACGTTTGTGCCCCTCGTTCCGCTCTCTGGGGGTCTGGGGCCGCGGGAAGCAGCTGGTTGGCTTCTTCGACTGGAGGGAGAGAGTCGGAGCTGGGCACGTGTTGGCTGCTCCCCACCCGGCCCAGCACGGGCAGAGGAGGGCGCCCAGCCCGGGAGCGTGTGCGGCGTATCCCCGTCCTCCGGGGCGAGAGGAGCAGAGGGGACCGTGGAGGCAGCAGGCCAGGGAACGGGCGTTCCCTCCCCAGAGCCTCTGCTCCCTCGTCGCCCGATCCCTCCGCTCTGCCTGCACTTCTCAGGGGACTGCAGAAATGGGCGTGTGCCCCCTCAGTTGGCCACGCTCGGAGAGGGCGCTGTCAGCCACTCGGACCCCTGCCGGAGCCAGAGCGTGGGCAGCAGCCTCCACGTACTGACACGTGGACAGTCCTGACCCAGGAATCCCCCGGAGAGCTCAGCACAGGCTTCCCCATTCGGGGAGTGGCTCCAGGTGGGCAGTACCGGCCTCTGGGCTCGCTCGACGCAGCTGGGGACTCACATCCGGGGTGTCCGGGCCCTGGTGAGACTCGTCCGAGCTGCGTTTCCGCTGGTGCCGCGTGGTGATGCCTCCAGCCCAGCCGGTGCTCAGCGTGCTGCGGCGGGCGCCCACGCTCTCGATCTGCGAGGGCTGCATGCTGGCCCGGCGCAGCGTCTCCTGCGGGTCGCCCGTCTTCATCTCCTCGTCTGTGATGACGGTCAGGGACTGGGAGGGCTGGGGACAGGAAGGACAGACAAGGGATGGGGGGAAGCGCTGCCCGTCCAGCTCAGATTTGGACGTTACGGCCAGATGGGAACAACACAGGCCGAGTCCGGCAGGCCACAGGCCCTCGCCCACCCACTCAGCCACAGGGTCGCGTCTGCTACAGAATCTTCCCATCCACCACAGTAAAGAGGTAAAAATTCCTTTAACTCTCAAACTTTTAAAGTTTAACTTTAAACTCCATTGAAGCGAGAAAATGCAGGGGGGGAGCCGGGCTTGGCTCGGCTCTTCCCTGCGGCTCTCCCCCACCATGGTAGCTGGGAGCTCCACCCCAGCCTCAGCCGCCTAACTCAGCAGCTGCTCAGCCGGCAGATAAATCCAGCTGGGAGAGAAACTGAGGGCGAGTAGTCCACGTTCAGAGCTCAGAAATCTGCTCCAAGACTGCCCCAGACAAGTCGCTTTGCAGCTTTTGCCTCTGGTCCTGTCCCGGCCCCCCCCCCCCCCCCCCCCCCCCGGTATCAGGGCAGAGAGAGGCCTGGAGCTCTGAGCTGCGTGGTCTGGAAGAACGTGGTTGCGGCACAAAGCAGCAGGCAGGGGAAACAGCTGAATAAAAGAAGGACTCATCCCAGCCTAGACTAAGAAAGGAACCACTAAGCACAGAGCCTGATCTGTGGGGTGGTGGGCGGGCATGGGGGGGGGTCTCTTCCCCCCTGCAGATTCCTGCTACTCCTCACGGCCCCCACCCTCCCTGGCCCAGCCACCACTTTGGGGGCTCCCCAGACCACAGGCAGCTCAGTCGGCTGCGAGAGAGACACCGGTGCGGGAAGCGCATGTGCCGGCCGCAGCGGAGAGGGTGGCGGGACTAGCCTGGAGCGATCTCGCGGCGGTTTGTGTCTGTGGGAGAGGCTGCAAGTCTCACCCTCGACTCCAAGGGGTAGCAGGTCTTCAGGTGGGGGGGACACACCCTGTTGCGTTGCTGCAGCTCGGCAATGCGGTTCCAGTCGTCCAGCTGCTCCGGCTCATCCTGACACGTGCCCAGATAGAAGCTGCTGCGGCCTAGATCCCAGGGCAGGCGTGAGACGGGAGCGTTAGTGCTTCTGAGTTCAAAGACCCCCTGGGGACGGCCCCTGGGACACCCCAGCCGAGCCCGCTGCGATACACACACCCCGACAAGGACGGCCTTCCACATCCAGCTCTGCGGGTGTGCCCCGATTCTGCCGTATCCCTCCCAGACTGGACTCCACCGGCAGAGCCTCACGTGGCCGAACGTGCTCCCTAGCCAGGCGGCCTCTCCATCGTGGCAACCCCACGCCCCATCCCCTGGCCAGGAACTCACCGAGGCTGGCCCTGCTCCCGGCCTGAGAGCGTCTCAAGGAGCTGCGGGTGGCAGGCCGGTAGCCCGGTAGGCCCAGCAGCGCCGAGTTCCCCGGCATCTCCTCGGGGGAGCCAGATCCCAGCCCAGCGAGGGACTCCTGGGAGCGGCAGCTGGTGAGCGAGCGGGCGGAGGCAGCCGAGCGCAGCCTGCTCCTGGCGGGGTTCTGGGCAGGGTCGTTCTGGGGGGCCTGTGCCGACTCCACGCTGTAGAAGGACGTGCTGGCGCTTTCTGGTTCCTCGGCCTCGGCCTGTTTCTGAGGGGTTAGAACACAAGAGATCAGCCTCCTCGAGCCGCCCCAGACGCGGAGCCACTGAAATGTGGGTGAGCAAAGCTCACGACAAGCGACGTCAGCTCCCCAGCGTGGGCCTGCCACGGGCTCACCTTCCCTGCTGCTGCAGTTCGGGGAAGCTCTGCCTCTAGATCTGCGGTGGGCTCACGAGAGATCAGAGCGGTGTCGGGGAGAGGAACGGACAAGCCACCCCACCCCTTCGCTCAGCGCCAACACAGACGGCTCCTCCGCTGCCGACCACGAGGGGTCCCCTCCGCAATGGGGCCAAGAGCCGCTCAGGGCTGGACTTATCCCAGCGGCGAGATGACGGCCCAACGCCCAGATTAGCCTCTGGAGCCCCGAGCTCTAAAGAGCTTCAGGGGCCTCCTGCTTGGGCAGATGTCCCCACCTCCACCGTGCTGGGCACCGCGAGTCCCCTGGCGTCACTAGCTGGGCGAGCGGAGGGCGTGATGAAGCAGAGCACCCTCGGATGGTCGGACCACCCGGGTTACCTTTGTCATGGTGATGTTGATGATCTGGGTGGTGCGCCGGCGAGCCGAACGGGTCTTGCAGCCCGAGTCGATGGACAGGTCGCCCAGGGAGCTGAGGCTGCTTTCCAGTTTGGACCGCGTGCGGCTGGGGAGGGGCGTGAAATACAGGCTCTCCAGAGACTCAACTTTTCGAGGCAGCCGCTGGGATGTGTGCGGTTCCGCACTGCCCGGCCCAGCCAAGCTTTCCGACTGTGATCGGCCAGGCTTCCTGCTGAGACGGGGCGAAGGCGAACGCAGCATGAGACACGGTGCCCTGCGCTCCAGACGGCTCGGCGCGCAAGCTAGGCATGGACACCGGACCTGTGTTTACTGGGGGTGGTGGGGAAATGCTGGCCTGGGGATTAAACTCGCAGACCTGGGCAGGAAACTTCCTGGCAGGACATCGCTGCCCCATTGGAGGGGCTGGGGACTTCAGAGCTGGGCCAGCTGCTCTCCGCTGCCCTGGGTGGGAAGGAGGGTTACCTGGTGGAGTTGAGCGGCAGCGTCTCGTCGCTGCTCAGGTCCAGGCTGTCCGTGCTGACGTCGGCCAGGTTCTGTCGGAAAACCTCCCGGCTCTTCAACGTGTCCGTAGCCACCTGGAACTTGCCCACCTCCCGTAACTGGCGATCTGCAAACTCCACCTGGGGGGGAACGAGAGGCGGGGCGGTGAACTGGGGCAGTGTGGACAAGCCAAGAGTCGCAGCAGACATGCAGCAGGAGGAGGATTCACAGGCAACGTGGGAGCAGGTGGGTTTACCGCTTTGGACCGGAGTGCAGCCCAACACCGCTGGAAGTAACGTCCCCCACCGCCAGCGGGTACCGCTCCGCTCCTGGAAAGGACTCCGGAGAGGTTGTGGAGAACCAGGAGAATTGAGAAGGGAAGGAGGGTCTTGTGAAAGGCAATGGGTTGGGTTCCGGCCAAAGCTGCTTCTCCCGTGTAGCTCAGTTCCTTGTCCCGCAAGTCACAAGGCCTAATTCACTAGACTGAAGGGCTCGGAGGATCTCCAGCGGCTGGGCTAAGCCAGCCGGAGGGTTATTGTAGTACGTTCTCCAGCGGTGTGCACAGGGTCTCGTGCGAACCTCACGCCCTGCCGTGTGCAGCAGCCTGGCCCTCCTCAATATTAACAGGGCCTGCTGGTCGCTCCTGGGGAAAGATGCCCTTGGAACGGCACAGAGGATTTCCCATCCAAGTGGGGCAGTGAGCAGGGCCCACGGCTGGCTCTTGAGAAGGTGGGTGAAGATGGAGGCTGGACACCCGCAGTATCCCAGCAAACCCCTCCCTCCCTCGTAGAAGCCGGCTCTCCGAGACAACGCCTTTGGGGAACCAGTGTGTTTGTAGCGTAGCGCAAAGGACCAGGTCCCGCATCCCAGCCAGATGGATGGACTCCAGATCTGCACCCAGCCTTCCTACCCTGGGATGCCTGGCGGGGGGACTGAAGGGAGTCAGCTCTCTGATGGCCACCCTCTGCCCCCCCCCCTCCCCCAGCAGGACACAGCATCCCCCGTACCTGGGCCTCCAAGCTGCGGACCTGGCTGGTCAGGTTCCGGCAGCTGATCTCTGCCTCCTTGGCCTGCAGGATGGACTGCTGTAGCTCCTTGGCCAGCCGCTCCGACTCGGCCTTGAGCCCCGCATTCTCCTTCTGCAGCTGCTCCATTCCCTGCAGCTTCTCCGCCAGCTCCTGGTTCTGCTGCTTCTTTGCGTCGTAGAACGTCTTTGCCTTCTCCATCTGCGGGGAGAGGACAGTCAGGCAATCGCTGCACTCCAGCGCCCGTGGGAAATGGCAACAGACCCGAGGGAGGGAGCCGGCGGCCCACACCTGAGTTTTATAGTGGTCTGCAGCCTGCTCTTTCAGGGCCAGCTGCTCCTCCAGCTCCGAGATCTTCGCCTGCTGGCGATTAACCTCCGCCTGGACCTCGCCTTCCCGCACCTGCAGAGCCAGAGAAGAGCGAGAGTTTAACGGAACCCAACTGCTCCTAAGTCCCCCACAAGGAGCTCAGCATTGTCTCCGTCACCATCGTGGAGACGCTCCTTGGCCAGGCTTCCGAAGAGCGGGCGGCTGCTGCTTCCTGGGGGGACCCCGCGGGGGCCCCACACACCAGCATCACCACCTAAAGTCTTCGTGCGCCTGCGGAGAAGGTCGACGGCAGGTGCCGGCCACAGCCACTCGAGTTCCTCCTCTTGGCTGTGACGGCAGTGAATTTTACAGGGAGAGCTCTCCCATGCATCTCCCCGCCCTCACCTGTGTTATGGGGACAGCCCACACGTCCCACATATTCCATGCGATCCCTATCAGGCACGGCTCCACCGCTCTGGGCCCAGCAAGCCACCATGATTAAACACTGCTCTGGACACGCAGTCCTCCCTCCCCGCCCACGGCGCATTACCTTCGCTTTCTCCTGCTGGGATCGCGTGGCTCTTTCGTTCTGTGCCAGCTTTTTAGTCAGCTCCTCCACCTAGGAGGGAAGAGAGAGCGGTTACACCAGCCACACGGCGCCTTTCCTCTCAAAGCAGCACCCCCCTTATGCTGCTCAGGGGACCCCCCCCTTGCCACAGTGAGCCAAGGCGTCTCCTGCAAGCCCACGAACTGCAGGGTCTCTAGACAGCTGGAGAAAGCAGACTCCAACGCACCTCACAACAGCAACAGAAACCCGCTCCCTGCATCCTCCTAGATCTCGAAAGAGAAGAAAAGAAGAGGGTCTGGCTACTGCCGTCACCTCTCGTCCTTAGTCCTGACCCCCCCCAGATCTCCACGCCTGTGGGCCAGCTCCAAGGCCTTACCCCGCATTCCAAGACATGGGGAGCGCCGACCACGGAGCAGACACATTCCTCCACGAAAGCCAAACGGGAGGAAAGCGTCCGGGTCATCCCTCTGATTCCCAGACTCCTTTATAGACGCACATCCCCATCCTTTCCCCGGCAGAGACAGCACAGCCCCCCTCAGACACATCTCAACACAGCCAAGGCAACGCCGGCACCGTTCTCCACAAGCCAGGGATTGGTTAGCGACTTCCACCAGCAGACAGCCCCAACTGGCTTCCAGGGAAGAAGGGATTGGTGTGCGCAGGCGGGAGAGCAGCTATGCGCTAAGCACACAGGGTCCCTTAAGCCAAGATTAGGGGCATGAGAAAGCGGTGCGAGGAAGGGAGGCATTAGATGCGAGGAAAAGCAGGCAAAGATCCCTCCCCCAAATCTTCCCGGCAGCTCTGAGATCCAGCACTTGTCTCCACTGCCGCCTGTTTCCCTTCCAGCCAGCAGGACGAGAGGCTGCGGGGCAATTTTAACCACTGGAACAATTTGCTAAGGAGCGTGGTGGAGTCTCCGTCACGGGACGTTGTTCTGAGAGGTCTGCTTCTGGGAATTATTGTGGGGCAGGTCTCTGGCCTGTGTTATACGGCTCAGACTGGTGATTCAGTGGTCCCCTCTGGCCTAGGAACTCTCCTTGTATTTGTCTTAAACCAAAATCAATGGGGTTTTCCTTGGTGTCTTCTGGTTTATCACCCTCACAGGTCTGGCCCCCAGGGATGTCTGTGACTGGAGGAAAGCTGCACCTGGCTCGCAGAGCCCCATGGAGAGAGATCCCAAGCCAAGGAGGGGCTGAGGAGGCTGAGACTTGGCATAAATGTCAAGGTAACGTGTGGGACCCCAGGAGACGGAGCCCAGCATCAGGGGCTGTTACCAGCTGTAGACCAATTTGGATGCTGGGTCCTTTTTAACCTCTGGGATGAGCCGTTTGCCCACTGCAGTCTACACGAAGCAGCCCTCTGGGATGTGTGGGGTCGGTCCTCCCACCACGCGGCTTCTCAGCAGGGGAGAGCGTGGGGCTCAGCAGCAAGGGGGGGCAGAGCGGACCAGAGAAGACGCAAGGATCCAGATTTGGCCCTGCCTTCCAGCAGCCGGAGAGCCTCCTCCATGAAACAGACGCCCCATGGCCATGCAGACCCGGAAGCACCTAACGCGGGCTGGGGGTACAATGCTACCCTGAAAAGCGCTCAGGGAGGGGCGCCGTGTCCGTCTCCCAACGAGGCCAAATCACACGTGCTCGGTTTAGAAACGAAGAGGCTCTTTCCTACGTGCCGGCAGAGTGCTGAGCCACGCTCCGCCACACGTGGGCCCAGGACGCAGGGCTGACTGTGGTGCGCACACGGGGGCAGAGCCCAGCTCCCCGGCCGGCAGATCCACAGAGCAGGGAGGGGCAGGTTAGTCACTTTAGAGAGCAGATCTGCACCGAGGCTCCCGCCAAGTGCCTGACAGCACCGTTTGGATTCACTAAGTGTTGCAGCCAGGCCGGAGCGAGCTCTCAGCTGAAGGGGCAACCTCGGCCTCTCTGTGGGGTGCTCGGCCTTCGAAGGAACACAGCAGGGCAGCGCCGGGAGGGTGGCCAACGCCTTCCTGCTCTGTTAAAATGGCCGTGCGCCCCAGGGCTGTTACTGGGGCGGGAGCGAGGGGTGGGGGGAGGAGAGAACGAAAGACACGCTGACCTGTGCGCAGGGCCATTTCACGGAGCAATTTAGGCGGTTACGTGGGAGGCGGCAGGTTGGGGCGAGAGACTTCATGGCCTGGGTCCTGCCCCCCAGGAGTGAACAGGCAGCTCAGAGGAGCAACCGGCGTTCATGGCCCGTTCTCTGGGATTGCCCCGAGTCCCCGCTGCAAACAGTGAACGGGAGACAGCGGCAGGAGGTGGCAGCAGCTAGAGACATGCGCGATCACCGTTTAAGCAGCCAGCACTTCGCACACATTACCTGCTTGGCTTGTTGTTTCTGAAGAACCTCTAGCTGTTCCACCTGGATCGCGGGCAAGCAAGGAAGGCACAAATCAATACACCCCGCGCACCAGAAACAGGCTGCCTACAAGGACCAGCCCTGCAACGAGGAGCTAGGGCGGGATTCGCACCGCGTCCATCGCCTTGGCGTCTGGGCGCTACGGCTCAGCAGAGCTGGCGGCCTGGTCTCTCTCCAGATCTCAAACAGCTTGCGCTGTGCAGAAGGTCAGCCTAGACCCTCTCAGCCCTGAAATCTCTGGAGCAGATCGAGGGGGCCAGGCGCTCCTGCGTGGAAATCACGGCCACGTGCAACGCTCGGCGGGGACTTAACGAGCGCTTCGAGCCGTTGCGCAGCCCAGCGGGGACAGATTAACGCAGGAGCGGAGAGGCTGTTTCCCAGGCCAGCGTCACCAGCCAAGCTGGCCACGTCGGGGAATTAGCCGGCCGGCTCAGACATCTCTCAAAGGATTTCTCCAGCAGGCGGCAGTGGGTTGTTCCCGGGGACCACCAATTCCGGCAGCTCTGGAGACGCTTGCTTCCCTTCTCCACCCCCAACTGGCAGCTCTGACACCCCTGACCAGCACTTGCTTTGCAGGAGTAGACCTCAGAGCTTGCAGCTTCACGGCCAAATCACAGGCATCCTAGCAGGCGAGTCAGGACTCTCCCTTCCCTTCTCCGTCACTATCTGTCTCCCAGGCAAGCCCAAGCCAAGAACGCGCAGCGGGTCTCCTACCTGAGTCGTCAGCTTCTGTCTCTCCTCCTGGAACTTCTGCCTCTCCTCGAGGACCCTGATTTTGGCGTTCTCGTACTTGCTGGTCATGGCGTCCAGTTTCTTCGCAGCGTCCTCAGCTTCTTGCTGGCTCCCAGCCACCCGTTTCTCAGACTCCCCCTTGAGGGCCTCTATCTCCTGGTTCTGCTTCTCCTTCATCTGGCTGAGCTCAGCTTCAAACCACTGTCGCCCCTGGCTGGCCCTCTCGCTGAGCCCCTGGTTCTCCTCCAGCAGCTGGGTGTTGACCCGCTGAAACCCGGCGAGTCGCTCCACGTAGCTGGCGTTCTCCGCCTGCAGCCGCTGCACCGCGTGGTCTCGTTCAGAGAACCTCTCCCGGAGAGACAGCAGCTCAGCCTGCAGAGCACTGGCCGCTTTCTGCCTCTGCTCCAACTCTTCGCGGTGTTTGCTGTCCAGGGAAGACTGCTCGGCCTGCTGCTGCTGGTAGAGGCGTTTCATTGGCATCATCTCCCCCACCAAGGCTTGGGCGCGCGCGAGCTCCTGCTGCACCGAGGACAGGAGCTGTTCTTTCTGGAAGCACTTCTCCTGCCAAGCCTTCAGTTCTTGGCGGAGCTCCGCCTGGCGTTCACCCTGGGAGCTCAGCTCCCTCTTCAGGGCCTCTATGGACATCCTCTGCTTCTCTGTCTCCTCCTGGTAGGTCTGCACTTCGCCCTTCATGACAGCGCATCTCTCCGCAGCTCGGGAAGCAGCGGTGGCCGTCTCAGACTGGAGCAACCGCAGCCTCTCCTCCAGCTTCTTGCTCTTCTCGGACTCCGCCATGATCAGGCGCTTCAGCTCCTTGCTCTCGCCCTCTTTTTCCAAGACCTGCCGGTGGAGAATGGACACTTCCTGCTCCAGGCTGATGATGAGGCTGTTCTTCTGCTCCGCTTCCTGAATGCACTGGGACACTTGTTCTTTCCAGCTGTCCTCCGACTTGCTTTTCTCCTGAGCCGAAGAGCGTAGGGACACCAGCTCCTT
The DNA here is from genome assembly GCA_007922175.1 of Pelusios castaneus. Lineage (NCBI taxonomy): Eukaryota > Metazoa > Chordata > Testudines > Pelomedusidae > Pelusios > Pelusios castaneus. The sequence continues at coordinate 58,596 of ML685941.1, forward strand.
CTCTGCTGCAGCGATGGCATCTTTGCTCTGGGCCAGCTCCCTCCTCTTGTCCAGCAGCTCTTTCTTCAGCGTCTCTATGGTGCTGTCTTGGCCGGCCTGCACTGTTCTAGAGGCTTCCAGGTGTTTCTTCAGCTCCAAAACCTTCTGCTTCTGCTGCATCACTTCTCTCCTCAGGGCCTCCAGCTCTGCTTCATGATGCTCTGAAGTGGCTGTTTTCGTCTGAGCTGCTGCTTTCTCCAGGCTGGCAATGGTGTCTCGCTGCTCCCTGCACTTCTGCTCCAGTTTCTCCATTTCGGAGTGGAGCATCTCGCTCTCCTTCAGCTTCTCCTGGCAGAGGGCTTGGCTGGAGCTTGGCTCCTGCTCCTTGTGTCGGATCTTCTCCTCCAAGCTTTTGAGAGACATCTCCTTGGAGTACACGATGGACTTGATGCTGTCAATCTCGGCTTCTCGGGTCCTGGCGACCTCCAGGAAGCCCTGCAGCTCATTTTCCATCTTGGCCGCCCGCTCCTTCAGTGCCTCTACAGAAGCCAGCTCCCCCTTCAGCTTCACAACGGTCTTCTGCAGGTCTCTCAGCTCCTCATTGCGGGAGACGTTTTTCAGCCGGAGCTCATCCAGCTCCCCTTCCTTCTCCTCGATCACCTCCAGGGACCTGGCCAGCTCCTGCTGGTGAGCCGAGCGCTCGGCCCTCTGTTCATTGATGGAGCTCTGCAGCTGGACTTCCAGCTCTGCCTTGCCGACTTTCTCTGCTACGAGGGCTGCCTTGGCTTGTTCCATCTCCTTTGCCAGGTTCTTCAGCTCAGCATCTCGAAGAGCTAGTTCCTGTTTCTGCTGCTGAGAGGCTTCTTCTAGCCTGGCACTCAGCTGCTTAACCTCAGCAGACAGTTTCTCCACTTCTAATTCTCTCTCTTTCAGGACCGCTGCAGCCCTGGAGAGGTCAGACTCCGCCGTGCTTAGCTCCTCCTGCTTCCGTTCTCCAAGACGCTTCACTGAAGCTTCAAGCTCCGTCGTCTTGAGTCTTTCAGCGGACAACTCCTTTGTGACAACCTTGAGCACCTCGGATGCTTTCTTTGCATCCATCTCCAGCTGAGCCATGCGTTGGGCAGCCTCCTGGTGGGACACCGCTGTTCTCTCCTGCAGAGAGGAGAGATCTTCCCTGAGTTTTAGCTCCATGCTCTCCTTCTCCTTGATCTGCGTGAGGGCATTGGAGAGTTCAGTCTGAAGCAGCGCCAGCCTCTCTTCTTGCTCCGTGGTCAGGCGCGTCATCTCTGTCTGCAGCTCTGTCACCTTGCTCTGCTCCGCCTGTAGCTGCCGGCACGCCTGTTTGTGGTCTTCACTCAGAGCTTTCAGGGTCTCCTCCAGCCTCTCACTCGCTCCTTCATCCCCTTTAGCGGCCGAAGACATTTCTGCTAGCTGGCATTGCAGACTCTCTGTCTTCGCCCTGTATTCATCTCCCAGCTGCTGCAACTGCAGCACCAGCGCCTGTCTCTTAGCTTGTTCCTCACCCACTTCCTGTACAGCCTGGTCTCGGCGCTCTGACAGCTTCTGGACCTGGGACTCCAGCTCGCTTATCCTCTTAAGATTCCCTTCAAGGGTCTCTGAAGCTCTCCTCTTCTCGTCCTCCAAGATCCCCTCCGTGTTCCGGACGGACTCTTCCATGGACAGGAGCCATTCTTGGAGTTGAGCGTTTTCCTTGGCCAGCCTCTCCTTGTCCGAGAGTTTCTCCTGACTTTCCTGCAGCTTGTTCTCTAGTTCTCGGAGCTGGGATCTCAGAGACTCAACAGCTTCAGCTTGGGCCTTGCTCTGGGAGCACTGGGCAGTGAGCTCATGGACTTTGGCATCTAGGTCTTGGACTCTCTGATTCAATTCCGCCTTTTCCCTCTGCATCTCTACGACAGAGAGCTGGCTGTCATCTCTGGCTTTCTCCAACGTTTGCAGCTGAGAGGTCATGCTTGCCAGCTCGGCTTCCCTTTCCTGGAGCTGCCGCAGAGCAGACTCCCTTTCCTGGGTGGCCTTTGCATGTTCTTCTCTTTGTCTGGCTTCCCCTTCGCTTGTGGCTTCCATCTGCTGGGTGAACTGCGCCAGCTTTTCCTCACTTTGCTTCAGGGTGTCACTGAGCTGGTCCACGTGAAGGCTCAATCCTTGGATGGTCTCCTTGGACGATTGCTCTTGCTTCTGGAGATCTTCGACCAGCTGTCCCTTCTGAATCCTCTCCTCTTCCACCTGCTGGTGAAGAGTCGCCATCTCCTGGTCCCTCTGGAGGAGGAATCCATTGAGCTTCGCGATCTCTGCGGTGAGCGTGTTTACCTGGGCGATCAGGCGCTCCTCCTGCGCTCTGGTGTCCTGCTCCAGCTTCTCTTTAGCCAGCTGGAGCTCAGAGACTGAGCCCTGGAGGTTGGCGATGAGGCCCGTGAGCTGAAGTTTCTCCTCTTCAAAGCGGCTCCGTTCAGACTGGAGATCTGCCTCACGGAGACTCTTCTCTTCTGCCAGCTGAAGGATTGTGGCTTGGAGCTCTATACCTTTAGCAGTAAGGCTGGCCACTTCCTGCTTTAAGTCTTCAAGCTGAGGAGGAGGAGAAAGAAAGGAAACTCATCAGTGACACACCACAACAGTTCAGTTCTGACCTAAGTGTTGTCCACGGCCATGTTGGTGGGAGACGTTCTCCCGCCAGCGCAGCTCCCACCCCTTGGAGAGGCAGAGTAAATATCCCATACAGCGTCTTCACCAGACCAGCTGCAGCAGCACATAGCACTTCTCGTACAGGCCTGGCCTGTGTTTTCAGTTCTCCCACCCTCGCCAGGCCGCAGAGTGCACACCGCTTTTACTAGGCTGCCACCCCTTCAACAAGGGGCTGGGAATGAATCTCTGCACACAGATTTCTCCGCTCTCCTCAATAGATCAGGGTGTTTTTCTGGAATCCTCTGCGCTTGCTGCCCATGTAGTTTTCTTTGACTTGAGCAAGAAGCCGTACCTTCAGGATGTCCCCCAACACCTCTCCTTTCTCCTGTGGGGCACTCTCCCCCAGCTTTGATAGCTGGTCCTCCAGCAGAGAGATCTTCCCCTGCTGAATCTCCAGCTTCTCTTCCAAGCATTTCTGGGGAACGAGACACAAAACTGAGAAAAGCGGCCAGAACTGGAAGGGAAACAATCACAGGAATGTGGGGCTGGAAGGGACCTTGAGAGGGTCACATAGTCCAACCCACGTCTAGAGGCAGGACTATGGCAGGGGTTTGTCCAACCCGTTCTTACAAACCTTCAGTGGTGGGGATCCCACAGCCTTTCTGGGAAGCCTGTTCCAGAGCTTCGCGACCCTGGGAACTAGGAAGATTTTCCTAAAAAAATCAACCCTAAATCTCCCTTGATATCAAGTCCATTACTTCTTTTCTACCTTCAGAAGATGTGCAGAACAATTGATCACTGTCTTAATAACAGCCCGTAATATATCGGAAGGCTTATCAAGTCCCCGCTCTCAAGACCAGGCCAAGTTTTTGTGAGCCATTGGTTGTTTTTGGTGTTTCTCTGGCCTCCCTCTAGTTTGCCCACAGGCAGCAACTGGAGTCCCACTTAGTTGATAAAACTCGCTGCATCTTTGTCCAGCACTCCATGGCCCCCTCTTCAGGCTCTGCACCGCAGACCTCTTTTCTCAGAGGGCTAGAAAAGGAGTCGGCTCATGCCAACGCACTTGCATGTTGGAATTACTGCGGATCAACGCAAGGCCCTCCACCCTCAGAAACAGGCCTGCTGTCTCCAGGGCGCCCAAGTGTGGCTGAGTCCTCATCACTCACTGCATCAGCAGCCCTGTTGCAGAGGAAATGCCTGGCTCTGCCAGGCACCGGCCCACCCTGCCGTCCGGTCAGACCACACAACCTACCTTCTCGTGGAGGGCGGCATGTAGCTCATTCTCCAGTTGGGTTTGTTTCTCCCCCGACTCCACCAGGGCTGCATTGTGCTCCTCCGAGAGTTCATTCAAAGCTTCCTGCAGCTGCATCAGGTGGCTGGCCAACTCCCGCAGCTGAACCAAAACAACCCCGAACACTGCCTGGTTAACAAGGATCAGGGCTCTCTGCAAAGCCCTGAGCCGGGATCATCGCCTGTATTCCGAGTCATCCCAGACCTGTTGTATCACCAGCCGCGTACACGTTTGTTTATTCGCTCAATCCCGCCCGGAGGGAGTCACCATTATCCCCAGGGAACAGAGGCAGAGGGTATTTAAATTACGCAGGAAGTGGGTGTGTCCCGTCACCAGACACGCCTTCCTTCCCATCTCAACTACGTCCCCTGAAAGCAGCATGGCCAAGGGCTCAGCTGAACGCATACGGGTCATCCACATGTTTGAAACAAAAAGAAGCTGAATGGCAAAGCCTCCATTTGCAGCCGATTCAAATGACGTACGGCAAATTTACTCTCCAACAGACTTCACCGTCAGGGCAGTCAACCCAAAAACCAGGTCTTGGACAGAACGAGCCATTATAAATGCAGCCATCACTCCGGCGAGTGCAGTGCTTTGTACCGTTACCGTGTGGGAAAAGGGGGGCCCTGTACCTTGAAAGAGAGATCCCCATTCTCCTCAGAGAGCTGGTTGATTTTTCGGTCCATCTGGCCCTTTTCAGTCTTCAGGTCCTGACACTGCTTTAGGGCCTCGTGCAAACGCATGATCAGGCTGTGGGAGAGAAGATGAGGTTGTCCTGCTGTGCACCAAGACCGAATCAAGAGAGCAAGGAAGTCCATCCTTTTAATCCTTCTGAGGAAGCTGATGCAGGAACTGGGCACCTCCAGCCACTAAGTCTAGAAGCAGAAGTCCATTTCCAGACTCCCTGGAATGCATCAAGTCTGCTGCAAAGGGGACGCTAACAGACTGCTGTAGGATTCCACCTGGCAGACACCCAGCAGGGACCAGGCATGCCAGGAGGAAGCAGAACAACAACAGAGTCCTGTGGCACTATTAAAGACCAACAGATTTATTTATCGCCTGAGCTTTCGTGTTAGTCTTTAAAAGTGCCACAGAACTCTGTTGTTTCTCTACAATAGACTAACACGGCTCCCCCTTTGGAATAGGAGGAAGCAGGACAGCTCTCTGTGACGTGCTCAGCCTAAATGCACCACTGCAGATTGAGCAGCGGTGGCCAGGATTCAGAGACAAGGCGGCATGCCATGGGGTTTGGGAACCCGCTCACTAGCTTTGTCTGCCTCTCTCTGCTCTCACTGGAAGGACGGTGCATGCCCTGCAAAAGGAGCGGGTGCCGTACGTGGAGCAGACATTCGCTCCCTAGACCCACAGCTAGGGGAGGACAATATCAGTTGACACCAGCTGTTGCAGAACCTTCTGAGGCCCCGTTTTCTGATAGGACAGGAAAATACCAGGATTGGGGTTTGAAGAGTTGCATAGCCCCCCCCCCACTGAGTCAGCATGAATATGGGGACAGCACCTGTATGCCTGGATACTCATGAGGAACTGTGGCAGGGAGCCTCCTACCTGACATCGCAGAGGATCTGTGCCAGGTGAAGTTTTCCAATCACTCGTGGCGTGTGCATTACAGAAACGATGCACAACGCCTGGGTGTCAGCCTAGCAGGAGTCCTGGTAGAAAGATGCTAGCTCGGAGGGATTACCTTTCATTCTTCTCCCGCAGCTCTTCCAGCTGCTTCGGCTCCAGCTGGTCAGCGGCTTGTCTCTCGTTGAGAAGAGCCAGGCGGTCGATCCGCTGCTGCATCATAGTGATTTGAGTCTCTGGGGAGGAGGAAAAGAAGCAGCAGTTACCAACCGGTTACTGTTTGGAGGCTTAAACGACAGGCTGAATGATCTCAGTCCACTTCGCAATGGGTGGGCATCCACGCCACAAAAGCCGACCCAAGCCTGTACTGACTGTACCAGGAGGAGCCTCCGGCCAGCGGGGCCCAAGCAAGGCCTGTATCTGGTACCTGACTCCCAGACCCGGCTCACTCGCACGGCTGTGCTGGACCAGCCTTTCGGTTCTGGTAACTCAGGGAAATCAGCATCACGGGGAGACCACACAGCCAACAGGGAAAGCCACCAAGAGTTGCTCATTTCAGATACAGACGGTACAGAACTTGGTCAGAACTTGGAGAGGGGGGAGAACTCACATGGGACCACCGGATCCCTTGCGGTAACCTGACAGAGGGCGTAGGATTTTTACGGAGATCCCGTAGGTCGGATATTTGCTCTAGTTCACCAAAAGCTGACACGGGAGGTATATTGCATTAACTACAAGGGTATCTTGTTTACTACACTCTGGAACACATGTCATGATTTTCTGCACTATGTAAGCATTTGTCTCCAATACTTCTTGTTACTGTTTGAATCTGAATCTCTTGTGCCTCGTGAAAACCAATTTATACTCGGCTGCTCTCTAAACCGTCCAAGTGCGCTCTGTTACGTGGAGCGGAGATCTGAGGTGCACGGTTTCTATGGAAGCAGGGATCTTGAAAATACTGCAAGTATCTAGTGCAACAGGGGCTGGATACTCCGGGGAAAGGTTTGAAGGCTGGAGAACGCCTCCTGCTAGGTGACAGTGTGGCCGACAAGGCCCAGAGTGTTTGTGTTGACCGTGGAGCTGGAAAGGAAGAAATTGTGGCAGGAAGAGGGTGTGCCAATATATAGTCAGCCTGAAGTTTCCTTTCAGCCATGGAGATCCGCAGGTCCCCCACTATTCCTAGATCACACGGCTAGTTACTGACCCTTCTCTGTGATGAGCTTGCGGTTCTCTGCCAGCTCCAGCTCCAGCTCATCCCGGTTTTCCCTCTCGTCTGCCAGCTGCTTCTTCAGCCGTCTCAGCTGGAACTGCGGGGTCTGCATGATGTCACCCATGGGGGAGGCAGGGGAGCTGGGAAGCAAGCTATGAAGAAAGCACCAGCCATGTGACACATGATACCGACGGTCACCCCCACATTTACCACTTAGCAGAATCTGACGGCACGTATCACACCTCAGGATACCGGCCCATCCCTCAACATCACTCACTGAATGGGGCTCAGTCCTGGGAGGTATGCAGAAATACCTTCCCTTCCAGGGCCGGGCTCCTTCAAAATCCCTTTTAAACCCCAGGATACGAGAGATTTTAGTTTAGCTCTCACTGAATCGTCTCTGATCTTTGCTTATGGAGCGAGTGTCTCCTCCAGCCTTTCACAAGCCGCCGCGGATTGGCTTTTAACACGTGAGCAGGCTGACCAGAGCCTGAGAGATGCTCTTTGCCACTGGCTCTCTGAGACGGGATACGGGCTAAATGGAGCAGTGGTCTGAACTGATCTGGCAATTACTGTGTTCCTATAGGCGCTGTTCGCGGTAGGAAAGGCCCAGCTCTTATCTCCTCCCCTAGGGCCCTCGGAGGCCATTGAAGCTGGGCTCCCCTCTGAAAGCCCATCTGCCCAGGAAGGCAGAGAACATACTTGTTCATGCTGGATGAGGAGGCGATCTTCTGCAGCTCCAGGAAGCGCACCTCCGGCTTGTGCTGGCGGGAGAACACGGGGGAGTACTCCTCGGAGCTGGTGCTAGAGATGCTGGAGGATGAAAGCGGCACTAGAGAGAGCAAACATGAGACCCTGAGTGAACCTGCTTTAATGCCGGAAAGGATGGCTTCAAAGCATAAAACCTCAGGTTTCAAAGGCCTATGTTCCTAGGAGCCACAGGTTCTGTGACAGGCCGGCGTCAGGGCTGAGCTAAGCAGTAGAAGCCATAGAGACAAATAGCCGTGAGCACACCTTCACGTCCCTGAAACTCCTCCGACAGAGATGCTATCCTAATGGCCCTGCCACCGCCAAAGGAAAGAAACATCTCTAGATGCTTAAAGAAAACTTGGCTTGACGGCATTGTCTAGAAAGGCATGGCTTAGCAGCAGTGGGAAAATCTAGCCCTGTTGTGTCCTTAGGGGACCCAATTCTCCACGGTTTAAACCGGGGGTTCTCAATCCCTGGCCCGCACAGCCGCACCCCACTGTTGGGAGCCCGCAGCCACCTGCTCCTGGCTCGCGGCTGGACTGCGGCCGCCCACCTCCCTACCCCGGTGCTGGGCTCTCCCCGGCCGGTCAGCAGAGGCAGGGGCCCCTAAGCAAGGAAGGAGGGAGGTGCTGGCCAGCCAGGAGGAGCCGGGAGAGAGCTGGCTGGACCAGGGCCATGGCCAAGCAGGCTGCTGTCCAGGGGAGGGCCAGCAGGGGCGCCCTGTCCTGGTCCAGAGCAGGGCAGGACACCCTGGGGGAAAGGACCCGGACCAGAGCTGACCGGCGGGGAGTGCTGTGCTGGGCCAGTTCGGGCTGAGCCGGGCCCAGCGCTGTCTCCCCCATTCACCCGGAGGAGCAGAGCAGAGGGGCTCACATCTGCCCAGGGCGGGGCTTGTGTCCAACCCATAGCATCAGCGCTGGGAGAGAGAGCCCGGCCCGGTTCCTCGGGGGCCCATCTGGGCCAGCCCAGAGGCAGGGGAGGTTCCGGGTGCTTATGAGCATCCAGCCCTTTAAGGAGCAAAACAAAAACAAAAACGAAAACACACACTTTAAAAAACTTTTTAAAAAATCTTTTTGGCTCAAGGGCCAATAATATAATTTTTTAGAAACCTGAAGGGCCACCAGTCTATTTCATTTTTTTAAATATGTATTTATTTATTTACAATTAAAACTTGATTTGAAATGAATTAAGTTGTAATTAATTAGACGGGTGGCCCTTCAGGGTTGGAAAAAATTATATCTGTGGCCCTCGAACCTAAAAGGTTGGGAACCACTGGTTTAAACTCTCTCTCTGGTTCTTTGCTTGTTTCTGTGTTACATAACTCAGCGAAGGTGATGGGATGTGGCTGGTTTGCAGTGGGCTAGAATCGCTGGGTTGCCGTATTTTAGTAAAATGATTGGTTAAGGCACAGCAGAGCAGCACCCAAGTTTTAACCACATAAGCGGGGATCCAAAAGGAAGTTCTTTGTAACCGAACTCCAGGACACGGCCCACGTTGACCAGACCTCAAAACCCTGCCAACCACACTGGGCAGAAGCAGGAATCCCCAGAGGATCTAATCTTGACTGGCCACCGGGAGACATTTGTCTCCCTTATTGGGTGGGGTGAACATTGTATGTTTGGTGTGTGTGTTAATAACTAGAGAACAAGGACATTATGGGCAAGGTTCCTTCACCGGTAAAAGATCCTGCAAACCCTCAGAGAATTACACCCGGACGCAACGGTCAATTTACCAGGTTACACCCGCAGCCCGATGGTCTGGAAATGGGTGACCCTGAGCCCTCACGTTGAGCTGGGGACGGGTAGATGCCTTTCCCCCAGAGCCCTGTGGATTGGGAGGTGCCTTAACCAGGTTCCGCCTTGAGCCCTACGGAATTGGGTTACGGTCGGGTGCTCTAGTGTGCGAGAAACATCAGCTTAGCCCTTCCTCCTTCCAAACAGGTCAGATAAGGCCTTACACCCCTCCTCTCCACCTCCTCTTCTCTGCTCTTCGTACACGCGGCCCTCACCTCTCTTCTGCAGGAAGATCTCCAGGTTCTCATGCAGACTCTCTTCATTGTCGAGCACAAACTTGAGGATCGTCGCCAGCTCAGCCTGACACAAACGACACGCATGGCGGCGTTAGGAGCCGTGCTGCGGTTGCAGCCCCCGTAGCTAGCGACCGTGCAAGCACTGGGAAGGCAGCACAGGAGGATACCGTCTCCCTATACCCCAATCTGTTGGGCTGGGAAGGGGAAGCTGTCACTGGGAGCCAGAAGTTAGAGCCTGGTCAAGTCAGAGGGGTCTGCATTCAAGCAGAGTCCACACCCAAGATTACCTGTCACTGGCCAGGGAGAAGGAGAACGATTCCTCCGAGTCCCTCCATCTCAACAGCTTCATAAAGCAGATTAATGAACCCATTTTCCAGGTGATGGAACTGAGGTTAAGTGATGCCCCCAAGGTCACACTGCCACAATAGCAGGGATGGGAGGATGCTGCCCCACCCCGTCACACCCATTGCTTGGGGAGGGGCTGTAGGAAGAATCCGACCAGCAACTGGATGGCAGCAGAGGAAGGGGAATGTCCTGCGAAAGCCTCCAGTGGGCACCTGAGTGCATCGGGAGAGGGTTACCTGGATTTCATACTCGAATTCGGTCCAGTCCCTGGGACTTTTGGTGATCATGGAGGCATGGTAGAGGAGCAGCAGGGCCACCTGGAAACAGACAGGACAGCCTCACAAAGGAGGAACCAGCATTGCACGTCCCTCCACTAGCTGCACACCCCAGGCTGGGGAGAGCGCGGAGACGCTCACCCCTCTGCTCAGGAGTTACGATTTATACCTCCCGGGGATGAAGTGCAGGGTGCCCTGCACAGACCGCATCTGGAAGGGGAAGGAAGCGCTTAGATGTTCCTCCAGCTTGCACTCCATACCCCTTGCGGCGTTCGCACACTTCAGGTGGCCCCCGGGTCCCTTTCGGTTTAAATTTAGTGAGGACAGCTGTCACATCGAATAGCCCGTGAGACTTGCCATCCCCAGGCGAGCCCGCTCTGCACTGAGTGCCGGCCCAGGTGCAGAGACACCCAAGAGCTGCGGGTACCTTGGCCAGCTCCAGCTCCTCTCCGTCCAGCAGTTTCTGTCTGGACACGGGGCTTTCTGTGGCCGACTTGTGCTTGCTGCGCTCTGCAACGAGAATCGAGCGTTCCGGTTAACGCAGGAGCTTCTCCGGCACACATTCCTGCACTGACCCCTGGCCCCCTCCATAATCTTCTGCTTCTCATGGCACCGTGGGCCAACCTCCCACCCCAACCCTCACTCTCGCACCACTCCGCATCAGAATGAGGGCTGGTGTAAACAGACACCACAGATCTGAAATACAGGGAGAAGGGACTCACGGCCAGGCCTCGCCTCTATAATCATGGTGCCCTGTCTGTTCCCTGCCAGTAATCCCTCTGGATAACCGTTCTAGTGCCAATTCTGACCAGGCTGGGCTTCCTCTGGCCCTCCCCTTCCTGCAACACCCTGGGGATCTCTCTGCTCCCTTTAGTCTTCTACTGCCAGCTCCCCGCAGACCATCAACCCAGAGCTCCGGCTCACACGCCCACTTCCCCGGGAGATTTAGCTCAGTAACTAATAGACACAGGTACTCTGGCTGGGTTTGGCGGAGGCGCAAGGAGGTCGACGACCCAAAGGTCTGGCCGTTCACTGGGGCTGTTAGCATTGGAACGAACGCCCCCCCATCAGCACCTACTGTTCTGCGCTGACCACTGCACCACGCTACCTCCTGTGCATCCGGCCATAGAATACGCATTTGCAGGCGCCCCTAAGCACTGCTGCTTGATGCCGTGAACTCAGGATGACAGCTTACATCCAAGGCGCCTTGGCTACATGGACGACCCTGACCTATTTTACCTTAGAGATCCTGGAACTAGGCCACAACCCCGGGGCAGAACACGCAAGGAGGCGGGGAGCGCAGACCCAGCTGTTTCTCTAGCGCCGGGCTGAGCAGAGCCTTACTCTGTAGGAAGCTGCGGATGAACTCGATCCTCTCCGGCAAGGGCTGCTGCAGAACGGACTGTCCCTCTTCAGAGCCATGGCTGAAAGAGTTTACACGGGTTACTGCAATACTCGGAGCCGAAGCGGAGCGGGTGCTGCTCCTCCAGGGTGTGTTGCTCTATGGGTGGTAATAGACCGTACGCCTCGCCTATTTCCTATGCCAGCTACAGCAAGAAGTACAGTTGCGTCGGATATTCCCACTAGGACTGGGGTGCACCCAGATCACGCCGCCTACAAACACTGACAGGATGCGGCCTATCCCACACACTTGGACACCCCCCTCCAGATTCCAGCAAGGTCCAGCTGGTCAACCCACTCCTCCCTGTTTGTATGGGAGCCCGCCTTGTTTATTTCCTTGTTTGTGAGCGGGCCAGGACAGCACAGCCGTGGAGGGAGCATCACTGCTGATGACTGGCCGGCAGAGGGCACTCCCAGATATCCATTCCTCCACGAAATGAGCATGTTTGTGGATTTAAAGCGTGCCCCCACCCTCTCAGGCATTTCTAATCTGGGGAGAAGCAGCTTGTGGACTGGAATCATTGTTACACGGCTCCAGAATAGATTTGCGCTTGGAAAGTGCCTCTTGCTACCTGGAAAGATCCTGAAGTGTCCCCATTTGTGCCCCCATTCCCCATCTGCTAGAGCTGGTCTCTTGGAGAGCTTTTCACGGGTCTGACCACTCCGGGGCTTTAAAAGAGGTTGATTGTCAGAGGCCAAACATGACCAGAGCATGGGCCAGATTCCTGCACAGTCAGTAGACACGCACTCTTACACCGAGTCTGGTTTAGCTGCTTGGAAAGTTGCACTGAATTTTTAAGAGGAGGAACTGGGAATCACCTGCCAGGGCCCTGCTCAAGACGTCACATTGTCCCTACAAGAGCTGACGGCATTCGCTCATGCACATGCTGGCAACCCTTGCTAGCGTCAGCCTCTCTGACATTCTGCTCTTCCGGGGGAACCCGCGGGCCTTGAACTCAGAGGTCTGGCTGGGAAGCAAAAAAGAGCATTGGGTGCGGATTTTGCATTTGGAATTTTCATCTGCCGGTGGGGCATCAGCACCCTGGGATTTTCAAACCAGTCTCCTCGGACTTCAGAGAGTGGGACTTGCAGATCAGCAGGTCCCACCACGCCTTCCCTACCGCACCACCATGTGTGTCTCTGTACTACCGCCAGACCCAGAACCCATGCGTCTTGGGCTGCTAATTTGTTAATCCGAGTTAGAAAGCAGAGGGAGGAGATTATCCAGAGCTGACTAAATATATCCCCTGCAGCAGCGCCTTCCTCCACAGTCAGATCCCAGCTCGAGAGCGAGTTCTCATCACACAGCAGGAGAAAGAACTGCAAGTGACATGGTTCCACGACGCCCTGCATTTCAGGAGTCTGCGTGTAAACGTGAACGAGTCTCACGCCACCCTCTCCTACCAAGGACTCCTTTCTAGCTCAATTATTACATATGCCTAAATCCTGGAGCATGCTCGCTTCCAATACTTCAGCTTCCATGACCTCTGAGCCTTTTTATCACACCAACAAAAATTGCTCTCCAAAGAGTTATCCTACAAATCCGATCCCCAAAACATGTCCTCCCCACAGGTCTCAGCACTGCTCAGGTATGAAAATGAATACAGAGCCCTTTGTAGGAGCGCTAGGCAGCCTAGCATTCCCAGAGGGCAGCAAAGATACAGGGAAGAGGAGCCTGGCAGTCTGCTAAAGAAAGGCCTCGTCGCTCTCAAAGAACTCAGGGCCCCGTAAATTGACAGGGGATTTCCTGGATTCGACATGCTGCAACTCAGAACAAGCGTCTATGGGAACACGGCGCGGATCTGTCCTCTGTGATCTTGGCATCACCCAGGTAATCTTCTGCAAGCAGAATGAGTTCAGCACCTCTGACACGGCCGGAGTCCTTCAGAGCAGCCGCCGCAGGAGAGGGAGCTGGATTCTCCAGTGGACAGTGCATCGTTAGAGGAATTACCCGAATTCTAACCGCAGGGCCAAATTCCGGCCTTGGTTACACCTGTGCTGCCCCAATGAAGGCAAGATTAACTACTGACCGTGATGTCTGGGAAGGAAAGAAAACTGCTCGATTCCAGGGGAGCCTGCAGTTAGAAAAGCCAGCTTTTTACCCTCTTGACAGTACATTGTAGCCGTGTCAGTCCCAGGATATGAGAGACACAAGGTGGGGGCGGTCATATCTTTTACTAGACCAACCCCTGCTGGGGAGAAAGACGAGTTTTGAGTTACCCAGAGCTCTCCTTCGGGTGTGTGAGAGGCACTCACGTCAGGGTGAAATATGGAGCAGAGTGTCGAGATGTTGTAAGATACCAGCCCAGGTGTAGTGGGCAGTTAGTGTCTCAGCAGTCACAGGAGAAAGTTATTCTGAGTCACGGTTCCCAAGGGAAACAGAGTCCTAGATTCGTTAGTCTTTAAAAGTGCCACAGGGCTCTGTTTCTCTGCAACAGACGAACACGGCCACCGCTCCAAAAAGGGGAGCCGTGTTAGTCTACTTCAGCAAAACAAACAAGGAGTCCTGTGGCACCTTTACACACTAACTAATCTATTCATCACACGAGTTTTTGTGGGAGAGAAATCCCACTTCAAACGTCTGACGAAGTGGGATTTTTCTCCCACAAAAACTCATTCGATAAATAAATGCGTTAGTCTTTAAAAATGCCCCAGGACTCCTTGTTTGTTTTGTGGGTTTCAGATTGTTGCAATAAGTCTTAAATCCAGTGTCTAGCGAAGTTAGGAATTTCAGCTCCCAGGCTCACCTTCTGAAGGCTCCGTGCAGGTTTCCTTCGAGGGTGAGGACGGAGAGGTGAAACATGGAGTGATCATTTTCTGACAAGTGCACACCGAGAGGATTCATGCGGAAACCTGAGGCAGAGTCGGCACCGAGCCCCACGCTGGCATTTACACCCAGCTGGTTCTCAGCACAGAGCTGCATTGTCACAGGGGTTGGTCAGTCCTGCGACAGACTATATTTTAGAAAGGACTGGATCTGAAATAACCTAAGGATCAAGGTTGGGCGGAGAGAAAAGAAAAGTCAGATTTTTCCACTATGGGAGGAAGACGCTTCAAACCCCAAATGCTGGGGCAGTCGGAATTCCTACCAGGAAAAACCACAGTAAAAGTTCTGGTGTGTGTTTGCTTTTCAAGGGACTTGATAGCACACGGCACAAAGCAGCCAGGATTACACACACCTCCATCTCTCCCAGCAGCGTCCGAAAGGCCCCCAAATGATAGGAAGGCCCTGGAGCGACGCTCAGCTACCAAGGCGATGGGGTGGCTGCCTAAAACCCTCCAATTCTCGATTAGAGACCAGCAAAGGGAAACTTCTACTCACATTTTGTCGATGATCTTGACGAAGACGCGGCAGTCCTGGAGCTCCAACAGAGCGTTCAGGGGCTTGTCGACTTTCAGACTGTTCACCTGGGGACAGGAGAGTCAAAATCTAGGGATCCGCTGCCAAGCTCTGCCAGTGACCGACTGGGTGACCTTGGCCTCGGGAGCTTAAATCCTGGGGCAGGAGCTGGCCTAATTCAAGCCCTGAATCTTGCCCCCCTCCAACAAAGGACCATCTGCCCAATGCAACTCTTCTACTCTGTGATCAGACAATTAACAGCGAAGACGAGACATTAACACGCACCTCGTTCATAATACATTCCCTCCCAGATGCTCAGAGGCAGCATAAAAAGTTTTCTGCCCCGAATTACAGCTAGGCCGACCGGACAGGCTAGTGTCAGCTGCACAGGAAGAACCTCCAGTGCAGGTCTCGCCTGGCTTCCAGCTGTTCACTAGCCACTAGAGAGACTCGTGGCCCCCGCGCTGGTTTCAGGCAGGTATCCAAGCCGGGCTGATCAAGCACAGTGTTTCCAGTCACTCATCAACCGGCATGGTGAGCAAACTTCATCCTGCCCCACGAATCTACTGCCAGCTCTCATCAGTGGACCCCAGAGCCATGCAGAGAGCCGCCGAGAAGGTTATAACGCAAGGCAGGAAGACAAGACCCAGCCGTGTTCATGCAGCTTCATTCCTTCTAAGGATCAGTCCCGCAGAAGAGGTTCCCCACCGCCCCCGCTCCCAGCCCACGTCCCCAGGGAGAGGAGAACGATCAAAGTGGCAGGAGTAAGTAGGAGGCCTTTGTACCACGGAGAGAAAAGTCTCTCCACCCATGCCACATGGCAGGCGGGCAGAGAAAATGAAGCATGGACACTTTACCCAAGCCAGGAGAGCACCGGCCCTCGTAGTGCGAAGAGACATCTTTGTGACGCCGCCCGGTTACCTTCCAAACCTAGAAGGGCCAAGAAGAAAAGTAGTTAAAGCCTGAATATAGCAAGCAGATTCGTGTCCAGCCGACACTGGACATGGATTTAGGTAAGGGAGGACCTAACGAAAGGCCACTCTGCTCTTACAGCGCCTTTGCTCTGCGAGCTCGGCACATTTTGCAGAAGCAGTGGGAAGACAGCATCCCAATTTACTGGCAGGAAAGCAGAGGAAGCGACTATTGCAGCAACGCCAAATATAGGACAGGTTTCCTGGCTTCCAGACCCCTTCTGGTGGGCATTGCCGGATATATTCAGCACCTCTCCTCCTGGAAGAGCTCAGTTCCTTATGAACCAGTCCAGGGGAAATCATTTTAGCCAAATGCAGCCACTTCTGGGGCAGAACAAATGCATTTCTGCCCCATGCAGCAGCGTTGCAACTGTTTAGGGCGAGTATCAGCAAACGCCGCATCCAACTGAATGCACGGTGACATAATAGTCCGAGGACATGAGTTTCCACCTTGAAACGCAGCTCAGACGCCAATTAAAAAGACCTTGGATCTATGTTGTCTGAGCAGGGTCTCAGCTGGAAGTGTTTATGAGGTCACTTCGCCAAGCAGGTCTCTCTGCGACAAGGCAGCTGGATTACAGGAGTGCTGTTGTGCTGGGAGCTGCCCAAAGACAGCAGGAGACAGCCCCTGCCCCGAACGGCTTCAGTCAGATAGCCAAGACAGACCCAGTGCAGGGGAACAGACTCTGTGGGATAGCTGGTCCCAGCTCTGCTCCCCGAAGGCAAACACGTTAATCTTTGCTGGGCATTTTAAAGTATGCCGAGACTGACGGGGAGGGCTCCAGTTCAAAGGCGTCTCCCCACTGTTGATGTGGGGAACGGGAGATGGGGAGACCAGATCCAGCACTGTTGCAAACACGAATTGGAGTCACACTAGGACTGGATTTAACCCTCCATATCCATTTATGAAATCCGCTTCCAAACTAGCCACCACCCGAGATTTAGCAACCGTTTGTGTGACCTCCTTCCCCTCCACCCCCCAGCACTGGGCTCCACTCCCCTAGCTCTTGGAGGGGTGGGGATGGCACCAGAGTTTCAAACAAGATACAAGTACAAGGGTAGGGGCTGGAGGAATTGAATTACAAGTTGCAGGGAGGACAGGCAAGACCGCCCTGGATCCTCCCAGGCACTTCCCAGCCCCAGATTAGTAGAGAAGTGTCGTTACCGATTTCAGACAATGACAGACACTAGAGTATTTCAGTCCCCAAAGGCGTTTGCTAGCCCCACTCAAAACTCTGGCTCAGCTCACTGTAGGACCAGCCCTGTTCCCCAGTGCCTTGCATTTCAACGCCCAAGCTCTGGCCGACCCCCATTTCCCTGCCAGTCTGAGGAGCAGACCCACGGAGAGGAGTGCTTATAGGACTGGAGAGAGAATTGGGGTTAAGGACCCCCAACTCCTAACACAGCTCAGACACCAGCTCTTTTTGTGACCTTCAAAACAGTCTGCCTTTGATTCCGCCCCTGGGCGGCAGGGACAGAGCCTGCCTGCTTCCCAACGGGATTGCCAGGAGCGGCTGATGTTTGTTAAGTGCCACGGAAAGTCATTCTGCTAACGCGTGCTACCCGGTGCAGCACCCCCTCATTCAGCCCCCAAGGGCAGCTACAATAAGACAGCATTCGCTGGATCACCCTTCTGCCAGCCGCAAAGTTTAAATCCACGGCTTCACCAACAGAAGGGAGGGAGTCAGTGGCATAAAGGACTAAAACCGACCTGCTCTGTAGCAGACTGCTAGATTTCTTTGGTTTCTAGCGGCAGCCGCCTCGGTTTCCCTTCCTTCTCCTCTAAAGCAGTGGTTCCCAACCATACCCCTGGGGGTACATCAGCTTCTCTAGACCAGTGTTCCTGAACTGGGGGGCGCGATCACCAGCAGGGCTGGAAGGGTCACAAGTGTGCTGCTCCAGGCTGGGGACCGATCGGCTAAGTAGCAGCGCTGTAGAAAAGGACCTGGGGGTTATGGTGGACGGGAAGATGAATATGAGCCAACACTGTGCCCTTGTTGCCAAAACGGCCAATGGCATATTAGGCTGCATCAGTAGGAGTATTGCCAGCAGATCGAGGGATGTGATAATTCCCCTCTATTCGACACTGGTCAGGCCGCATCTGGAATACTGTGTCCAGTTTTGGGCTCCTCACTACAGAAAGGATGTGGACAAAGTAGAAAGAGTCCAGCGGAGGGCAACAAAAATGATTAGGGGGCTGGGGCACATGACTTATGAGGAGAGACTGAAGGAACTCGGCTTATTTAGTCTACAGAAGAGAAGACTGAGGGGAGATTTGATAGCAACCTTCAACTACTTGAAGGGTTGCTCCAAAGAGGAGGGAGCTAGGCTGTTCTCGAGGGTAACAGAGGACAGAACAAGGAGCAATGGTTTAAAATTACAGCTGGGGAGGTCAAGGTTGGATATTAGGAAAAACTTTCTCACTAGGAGGGTGGTGAAGCATTGGAATGGGCTATCTAGGGAGGTGGTAGATTCTCCGTCTTTGGAGATATTTAAGGCCCGGTTAGACAAACCCTGGCTGGGATAATATAGGGGGAGTGGTCCTGCTTTTTAGCAGGGGTTGCACTAGATGATCTCGTGAGGTCCCACCAGCCCTAGGATTCTCAGTGCAGGGCCGGCATCCGGTTTAGCTGCTAGATGCTGGGGAGCAGCAGTTACTTCTGGCTCTTCCTGCCCCCTGCCATCCCAATCAACTGTCGGCTCTTTCTCCTCCCTCCCTGCTCCCCAGCTCTGCTAGATTACAGCAAGGGAGGATTCATTTCTCTTCACCCTCAGCACACAGCTGCCAAACTGTCAATAGCGGCAGCCGACTCTGCTCGGGCCAGGACCCTCGTGTCACTGCTCAGCACCAACCACTCTGGTGGAAGAGAGCTGGTTCCCAGGAAAACCCAGAAGCCACCAAAAATGAACATTAGCTGCGACGTTGAAGCAGAGCCAAGTGTGGCTCAACTCTAGCCTCGAACGTTGGCCAAGTTTCAGGAGAGGTGGGAGCAACTCGAAGGGGAACAGCAGCCCAGCCGGTCAGCAAAAGGCACGCTGGGGTTATTTCCCTGCGGTCCCAGCAGTTTATTTCCCTGTGCTGTCAAACACCACACAGCTCCGGGGTCGGAAAGGAAGCCGAACTCTGGATCCAACCGGAATGGCAGAACAAAATTAACCAGCTCTTGCAGAAAGCCATGGGACTCGTCCTGGCCACAGGTTGTCAGGGTCACCTGACAAGAGATTCCCTTCTTCCCAAAGCTGCGTTGAAACGCCAGAGGGAAGAACGGAGGCAGGAACGGATATGGCACAGCTGTCACAGGCTTCAAGGCACGAGGCCAAATCCCTCCCTGGTGAAACGCCACTGAGCCCAGAGTCTTGTCTCCACTTGTGTTTTCGCTCCGTCACCGGTGAAGCAGAACGTCAGCAAGAACATCATGTACACAGAGCCTGGCATGCTCCTGCCAGGGGTTAGAGAAGCCAACAGCCCTTCCTGAGCTAGGAGAGCAAAGTTAATGAATTACCGTGGGGCCAGCCTCTGAACTCTAGCTTTTTAGCAAGTGCCAACCACGCAGCAAGAGCTCCTGGGACACGGGCACCTCCCCTTCCCTCTGCGATCCCAGGCAAGCCACACCCAAGGGACGTGACCATGGAAATGCAACCAGAGGCTCTGCCGTGGCATGAGCTGAAAGCTAATTTGTGTACGATCTGGCTTTCGTAGCCACGGTGGAGCCTCCCACCCCTGAAACACTTCCCTGGCAGGGTTTTATAACAGCCGTTAGGCTCCTTCAGGGTCTCCTCCTTCCCTGTGTTTCTCTGGCAGAATTAGACTCCTTGGGGAGAGAATTATAATCCTCATCAATTCCTCCATTTCCTGCTGGCACCCTGGAGGAGCGATGGAGGGAGTTTGAGAGGCCTGCTCTCAGCCAGGAAAAGGTTCCTGCATTGGGTCCCTCTCACATTTCAAAAACCACAATGAGAAACTCCTCCCCTCACTCTGCTCCACGTCCTACCGTTAACTCTTTCGGGGGGATCACAGCACCACCGATACAGGCCAGGAATACCCTGCGAGTACAACACAGACAGAGTCCTGGGGCACTTCTAAAGACCAACACATTTCTTTATCGCATGAGCTTTTGTGGGAGGACATCCCACTTCAGACGCTTTGAAGATGGGGAACCTCAAAGCGTCTGACGAAGTGGGATTTTCTCCCACGAAAGCCATGCAATAAATAAATGTGTTGGTCTTTAAAAGTGCCCCAGGACTCCGTTTGCTTGGCTGAACTAGACGAACACGGCTGCCCCGTTAGAACTTGTATGTAGCTGCCGTAGTGGGGACACGGGGCAGCTGTCTGCACCCCAGCCCCTGACACACAACATGACGTTGAGCTCTAAGTCAATCACGTAGAGCTGCCAGATCCATTTCCTTCTCATGGCTGGAGCCAACGCAAGCCACCTGTCAGAGGGGATGAAATCTAGCTCCCAGACTTTGGACGCCGAGTAAAACTCTTGCAAATTGAAGCGGCTGCAAGCCCTAGGAGAGGCGATCACCCCGGGCCGCAGCGTGATATCGCACGATGTGCCTCTCTACCCAGTTCACGCGGAGGTGCCAACCAGCCACCTTTGCTTCCGGTGGGATGTCCGCTATCAAGAAGGGACCGCAGACAAACATTTGTAATACAGTCCAGAGGAGAGAGCCGACACTCGGATTTCGAGAGGGGAGCAGAAGCGGCTGTAACCAGAGCTCAGAGGAAGTTCACACACCAGCTCGCCAAAGGACTAACCCTAGCCAAAAGGAGAGGACGGCACAGGCACCCACCAGGGAGGTCCCGGAGGAAACTGCCCCCCGCCAGCTGTCAGGAAAGGGCAGGGTGCTGTGCCTTTTTACACTCCTCTCAGCCTCTGGCTAGCGGGGGCCTGCCCAGGAAGGCCTACAGGCCCCTTCTGGCTATTGGAAAAGCAGAGCTGGGTGTGTGGGCCGGACTCCAGAGCTTGCTGGCTTCTCGAGTGGGTGGAAGACAGGGCTTCGCTGTTTCTCCCTCATGCATCTGACGAGGTAGGTTGGAGCCCATGAAAGCTTCTGCCCGAAGAAATCTGTTCATTTCTCCCTCCCATTTGTTCTGTGTCCTTCCTTGCGGGCTAACTCCACTTCCCAACTCTGCGGCTGCTGCTCACAACCGTCTCCAGTGGGAGCAAGAAGGGACGCGATTCTCGCCCCTGGCACTGCCGCCCACAGGTTCGAACGGCCAGCGGTGAAACGGACCCATCTTGTTCATTGAAATTCAGCTGCATCTGGGAGCACGGAGCAGCCTGAAAGACAGCACCGCCTCAGGTCACGCACCGTTCCTTGGAGGAAAGCTTTCCTTGCAGTCATGAGAACTTGGGACTTTGCTTTAAAATATAAAAGCTTATCGGTGCAGCAGCAGGTCATGGGTTAGACGCTCCTCACTGCTGGCTGAGTAGCTGCTTGGCGTTTCCAGGGTCTACTTATACCACGCTGTCCAGCGAAGAGAGCAGAGAACGGCAACGCAGACCGTGGCTTTGCTGGAAACGTACCACCCGTTCCCACCTATATTCCACTCGCAAAAGACAGGATACAGAACCTACTGCCTCCAGGTCACAAATTCACCAGCTCAAACCTAGCGCGGGCTGATGACTCTTGCTACATGGCAGCTGCAAGATGCTTTTTGATTCTCTGAGCAGAAGTGGCAGAGATTTCAGGAGCTGGAGGCCCAGAGTTCTCTCCCACCTTCACATAGGTCACGGTTTATCTAGAAATTAGGCAAGATCCCAAATACTACAGTAACAGGCATCTTTAGTGCACCCGAGTTCAACCGTCCGGTCTAGTTCTTAGCAGGCAACTTCTCACGTCCCAGAAGCTATCATCACAATTGGCACTCCTTGTCAGTCAAGGATCAAATGCCCCAGGGAAATGCTGCTGCCTCAGCCCTAGAGGTAACGTCTCCAAACCAGGGCTGGGGTACAGTGGGAACACACTAGAGACCTGCAGTTTCCAGTAGAAAGAAATTCGGGGGGTGGGAGGTTTAAAAACAAAACAAAAAAAAACCACACACACTTTCAGGCCGCTATATTTCTAACTTGAATGCATTAAAAAAGTAAAGCACCTTGATAAAACGCCATATTTACTTAGCACCTGTTGACTTCAAATGGGACCCTCAGCATCTATGAAACTCAGGAATGGAAGATGGAAGATTTGGGCTTATGTGACTGATCTTTGCAGAACCTCTGAAGCTCTGGCCCCATTATCCAGATGGGAAAAGTGAGGCGCAGAGTGAAACATCCTGTTGCTACGGCTTAATCATTCGTCCTCCTGTCCACTCCTGAGTCTCATCTTGACTTTTAGATTATAAACCCTTGAGGGCAGGAGCTCGTTTACAGTGTAGAGCGCCTGACACAACAGGGCCTGGCCCTCTCAACCCCCCCAGATAACGAACCCGCAAGTTACGTGACATGCCCAAGAGCACAGAGGACATCGGGGTCCAAGATGGGATGGTAACGCAGCATTCCTAGCGCTCAGCCTCATTCTCAGCTGGCCTGCGGCCCCGACAGAAACTCTCCGCCCGGCAGAGTGGCCCATTCCCTACAAACGGCAGGGACCATATTTTAATTTCAGCTGCGAGGTCAGGTTCCCGCTAGGGCTGAACCTGAATAAAAGCGTTCGAGTGTAACGTAAGGAAAGCCGTAGTCTGGCTGGAAATGCCTTACACCTATCACTACCACGGAGAAGCATCCCCACCTGGACTGAGATCCCACCTGGGCCGAAAACGCTGCGCTAAACGTCCAACACCCGGCCGTTCAGGAGAGTTACGGCAGAAACGTACAGGGACACGGCTGTTTCATAAGGGCTTGTGCGCCGCAGCTCACCCCGAGCGGGCAAATAGCACAGTAGGCAAGGAAGTTCCTTTGGATTTAGCAATCCTGCTTACAAACCACACGCCCAGAGGAGGGGACAATCCTTTCCCACCCCGCTAGTCCCCCACACAAAGCTGTTTGTTTATATTCTCCTTCTTCCCTCCCCCTCGGCCCCCTGATTTCCTATCCTCGGAGCTCTGGCCTGGATTTAGAGAAAGGAGGAGGAACGGGGGCGTGAGCCTTGTGCAGAAAGCACGCAGCAATTTGCCTGAATTGGAGCGCTTGCCACTTGGATCATTAACGCCACAGTCTGTCACATACATCTCCTCTCCCCCTCCGCCAAACCCGCAAATGAAATTTGCAGCTATTCCTAGCCCCCACTGGCCTGACAGAAGGGGCCGCCCCCCACTGCTGAGCGCAGTCAGTACAAAGACACTTATTAAAAAACGCACACACACCACCCTCCGCACGGGAAGCCAGAACTCCCGGATGTTGGCAAATCAAACTTCGCCTGTCGCTTCAGAGTTTAACTACTTATTCGCACCTTTCAGGGCCGGCAGATTTGGACCCCGCTGATTTTGAACAATCCCAATAAGACAACACGACTTTGGACTAGGACGCGGTGATTTTTTTTTGTTTTTAAGACACCCCCCCTCCACGCCACCCCTCATCCATATTTAAACAAACAAGGAAGATAGAGAAAATCTTCGCTCAGGCCTTACCAGACGTCTAAAGGCACAATCTGTGTAAGGTTTTTAATCCGCCATTAGCATTTCAAACCTTGGAAGAGACCAAAAAAAGGGAGAGTAACCCCACACAAAAGAAAAGTTGCTGGTTTTCTTCTCAGGCTGGCTGGCAGGAGATGGTTCCCCCGTTTCTTGGCCCGGAGCCAGAGAGACGTCACAGCAAAAAGCCTGCTTTCTTTAAAGGCACAAAGCACAAAAAGACGCAGCAGGAGCAGCCGCGGGAGGTGGCGAGCTGCCACCGAACTCCGAAATGGACAGTCGTGCTAAGCGAACACGCTGCGGGAAAGCCATCCGCCCCCCGGTAGACCTTTTCCTAGCTAGAAATGCGGGAGGCCACCATTTTATACCTTGGCATCACACCAGAGAAGGAACACATATGGTGCCACACAGACATTTAAAGCGAAATCCGCAGGTAGCCTGGCTCACTTCACGGAGGTAGATATCACAGAGGGCACGGCTTTGATTCTGTACCACAGCTACGATCAGAAATAGAGGGCCCAGGATCCCCCCCAATTTAAAATCATTTTCCATTTGTGTATGAAAGATGCTACAGTTCAGACTCCGAGACACAGCTCCAGATCAGACGGCTTGGCTGGGCCAGGACAAGCAAGCATGAGTTTTTTTTAAGCAATTTGGTGATTGGCACAGCTCAACCAGAGATCTGTGGAGCTGGGACGGAGGCTTAGGTGTGTTTTAGACCATATTTAGGCTTCATTACAAAAGGAGCTAGCTGAGGCCAGATTAAAAAAACGCAGGATGTCAGAAATCCCCATTATTGCTGGTTTCAGCAGTCAGCCAGAAAGGAGCTGCACAGTGATGAAGTGTAAAAAGTGCCCCTCCAGCCGGGCAAGTCACTGTTCAATCTTTTTTCCACTGAAGCACACAGACACATCTTTAAACTGATCCCCGTCTCGGCCTTCCTTGAAACACACGCACGTTCCCGCGGTGGCCGGCTGCCTGCCCTCTCTGGCAATGACTGGGGAACTGGAGGGGAAGGATTCGAGTTTTCCCCACTGCTGTTTCAGTAGGCCCTCCCAAATACAGACAGACAGGATAGGCAATCAAAGCCAACGCAGAGCTTCGGAGTGAGGACTTGCCGGGTCAGGCAGGGGCCCGAAGCCGTGCTCGAGGGCCATCAAGCTCACGGTTGCTGCGCACCCAGAAGCTAAATCACAGGACTGCAGGGCACTTTGGAAGGTACAAAAAGCTCATAGACACGGTCAAATCTAGTCTATTAGACCGCATGAAAACGCGCCGCTTCCCTCCTACGTTCAGTTACAATCTGGCGAACAGCTGCCGGTACGCATTAGGCCAGGGGACTGAAAAGCCAAGGTCTGAACAGACACGAAGCTGTCAATAAATCCTTGCATTTTGGGATCCATATGGACTAGGTGCAAGAGGATCCTACTTCTGCTCCAAGCTCAGATGATGACATTGCAGGACAGTGGGAAGGCCACAGCCCCTGCCTTCAGTTTCTCCCATCTCTAGAAGCGAGGACACACATCTATTTCGCAGATGGTCTGAGCTTTAATTCATTGGTATCCACAGTGTATTCAAGACCAGCAAATCGAGAACAATGTATGCAAGCCACGGAGCCTTCTTACAGGCAGGGACGATGCTTCACAGTGAATAACATACCTGCAAAAACTTTGAGGGCTTCAGAGGACATCACCTAATGAAAGCTTACAAAAACGCTTCCAGCAAGAAACCCATTTTTCAGATGGGGAAGTGAAAGCACAGATTAGTTACCTGCCCAAGATCACACAGCTAGAGCCATTATTATTTCTACTAGCATCTAGAACTCTAGTCACAGGCCCAGACCCCACTGTGCTAGGCGCTGTACAAACACACCAACAAAAAATGTATTCTAAGCTCTAGGGTGGAAACAACCCAGAAGTCCAGTTCCTGCTCCTGTTACAATGCCTCTGCTACACAGACCGTTTTTCATTTCCACCCTCTATTTCTAGTCCCATTCACCCTTGACTAGTAAAAGAATCACACCTGTCTGAAAGCATATCACTTGCTATTGCTACAAGTAACACCCAAAATAAACATAACTGGCTTGGAAGCATTAATTTTTTTATTACTAAAATGTCCAAAAAGGTTGATTTCACCACACACAAACTGAGTGAAAATATTTGCCTATCTGTACATTTCTGTTATTATGGACGGTAAGAAGGAAAAATGCTGCTTGAGAACTTGGAATCAAAACCCAGTGATTCAGACCTCTGGATCAGGCTTGTTGCAAACAGACTAACGAACAATAAGAACAGATATTCTGTTGATTTAAGGAGATCACTTCGTACATTTTGACAGGTGACGTTGACAGTTCGTGTTTTAGAGGTTTATCAAGCTTTAACGTTATGAATCCCAACATCTACACAGTACTTAATCCTGCCCGGTGTGCAGAGATCTGGACTGGACGACCTCAGGATCCTTTCCAGTCCCATACGTTTTACGATTTTTTGACTTCTCTGATTCTATCCACTGTCCTCAAATAATGGCCTGGCACCTCTTCCAAATTTCCCATAATTTCCCACAACATTTAAATTGATAAAAATTACAAAAAAAAACCCCATCAAAATTACAAAAAAGAACAAAAATTGAATTCTGACAAGCTTAACTCTAGTTGAAAGACTGGAGAAAGTCGTCTTTCAATTTATTTTGTCTAAATGATAGCACTCTGAATATTGCTCCTTTCATTTTCCTCCTCTCTCCCCATACTTTGAAGTTAGCGAAGGCACTAGTGGACAGGTACTCGGTTATTGGGGGGGGGGGGGGAAGAGAGGGGCAATGTAAGTGTCTCTCTATAGAACCAGAAAATCCTTTTAAACTCGTTTAAAAAAAACCGAACAAAAGCAAAAACCAAAACCCCACTAGATTTCCGGTGGCATTATCACCTTAACTAATTCCAGTTTTTCCATCAGTTGGGCCTTGTCTAGACGGAAGCACGTTCTAGCGCTTTTGGGAAATCTGGTGTGGACTGAGCAGCCTGTACGCCAACGCTTCGTAAACCGGGCTTGGCCTGCTTAGCGTGCGAGAGGCAGGGTGCCTGTCTGCACAGGACTCTTCAAGTGAATGCATTAGATCAGAATCACTAGAGGAGGGAAGTTACCAACCACTCCACTGGTGCAGTCTACCCCCCACCAGCACAGAGAAGAAAAATCACTCCCCAAAGCCGCACCTCACTCCCGTGAAGCACATTCGCACTAGGACTTTCCACCATCAAAGCTGCCCCGGTGCAGGAAAACGGCCTTCGCGTGTGCAGTCGCTGTGACGGATAACAAATGCCACGGGTTTTAAAGAGCAGGTAACTCACCCCGCACAGTAACAGACTCGGAGACGGGTGCCCCACTTCATGTGACTCTGCACCCCTTCATCTTTGATCAGAGTTTTACCAGCAGTGCTGGTCCGGGTCACGCAAGCACTATTCTCACGACGTTGTCGGCGCCTATCTAGCGCATGCATCCAATGCCCCTCAGTTCCCTCTCTACTACAGAGTCCAGAAATTGAACTCCAAAGCAGAGGGGAGTAAGATAGGTAATGGAGCATCCGGAGACGCCCATCTTGAAGAACCTCAATTACCACTCAAAGTGAGCAACCTTCTCCTTCCAGGAGCATACCTGCAGATGCGCCTCCTCAGGTGACCGTCAAGCAGTGGATGGAAGGGGCTTCGGAGACGAGTGTGTAAGAGAAGATAACACCGTAAGGGCTAACAAGACAGCCACTACTGAGTCCTGGCTGACTGCGCAATGCGGAAGCCCAAGCGGCTGCTCTGCATAGGTCCATGATCAGTACATTGCTTAGAAAGGCTACTGAAGAGGAAAGGGATCTAGTAGAGGCAGTTCGGATCCCCAATGGGGGTTGCAGATTCTTCTGTTACTAGCAGAGGTGGATGCACCCAGAAGGTCTCCATTTGGAAACAGCAGAATCCTTAGAGCACTCCGCAGTGGAAATGAAACGTCTTGATTTTCTGAAGGGCTTGGTTTCGTCATGGCAGAAGGTGTGTCTGATACTTGGAGTATGTAATACAGGGTTTTGCATACTCCCATGTGGCTTAGGGAAGAATGAAGGAAGACGGATTGGTTGGGTTCTGTGGAAGGAGGAGGGTAACTTGGAGAGACAGTTTGGGTGAGGGCTTAGGGTGACCTGGTCCTTAAAATAGATGGTGAAGGGTCTATTGCACGTGTGTATCTATAAACCCCCAAGTGTGAAGGGTTCCTCAAGATCCTTCAGAACGTGGAGAGCTTCGTTTCTTTGTGCACAGCTTCTGGCATCAAAGGGGAGGTCATCTGCTGTGTATTAGACCTCCCTGGGGAAGCCTGACAGATTGAGTCATGACATTCAGTGCATAGCTATAGAGGTAGTCATGAAGCATGCTGCTGTGTGTCCTGCATCTAAGGACACCTGTAAGGCTGTTCTGGGCTAGATGATTACCCTCAGATAAGATAGTCTTGAACTGGTCCCTATTGTCTTCTGGGATGCAATCAATAAAGTCTGTGAATTTAGAACAATTTGAGTGGCCATATTTAGCCATCAATGTGACGTCATTGGCAATCCGGAATTGTAGAGCGACTGATAAGTAGGCCTTCCAGCCGAAAAGGTCTAATTATTTCTGTTCTTTGCCACATGGTGTGGATCTGAAACGATGTGTTTACCATGCTGACTGACTGCAGCAACACCACAAGCGTGGTGTGGGGTGGGAAAATAAAAAGTCCACTTCCTTGGAGGATGGAAGTACTTTTTACCCATTCTCTTACACGTGGACATGTGTCTTTGGCTGGATCCATCAATGTATCATTTATAGGAAGTGCTGTTTCTGATGCAGATGAAGTGTGTAGAATAACCAGTAGTTTATGCCGACACTCTGGGAAGTCCTCTAGAGGGATCTCTAGGCGGGAATCTGTGATTCCTTTGTACAGCTCCTGAAGAAGAGTCAGAAATCATCAGCAGCTGTGGGTGGTAGAGGCATTAAGGCATCATCTGGGGAAGAGGAGGAGGAAAAGTTGACTGGAGGTGTTTCCTGCTTCTTGTGTGGAGAAGATGAAATCGCTGGAGATCTTTGTCCAGAGGAGGTCTGCTGGCAGAGACTGGATTCTCAATACAAAGACTCCTTCTCCACGAGTACAAGTTTGAGACGCAGGTCTCTGTCCTTTCGGCTTGAACCTTTAGGTTGCGACAGGGAGAACACTGTGGAGATACACATGCGTCAACCAAGCAGTGGACACATTGAGAGCATCCGTCCAATATTGGGATTGCCTCCCAGCAGGAAAGGAAATGCTTGGAGCCTGGTGACCCAGGCATGCTGGGACAATGGTGGTTCAGCCCTAAGGGTGAACAGGAACTATTCTAAAGGGGAGAAAATTAAAGTATTATAATTATTTTTAAACAGAAAATAAACGGGAAAAGGGATGAGTAAATGTAAGTAAAGCAAGGAACTAGACTGAGCATTAATAAAGTTTTCGCACTGCTGGGCGCTGGACTTACTCTCCAGCCGAGGACCGTTGAGCAGGAACGGAGGAGGGTTGGGTTGCAGGTGCTAGAAAGGCATCAGCAGTCTGAGACAGGGGTAGCGCATGCACTCCCCAGAGGGGAACTGCTGTTGAAACTCTCTGATCGAAGGCAAAGGGGCACACATTCACCAGAAGAGGGGCACTCACAAGGACACTCCTCAAAAAAGAATGACATTTTACCCACGCCTAGATCAGGAATAGTCAATTCTTTTTTGTCAAGGTCCAAAGTCATAATCCAGATTCAGACTCCAGAGGAAAAAACAAAAAAAGTAAATAAAATGTTACGGTCCGTTCGAAAGCACCTGGTGGGCTGGATTTGGCCTGGGGCCCACATATTGATCATACCTCATCTCGATATTTCAGTGACAGCACCACCACAGCGGTAACCAAGTGGTACCTCACAAGCTTTGCCGAATTTATGCTCCACACCTTACTTTGCAGTGGAACTAAGGAACAGAGAAAGTGACTTGACAATGGTCATACAAGCAGTCAGTGGCTAAGCCTAGAACCAAGCCCATGGCCAGCGCTTTTATCGACAAGCCGACACGTTCCACACCGATGTTCCACGTGACTCGTACCGTTAACGAGTTACACATGTGCACAAGTCCAATGCCCTGACCCTGAAAGTCAGGAAACGCTAGATTGAATAAAAAACGAGTGTCGTGTGGCACCTCATAGACTAACAGATTTTCTTCGGCATAAGCTTTCGTGGGCTGTAACCCACTTCATCAGATGCATGAAGTGGAAATCACAGAGGAGAAGTATATACACACGTGCCAGGATGGAGGAGGGCAAGTGTTAGCAAAGTCAGTTCAGAGAGCAGATGGGGCCTATTCACACCTGTTGATAAACGTGTGAACAGAACAATCACTTTTTGTAGTGTGATAACCATTCCAAGTCCCTATTCAGGCCCAGTCTGATTGTGTCAAGCTTGCAAATCAGCTCCAGCTCTGCAGTTTCACACTGAAGTCTGTTTTTGTAGTTTCTTTGTTGAAGTATGGCAGCTTTCAGGTCAGCTACTGAGCGTCCATGGAGGTTGAAGTGTTCTCCTACAGGTTTATGGATGTTGCCAGTTTTGATGTTGGATTTGGGTCCGTTTATCCTTTTGCGTAAGGACAGTCCGGTTTGGCCGATGTACGTGGCAGAAGGACAGACTAACACAGCTACCCCTCTGGAAATTGCTAGATTCATTATACCTCCCATCTTCTTTAAAAGGGTCAGATCATGTCTGGTACAAGTTTTAGGCTTTATAGGAATACGGTTTTGACATAGCTCAAGACTACATTTTCCAGGTTTGCTCTTTTTAATTCCTATGGTAAGCTTAACCAAGAATTTAATTCTGTCTTGTAGTGGTTACACCATATTGCAGTGCTGAGGCAGGGTATAAGCATTTGAAAATGAATAGAATACAAGCAAAATTTACTTGCTAATTTTCTTTGTCCAAGATGCAAAAAGCAAACTTGCATAATACTGAAGAGTAAATCAGATTTGTCACTGAAAGAACCTGAGTGGTAGATGAGGTTTTCTTCAACTTCTGAATTCAGTTTTCAGCTGACCTTGTCTCTTTAAATCTGTTTCCTAAATCTGGCTAGGAGATTTCCTTACACTCCCAGCAAAAGCGAGTGTTACTAAAAATAGCATCACAGCAGTTCAGCTCTCCCAAGTCAAGGTGCACGGCAGAGTAAGGACACAAGGCGGCCATCCGTCGGACTCCTGCAGCAGTTCACATTGGAACTGCTATTAAAATTGGCTTGGAACAGAATTTAAAACAAGCCAAACAAATTTTAGATGTCATGAAAATTCCAGGTCAGCCTCTTTGTTAATACAGTTTACAATACAGAGCACATGAGGAGCAAATACCTAACTATCCATCACTCACCTGCTGGAGAAAGAACGAAGCTTCCACATTTTAGCACCATGCCACAATCCACCCGCTAGCATGACCACTTTTGGACTTTCTAGGAGGAGATGTGCCTCTGATGGGGACAAACAATATCTTCCCAGCTGTAATCCGCCAATTTCACCTAGCGAGGTCCTAGAGACTCCTAGGAGAACTTCGATTGCAAGCCAGAAGCAGGATGGCACTGAGAGATGGCAAAAATGAAGAGGGGTCATTACTGCTCAAGTCTGTTCCCCTTCTCTGGGGGAAAGCAATGAAACTGCTGTTAGACCCTCATTTGGAGAAACCATTTCTTGATGCTAGCAATCTGACCGATCCCCGCCTTGTCTTTAGCTTCCCCTTTCTGTGAAGGCTGAGACAAAAAGCAACTTCGTCTGTATCTGGGGTCCAGGATCTTCTGTGCAGTGTTCCACAGGGCTTAGTTTTGTCTCGTCCACCAACCCCCAAGCGTGCGAGGCACTGAGAACGTAGCAAACGGCCCTGGGGCACAGCGCCACCAGCATAAAACTGGCGCTGGTTTTCCTCGGGTTCTGGGATAAGAGCATCCATACTTTCATCAGCCACCAGATTTCAGCGCAGCCCGGAAAGATTCAGTCCAGACAAGAGAGGTGACAGCAGTGGCTCTGAGGAGGACCAACTGCAGGGTATGTCTCACCTCTTGAAGGGTTTATAATCTAGGCATGGTTCCCAACTTCTCGGTGAGAACCCCAGGTAAAACTCAGCGCTCACACACCCCTGCCTGCCCCCTCACCAGCCACAAACATGTATAACCCCTATAGACACACACAATGAGATTAAATTACATAATAATTTACTCTTACCCGAGTAAGAAGCTAACCCTTCCACGGCGCAGCAGCCACCACCCGCCCCGTTTGGCCTCACCTC
Source organism: Pelusios castaneus (assembly GCA_007922175.1). NCBI lineage: Eukaryota > Metazoa > Chordata > Testudines > Pelomedusidae > Pelusios > Pelusios castaneus. The sequence continues at coordinate 90,300 of ML685941.1, forward strand.
TTTCCGTCCCACGCAGGCAGAGGGGAACGGAGGTGGGCTCTGGCCGGCCACCTGGTCGCTCCTCTGCTCAGGCCAGCGCAGAGCGCAAAGATGCCGTGCCTGGCATGGAGCTCAGGGGCTAAATGACCTCAGTGGAAGCCTCATGGACCCCGCTGGAATCTTTGGTGCCCCCCAAGCCAGGCTGGGAACCTCGGGCACCGTCTCAGAGATCACAACGCAGGGGTGCGAGGATGCGTTAACAACTGAAAAGGGTTACAAGCACTAAGACATCAGCCAAAACCACTTAGACGTTGTCTACACCCAACAATACGTCAATAGCCACCACAGTAATGACCTTCTGCCTCACTCCCAGCCGAAAACCAGGGCCCAGGTGCCCCGGGTCTTTCCACCCCGCTCCCAGCTAGCTCCCAGTGTAAGGGGCACCCAATGTTCACCTATCTATGCCGACACGAGCCCCACGCCTGTCCACGGTTTTCTCACCAAAAGCTGATTTTCATTGACAAAACACTAGTGTAGGCCCACCCGCAGAGAAGAGGCTTTCCGGTCACCCCAAAGGCCGGCTACATCAACACATTTAGGCTCTGAAGTACAGGCACCGGTGAACTCTCCACTGAGCGCTCTCTGCCAGAAACACACAACTGAATTTTCCCCATTATCCTCCTCAAAACTTCCCTTTTGTGCATTGCCAGCAGAAACCTCGACAATAGTGAGATTGCTGGTGTGCCGAGACACAGCTGGCTGGCTTAGAGAACGGGGACATCCACATTATCAGTAAGAACGGTCTTAACTGGTTCTGCTGATTTTCCTCTACAAAATCCCCTAACGCCCCGGGACAGATATTGCGGCTTAATGCCATATTTTGGAGGGACCACCATATTACATCTATGAAAGATTTACGTGGGATTTTGTGCTACTCTACGGAAGAGCAAAACAAACAAGGAGTCCTGTGGCACCTTTAAAGACTAACCGATTTATTTATCGCATGAGCTTTCGTGGGAGAAAATCCCATATCCCCATCTTCAAGCGCCTGACGAAGTGGGATTTTCCCCCACAAAAGCTCATGCGATAAATAAATCGGTTAGTCTTTAAAAGTGCCACGGGACTCCTTGTTTGTTTTGCCCAACTAGACTGACACGGCTCCCCCTTTTGAACTCTAGAGAGGTCTCACACAGACCACTAATGTCAACTGGCAAAAGTATTCACTGTTCTCTACAAGCAATTCCTGCCTCAGACCTGACAGACTCGTGACACCTAATACACTGCTTCCGTGGTATTTACCCACAGAGGATAGGTTTTGAGCTCTCTAGTGAACTTTACCAATCCTCAGCCACTGTGCTGTGTGTGTGTACGGGTAACATGTAGGGAATAATGTAATTGTTCTGAAAAGTCTGTTCTTATGGTTTGGAAAAGAAGTTAGCGCTAGTCTACATTTACAGCGGGCACAACTGTATCGATACAGCTGTGCCACTGTAAGAGCGCCTATGTAGCTGCGTTATGTCTACGGGAGGGCTCTCCCACCAACAAAATAAAACCACCTAAACAAGGGATGGTAGCTATGTCAGTGGGAGTGTCTCCCCCGACATAGTGTCCACACAATCGCTTATGCCAACAAAACTTACGTCGCTCAGGAAGAGGGGGAGGTATTTTTTCACCCCCCTGAATAACAAAACTTCTGCCAGCATAAGTACTAGTGCAGACAAGGCCTTAGTTCAGGGGTGGACAAAATTGGCTCACAGCTAGGTGCCAGCAATTTTACTTTTGGGTGCTCCTCCATTACATTTCGACAGTGAAGCCAGACGACAGGTTACTAAAACTGGTCACCATGGTGACCAGAAACACTGATTTGTCGAGGCCTGTCTTAGTCACCAGGAAATCATGAGTCTTGGTGGGGACCCATTCAAGAAGAGAGAGATGTCACAACTCTGTGTCTAGACGACTATGTAATGCATTGTTCAGTTGCCCACCCCTGTCCCAGTACAAAACAGACAATGGAAAACCATCGAAGACAAGTGCAGTCAGAGCCCCTTGGAGATTATAAAAAGAACAGACAGGAGATAGTCTTTATCTTTATGCAGTCTGGCAGATTGAGGGCTTGTCTATACTGAAAAAGCCACAGCAGCCCCATTATAGCTGCACCTCTGTTGGGCTTCAGTGTGTAGACACTACCTAGACCAGGAGTCGGCAACTTTTGCCGGCCCCAGTGCCAGCCCCGCCCACTGCACCCTCAGCAGGTGACAGGGGCGGAGCCGGATCCCGTCCGCAAGGGTGGCGTGGGGCTGATGGCCCCTGCTGGCCCAGCCCCTTCGCTGGACGGCAGGAGGAGAGGGGAGCGGGTCACATCGCCCTGGCCAGCCCAGATCCGCGCCGCTGCCAGCAGGGCAGAGCTGGCCCCGGCCATGGCGGGCAAGAGGCCAAATCGGGTCGGCCCACCCACAGCCACCGCTGCCGGCGGGAGCCGGGGCCAGGAACCGGAGGCCGCCCACCGGCAGTGGCGGCTCCAGCTGGGCCAACCCAACCCGCCCTCTTGCCGGCCATGGCTGGGGCCAGCTCTGCCCTGCGGTCCAGCAAAGGGGCGGGGCCATCAGGGACCCTCAGCCGTGCGCCGCAGCTGCTGGACCATGCAGTTTGCGGGGCCAGCGGGGGAACCTGAGCGGCTCCGTGTGCCGCTCAGGCTCAGCACGCGTGCCAGCTGTGGCACGCGTGCCGGGGGTTGCCGACCCCTGACCTAGACCAACGGGAGGGGTTCTCCTGTCATCTTAGGAAATCTACCTCCCCAGGAGGCAGCAGGTAGGACAGGAGTCTCCGGAGCCACATGTGGCTCTGCGGCCACCCCCTTGCGCCTCTGGGCCCCTCTGCCACTGAGAGACTCTGCAAGTGGCTTACACCAGGCTCTGGGCTCCCACCAGGGTCCCTGTGGAGGCGCGGAGGGGAGGGCGGCTGCTCCTGGTTCTGAGCCCCCCTCACCCCCCCCCGGGGGCCCCGCAGCCGGGGCCCCCCCCCCCCGGCGCCCCCCCCCCCCCCACCAGGAGGCAACACCCATTGCGGCTCTCAAAACACTAGGTTATTGAAGGAATTTTTTTAAAATGGCTCTTCTTATCTTTTGGGCTGCCGACCCCAGAGCTAAGTCAATGAAAGAATTCTTCCATCTATCCAGAGCTGTCTGTGCTGTGGGTTAGGTTGGGTTCACCACAGCACTCTGGATTCTTTTTTCCCCCACCTCTGAGTAATGATGTAGTTAAACCAACTAATTTTCTAGCATAGGTCAGGCCTGAATATATGGCAGGGCAGAGAAAGGCCCTCTGCTTCATGCGCTGGGGACACATTTGTTGAGTGGAGGTGTTTTTCATGAAAAATTGGACCCTGGCTCATGTACTGCCAGCCAGCTCTGCAACAGACTAAACTTTGGCAGGAAAACCTACTTTATTAGATAGGAACAGAAGTTCGGTGTCGGACCTAGCTCACATTTCATGATTTTGTTTTGTATTGTAGCCATGTGTTTCCATCGGTCTCTTGTACATTGGGGTACACTGCTCCTTTGGGAGCAGAGAACCTCGAATTTCTCTGAGTAGCCAGTGTCAAGGGCTGGTTATCAAGAGACAACGCATCAAGGGGACTTGGGGCAGAGTCCGGTGAGGACAGGATGATGGAGAGGAGTGCTGGTGGTGTTAAGGAATTAATCCCCACTCACCAAGGTGGATAATAAATGATGACTTAAAAAAAATCTGGATTCTTTTGATTTTTAAATATTTAAAAGTTTTTCAATTTTAAAAACTGACCTATTAAATGAAATCTGAATGTTATATGTTAAGGCCTAAACTTACTAACATTTCTTAAAACATTTAAAAATATTTTTTAAAAAGCTGAATCCACGAGCACCTGTCAAAACTTGAGTTGTCTATATAAAGAGGCAGAAGGGAGCACTTTGCCTTGGGGTTACAAGTCTGATACAGGCTCCTTGCTGTAGCCAAGGGGACAGAGATCAGCACTCACTCCCCTTTCCCCGGCTGTAGCATGGCAAAGTGCATTGCCTGGGTCCCTCGTGCTGGTTTCAGGACTGGATCCAGGGGAGGGCAGCACAGATCCTCTGTCCTGGCTGAAGACGGGGAACCACCCCCTATGGACCAAGGTGGAGCAAATGGGGCAACAGGACATGTGCAATTTCCCTGCTGCAGCCTGCGAGACAGGAGAGCAGGGAGAAGCCAGCCTTCTGAACTGCCTTCCGTCTGGCTGCAGCATTAGGGGAGAGACTGCTGGGGGAGAATAGTGGCCGTTCAGGGTTGTAAAGATGGTATCTGTGGCCCTCGAGTCAAAAAGGTTAGGAGCAACTGAAATATCTGCTGAGGATCATCCGCTGAGCTGAAATGATTAGTTGAATTCACTTACAACAGCTAATTCCTCTGTTTAATAAATAATTTAGTTGCAAAGGTGAAAAATGTTTTGGTAAGACGTTCATGTATCCAAAACATTTAAACGTGGTTTTGTTTAAATGCCAGTGACTATCCTAATGCCGCTTGACACAAAACATGAGCAAAGTGAATTATCGCGTATATAAGCAATAGACCATTCCTCATTTTCTAATGTACTAAAAGTGCACAATTAATAAGAATCTGAAAATATTAAACTATATAATTGCTTAAATAAATTTGTCTAGCTGTAGCACATCCCCCAGGCAGCAAAAAAATGTACTAAATCTAGCGAGAAAGCACTATTTAGTTGTAAATCAACATGATTTAATGGGTATATTAACCAGCGTGAGTACACTTTTCTGCAGAAAATATTACTGAAATACAAATGCAAAAGTTGATTACAAGCAATAATTTAAACCAAGGCTTTCCACTTTGTGAGCTAAATCAATTCCATGCCAGCCACTATAGGCCAGACTCTTTCTCAAAGGAGGCAAGGAGTAATAAGGTAACTTTTACCTGGGAACCCTGAGGACCATCACAAGAGGTACCATCCCGTGGTGTGGTTTGCTGAAGTTATTTCAAACCTGGTTTTCCAGGATCTCAAACAAATAAAGGGCTTAGGGGATAAAAAGTGAGTTTGAACTGACACAGGATCTTCTGTCTGACCCAACAAGACCTTACTTCCAAATAGGCCCCCACCCTTTCAGGGGGATTGTTAAGCCTTTGACTTATTAGCACTCCATTGATCCTAGAAAGTCAAATGGGCTACTCCTGGTATGTTTAAGTCCGTGTGTTTTCAGTACGTTTTCTCTGCGATGCTTTTACCTTAAAAATAAATCTACCTGCTTAGAAAGAGCTCTGTGGTAACTTGCTGGAGACCTAACTGGGCACTCCAGGAGTTAGGCAATACAGGTGATTACCCTGAAAGAGTGACAGCCCCCGCCCCCGTCCTCTCTATCCCCAAGGACAACATGCTCAGAAAAGCATTCAGTTTCCCCAACTACAGCCCAGCCGAAAAGCTCTGTTGAGCTATCACCTCTCTCCTCCTATGCTTTGAGTTTGTTTTCCCACCTAAGTTTCTGTCAAAGCTTCGTCCTTCCTGCTGCCCTTACCCATTCCCAGTCGTACATAGAGAACTCACCCAAGCAAGTGAGTACTTTGGATGGGTGTGCAAGAGAGGAGCCCAGGTCAAGAAAGCATGAGTGTGAGGTGGATTTTTGCAGATTTTAAGACCAGATGGAATCCGTGTGATAGTCTGTTCTGACCTCCTGCACAGCAGTTACTTCTGCATCAGTCCCCAATCCAAACAGAAGTTAAAACATCATTTTTGGAGTAGTATTCAGCCCTGGTTTAAAGGCTTCAAGAGACAGAGAATCCATCATGTCCCTAGACAAGTTCATAGATTCAAAGAGCAGGCAGAAGCATTGCCATCATCTGTAATCTGACCGCTTATATAACACAGGACACAGAACTTCCCCACAATCATTCCTAGTGCATCTCTCTCAGGAAAACTTCCACTCTTGATTTAAAAATTATTAATGATGGAGACTCCACCAGGACCCTTGGGGGTAAATTGTTTCAATGGTTAACTATTCTCACTGTTAAAAGATGTACACTTATTCCCAGTCGGAATTTGTCTAGTTTCAACTTCTAGCTGTTGGATCATATTATGTTTCTCTGCTAGATTTAAGAGCCCATATGAAATACTAGTTCCATATGGAGATATTTATAGATTCCAATCAAGTCACCCAGGGCTGACACATGGAACTTAGCTTTGTGGGTGCCCCTGTGGCATGGGGTCCCTTAGCAATTGCTCTGCTCGCCATCCCTACACTTGCAACTCCATCCTGTGACACCCAAGTTAAGAAAAACTGCTTTCCAGATCAAGAGATGACAGACCTCAAATTGCTTGGAAGACACCCAACTAAACCAAGGATCTTGCACATACCTGCCCAATAATCCAGCCTGCATGGAAGGAGACTCACAAGGTGTACATACTCCCAGCCAAACACCTTCACACGTACAGATGCAGCCACAGACACTCGAAAATGGAAGGCAGGGAGAGGAGAAAAGATTTTAGGACTTGCTATGAAAAGGGTAGTCTCTCTCTGGTGGGCACAAATAAAGACGGCATATACATACTATATGAACACCCACACAAAAATATATTATTCGAATACTTCAACTGCTCTAAATATCTAGCATCCCCAAAACACAAGAGGAAGCCCAGAAAACCCACCGCCTCCACCAGGAGATTCTAAAATATACCAACACAGCACAGAAATGCCTTCTGCCGACTCTAGGTTTCTAGCGTAATTCCTGGATCAGAGAGACAATGTGCACAAGTCAAGAGTGGAAGTGAGGTAGATACAAGACATATAACAGAAAGCTGACAAAACTGTAGAGGAAGGAGCCACCAGAAAGGTCAACTTAAAATGGCAGGCATTTTCCCCTCCAGGGAAACCCCCAAACAGGGCGCAAGCCCACAGATCATCATAGGAGATACCAACAAATTATAAGAGCGTGAGGGAGCTGTTCAAGATGAT
>ML685941.1:102251-134103 GCA_007922175.1 Pelusios castaneus
GGCACTGGTGAGTGTGAAAAGAGAAGTCGGGGTTAGTGGGATGATAAAATATGTGCAGGGCACTGGTGAGTGTGAAAATCGATACAAGTTTTATGAAACATTCACAAGCATGACAATCCATGTAACTGCTTGACGATTGCCTGAAAAGCTGTGCAAGAGTTCAGTGTACATGAAAAGCTGGGCGCTCAGCGTGGTAATTATGCAAGAGCACGGTGAGTGTGAAAATACATGCCATAAATGTTAGCTTGTGATGTGAAGTGAGTGTGTGGCTCTGAGAATTGGGTGTGTAGATCTGTGATCTATGTCCCGGGCTTCCTCTGTCTCGCTGGGTGACCGAGGGCAAATCTCTAGCCCCCCACTGCCTCAGTTTCCCCATCTGTAAAATGGAGGCCACCACATTGACTTCCTCATCTGGATCTTGGGAAGCTCAATGAATGAATGTTTTAAACAGCTTGGAGCCCTTTGCACGGAAAGCACATTAGACGTGCCAAGCTATTATTTTGGAAAGTGCTTGGGAGACGAGAGGCACCTGTGAGGAAATCAGCTACAAGGCTAAAAACCAGCATCTGTGGGATTGGCACGCCAGGGCCAAGGCCCCGTGGGTTTCCATGGGCATGAAGGAACATAAGCCACGGCCTGAGGGCTGCAAGGGTAAATCGTGAAGAACAATAAGGCTTAGGGCTCGTCTGCCTAATCCTCACACCCCAATTGGGGATGAGCCAAGGCCTGGCTCCCCTTCCACAGATTCATAGATCCCCAGGCCAGAAGGGACAATTTTATCATCCCGTCTCATCTTCTGTATAGCACAGGCCAGAGAATTTCACCTCTCACAGAGAGGGGGGTCTGAATTTCCTTCCCCACGTCACCAGCTAACATGGCCCCGCTCGCTTCGATCTCGAAGAGGGGAGAGATGCGACGAAGTGGAGATGCTCAGCATGTTTCCTCGGAGTGCTGGGCGTGTGCCTCCCTTTCCCCTATGTGATACTCATGTATTTCAGTGATGGGACCAAGGTGTGTGATTATTGCAGACCGCATTAGAGGGCAGATTGGCCTTCCCCAGACGCATCTACCTTTGGCCAACCAACTAGGGCAGGTTGTAACAAGTCGCGGCCCAACGGGTAGAAACAAGGAGGGGCATGTTCTTCCGGAAAAGCCTCTGGTCTGGATTGAAGAGATGGAGAATCCACCATTTTTTCCCTGGCAAGTTTGTTCCAATGGTTAATTGCCCTCGCTGGTAAAACATTGGGATTTGTTTCTAATTTGAATGTGTCTGGTTCTGCCTTTCTCCATGAGGTTAAAGAGCCTGGCGCTGTCTCCCTGTGAAGGTACTCACACACGATCGAGTCACCTCTCTACCTGCTGTTTGATAAGCTAAACAGACTGCGCTCTTTAAGTCTCTCCCTCACAGGCAATTTTTTTTCCAGCTCTGGAATAATTTTTGTGGCTCTTTTTTTGCAATGCCGAATACAGAGGGGAAATCGCCTCTCTACGCCATTCACTATTCCCCGGTTCATACAGCCAGGGAAGTCACATTAATCCTGATGTCACAACATCACACAGGGGACATGGGTTATACACGATAACCTCTAGATCCTTTTCAGGGTCATTGCTTTCCAAGATACAGTCCCCCATTCTGTAGGTGTGGCCTGCATTCTCCGGTCCCACATAGGGAAACTGAGGCACAAAGGGATTAGGCCGCTTGCTCTGGGTTGTACAAAGAGATAGTAACAGAACTGGGAAGAGAACTTAGTTGTTAAATCTTCAGGACCATGCTAACTCTTCCTCTAGGCTGAACCCCTGGCTCAATGGCACCCCGGGGCAGTCCTGTGTATTCTGGGCCAGGCTCAAACTAGGTCTGTCTGTCCACGGTGAATTCAGAGACCTGCCCTTCACAGAATTAAATGTTGCCAACCTCAGCTCTCCTGCCCTTTTGATGGGATGCAGTATCCTTGTTCCCGCACTAAACCATTGCGTGCCTGTGTGACGTTCCCCTCCTGCTATCTGTGTCACCCCAGTTCTCCACTCCTTGTCCCCAACTTACCCCGCTTTGCTGTGTGAACCCCCACTCCTGGGGCAGCTCACGCCGAACCTCCTGCATGTAATCGGTCCCTCACCTAGTGAAGAAGCGCTCTGGCCAGCCAGTCCTGGGATAGACCCCCAGCAATCACCCCAGTCCAGATGCAACCCCGGGAGCTACCATCCTGCAGAGTTAAGTCCTGCCCACTGCACCTTGCCAGCTCATTTACGCACGTCCGTCAATTTCTCAAAGAAATTGATACGCACCGGCTCTGCCAATCCAATTGAGGTCTCTGCACACACCCAATCCACAATGCACTGCTTTAGGTAAAACAAATACGTTTATTGACGACAGCAAGATTTTCAGTGATTCCAAGTCAGAGGAATATCAATCAAAAGATAATGAAGTGAAGGAGTTAGTCACAATGAAGTCAAAGAAAACTGTAAGCTAAGTTATGGTTTCAGTCCATATTTAGCTTATTGCACAGGCCAGCTGCGATTCCTCTTGCAGCCAGACTCCCTCCCTCCTGTGGGCAGATTCTCAGTCTTTGGTTTGCCTTAGAAGATGGATTCTAGGGGAGAGCCTTTAGACAAGGGGGCCTCTTTCTTTGAACCCCCCTTCCCGGGGTCATGTGATCGGCTGTGTCTGGCACAGGGCATGATTTTTCTCTCTGGAGCAAAGGTGCTCAAAGGTGCTTAAGCCAGTCCATTGTTCCTGTAGAGGCATGCCTCTGCGGGGCGTGGAACCACAGCTCTGTGTTTGTCTGCAGCCGTTCAAGCCACGTGAGGCACACATTTGGGGATCTGACATAGTCGGGTTTCATACCTGCTCAGAAGTGACATTGCAGGAAACACGCTACATAGCAGTAATGGCCAGCATGTCCCGAGTACTCCGAAAACACCCACACGACAAACGTTGTATCAGACCATACGCAGTCCCACTGGCAGGGTGAACAGGAACGAGACACGGATCACACCACAGGGGCGTACGTGGGATGCAGCTGGTGCTGTTAACGAGCTGCCGGTTCTCCCCCAGAGGTGGCCGCACTTCAGAGGCATGGATGTGAACCCCCTCGGGATCCTCGCGGCTGAATGGCGCCAGCCGATGGTGTACCCAGGCTATTAGCTTGCAGTGGGACAGATGCGACAGGCAGACAGCCTTGTTCTCACTGGTCCGGTTGCTTAAGGGGGGGCGGAGTTGAAGACAAAAATATCTTATAATTTTGTCTCCACCCAAGGAGCACAGAATACCATCATGACACAGCTAATGTGTCTGTGCCTGCAGCCCTGTACCAGATGGAATTAGAACTACTCAATCGTGTGTCATGGGCCCCGTACTGCTCCTTGCTAAGGAAGAGGCTCTGTTAGTTCCAGTGGTGGGGCTTGAGCTGTGGCCCTAGGAAGCACCGTGGTCTAGTCCTGCAGTGGGGATGAGGTGTGGTCTGGCCGTGCTGGGAAGCCTTAAAGGCTCTCCCAGTTCCTTTATTAAAATCTCTCTCCTGTGGTTTTTCCTAGCGTGGCCTGAAAGATGAGCAGGCGATGGGATTGCTGTAAGATCTCGCTGCAGGCACCTCCGCTGGACTATTCCTTCCGAGGGATCAGCTTCATCCAAGGTGCAGTTCTTGCTTCGCAGGGCAACCTAACGCAGACTTATTAGTGGGGGCAGGCTGGGGCTAGGGCCCTCACCGCTGCTGGTCCTCACTGTCCCCTTAGCTGGCCCTCCTAGCAGAGACCTTTTTGTACAGCGACCAGCGTACCGCAGGGGAGACTCCGATCGAGAGCTCAGGGGACTCGCTCAGGGTCATGAGAGGAGTCAGTCAGTGGCAGAGGAAAAAGGAGACCCAGGAGTCCTGCCTCGTGCTCCAACCACTCAGCATTTCACTCAGCTGTAGAAAAGGACCTGGGGGTTATGGTGGACGGGAAGATGAATATGAGCCAACAGTGTGCCCTTGTTGCCAAAAAAGGCCAATGGCATATTAGGCTGCATCAGGAGGAGTATTGCCAGCAGATCGAGGGATGTGATAATTCCCCTCTATTCGACACTGGTCAGGCCGCATCTGGAGTACTGTGTCCAGTTTTGGGCTCCCCACTACAGAAAGGATGTGGACAAATTAGAAAGAGTCCAGCGGAGGGCAACAAAAATGATTAGGGGGCTGGGGCACATGACTTACGAGGAGAGACTGAAGGAACTAGGCTTATTTAGTCTACAGAAGAGAAGACTGAGGGGAGATTTGATAGCAACCTTCAACTACTTGAAGGGTTGCTCCAAAGAGGAGGGAGCTAGGCTGTTCTCGAGGGTAACAGAGGACAGAACAAGGAGCAATGGTTTCAAATTACAGCTGGGGAGGTCAAGGTTGGATATTAGGAAAAACTTTCTCACTAGGAGGGTGGTGAAGCATTGGAATGGGCTATCTAGGGAGGTGGTAGAATCTCCATCTTTGGAGATTTTTAAGGCTCGGTTAGACAAAACCCTGGCTGGGATAATATAGGGGGAGTGGTCCTGCTTTTTAGCAGGGGGTTGGACTAGATGACCTCGTGAGGTCCCTTCCAGCCCTATATTCTATGATTCTTCCCGAGCTGCTGCACACGAGAAAAGATCGGCGAGGCAAAGTGAGAAATAAGCCAGCTGCACATTTTAATGCTGCCGCCTCCTCTGCCCCTCGGAATGGGGCTGCATCAGCCAGAGCAAGCAAAACCCACGGCCGTGCGTGGGGCCTCTGCACCCAGGGTCCATGCGCCGGGCAGGTCTGTTTTCGAGAGACGTATGATGAAGGTGCCCTGAGCCTGGTTTGGGGCTGTGCAGAGCTGGACGGGGAAGGTCAGATCCCGAGAGGCCGGTCGCAGGGCGATCTCCCTGCCGCTGGGCTTGCCTTGCCGCACGGCTCTCACATCCCTTCTGCTCGCACTCATCAGCGGCAGGGACGATGTCAAGCGCCATTGGATTTAGGGGTGCAGCGGGGTGGGGGGCAGCCCTCCCTCTTGGCTAGATCCAGGTGATTTAAGGACAGAGCCCCTTCCCTGATGCCATGACAGAGGGGCGGCCAGCCCAAATTGGAGGGTGTTCTGACCCTGCCCCAGCCTGTAACTGCACTCAAATTGGGGGGTGCAGGTAACTCCCCCCCCTAGCAAAATTCTGGCTCAAGCCTGTGTCTGCTAGCTGGGCCCCCCAGGACTCAAGGCCCTGCAGTGCGAGGTGTTGCACAGACACATGGCTCCCGCCCTGAGGCGCTTCCAAGGTGTCATGACAAAATAGACGAAGTGGAAGGAAGGGGTGCCACGGCCTGCGCACTGCGGCCCAGAGGTCGCCCCAGGAAGCTGGTGGCAGAGCCAGAGGGAGAAGCCGGCGCTGCTGACCCTCAGCCCACCCCCCGAGCCTCAGGACCGGCTCTGGAGCAACTAGAATCATGGATCCCTAAAAGCAGGGCAGAGGAGCTTGGCTAGAAACGAATGCTGTCCACAGGCTGGCCTGGCCGCCTGCGAGGAGCATGGAGAACCAACGGCGTCCGCCCTCTCTGATCCTGCAGGGCCGCCACAGCTCTGGGGGAGCACCCAGAGTGCAGGGAGGTGCCCAGATACCAAGGTGATGGGTGCCTCAGCAGAAGCCAGAGAGAGCAGGACGGTGCCTGGCCCTCCTTTGACTGAAGAGCATCAGTTCATCCCGGCCTCTAACCCGCCTCCCTGCTCTCCCTGCTAGATCTGCTGACAGAAAAGCCCCGGGCGGGCCCCAAGGCCATCAAGCGCTCCCCCGGGGGAAAGCTGCTGACACAGGCCGTGCGCCTGAACAACAACACCATCAACGAGCTGACCGACTTCGCTGCCACCATGGAGCAGCTCCTGGAGTATCCCGAGGAACTCTCCTGGCTCGACCTCTCCTTCAACGACTTGCCTACCATAGACCCGGTATGGCTAGCGGGGTACCGGGGGCGGGTGGATTAGCCGGGATCTGGCCCTCCGAGGAGCAGACTCCTAATCCTGCTTCTGAGACCCTCTCTCCCTGCGGACTGTGTCAAATTCCGTCCTCCTCTGTGCCTCAGTTTCCCCATCTGTTAAACCCACTCCCCTTCGATCACTGTGAATGAAGCAGCACCACGGCCGTGAGGACAGCTGGAGTGCGCCTGCGGCTGAGGGGAGCGGCTGGCAGAGCCCAATCACAGTGGACAGCGGGCTGATGGCCTGGCCACCGTGGGGGAAATCAGCAATTCCCCAATAGTCAGAGCTGGTGGGAGCAGGGGACTCGGCTGCCATTGTAAATGCCCCCAGTGGGAGCTCGGGAAATCACAACCCTCCTGCAGCCCCTAAGCTCTTGATAAAATCAAGTTCCTTTTCCCAGCTGGATCCCTGGGCCAGTGCTGTCCCAGCTCCATGCCTCAGTTTCCCTCCCCACACAGCTGGGATGGCGATCCTGACCCAATTCCAGAGGCTGACCCACAGCACAGTGCTGTGAAGTCCTGGGGTGAAAGGGGCTGGGCTGTCTCAATGCTCTCCGCTCTCTCCCTCCCTGTGGCCGCAGGTCCTCACAACGTACCACAGCCTCCGGGCCCTCAACCTGCACGGGAACAGCATCCAGAGCCTCAGCGAGGTGGACAAGCTGGCGGCACTGCCGTGCCTGCGCACGCTGACCCTGCACGGAAACCCCATCGAGGAGGAGAAAGGCTACAGGTGAGGCTGAGTTCGGGGGGGGGAGAGCCCTGCCATAGGGAGCAGGCCCCCCCTCTGCTGCCGGGTGCCCCAAGACTTGTTTACGGCTCACTGGAGTCAACAGACTCTCAAAACCGTTGATGGGAACCGGGTCTGATCTCCCTGGCCCTGGGCTGCCGGTTCCGAGAGAGCTCAGGAGGGGGAAGCGCTTTGGGATCCTCACCGGGAAGGCCCCACAGCCAGGAAAAGGGTATCACCCGGTGTCCAGTGTGGGCTAGGGCATCGGCAGGCTCAGGGGAATAAGGAAGAGGCGAACTTCTCCAGCGGTGCTGACCCACCGGCTCATTCTGGACTGGAGCCTGGCTCGCACCCTGCCCAAAGCTCCCTGCTGCAGGACCCAGCCCTGCACCAAAACCCGGGAGCCGAAGGAGGAGTTTCGAAAGGCCAGGCCTTGCTCCGACCATTCCCTACTCACGCACCACCCTGCCTGCTGCACGGTCATCTGCCGATCCTCTCCTCGCTGCCGGCCGGCCGGACCCAGAGCCCCTCCTCAGGGCCAGGAGTCCATCGCGCTAGGCGCTGCCTGTTCCGTCCCCAGCAGGTCTGGTGACAGAGGAGGGAACCCACCCCCCGGAGTCCCAACCCCAGACTGGTGCGTGGGACAGTCCCTTGCCATCGCGCTGAGACCCGGCCAGCCACTTGGATTTTAAATTGAGAGGCCTCCAGCTCCCGGCTCAGCCAACTGTTCCTGAACCCTGCTTCCTTGTGGGACATGTGCGTATCCATGGGAGGGTCCTAGGCCCTAGAGCATGGACCAGCAGGGAACGGGGCTGCTCCAAGCTGTATTTGTTCCCCGGCTCTAGTCTCTGACAGCACAGGTGGCAACCGCCCCCAGCCGGGAAGGAGCCCCTGGGCAGCACATGGTCAAACCTAGGTCAGTAATAGCAATCCGCTCTGCAAGGGCCGAGCGCCATGATCCCAAAGCCACCTCGCGTGAGACGGACCGCAGCAGTTCCCCTCCGTCCCCCTGGGAGAGGGACGCAGTGCCTCCATCTGCTAGCAAGGGCTCCCCTAAGGCCCCGCTGGGGTATACAGCGTGCTGGGGGACGGGGAAGGCCGGTCTGGCGGGGGCGGAGGACGGGGAGTGACCCCGGCCTGACAGCACACACCTCCTGGCCTGCCCGGCCGCTCTCTCGCAGGAGCTACGTGCTGTCCGTGCTGCCTCACCTGAAGTCCTTCGATTTCAGCGGCGTGACGAAGCAGGACCGCTCCACTGCCGCCATCTGGAGACGCACGAACGTCAAGCCCAAGGGGGTCAAGAAAAAGCTGGATGATTATTGAGGGGCCGGGGGCGTGAAGGCAGGAGACGAGGCAGCCCCGGCTGGTTTAACGGCCACCGGCCCTGAGCCGGGAAAGCCGGGACGCCCGCATTAGTGTAGGAATAAATTCTTAGCGCTTTGCAGGCCAGGAGCACGAGTCGCTCAGCGGGGCAGGGCTGAGTCCTCCCAGGGGGCGGCCGGCACGGTGGGGCTACGCTCAGCTCATTCCTCCAGCTCTGCTGTCTACCGCCGAACCGGGGAGACCGGGAAACGCCCCCGGCTCTCCAGGGATCCCCAGGCAGCTGCGAGCTCTTTGGCCCGGCTGTGTGGGGGGAAGGGATGGGGCCCTAGGACGCCCATGGGGGACGGGGGCCCACAGTGGATGACCTGACCTTGCCCTGGGGGCTCCTTTAAAGATCTCTTTGCTTAGGCCACAGATAGGGAGCCCACCCGGCTCCTGGGTCCAACAGAGCCCCAGACTGTCCCCCCGACTGCTTCCTTCTTGGGGGGGGGGGGGGGGGGCCAGAGCCCTGTGCTAAGGCCCGTAGGCCCCTGGCTTGCTCAGGGAGTTTCTCTCTGGCTAGAATGGAAAGTGGAACCTGCCCCCCAAACCCCAAGCCAGCTAGGGCAGGAGCAAGAACGTCCCACCGGAGCCCATGGCTAGTGCCGAGGGAGGAAAAGCGGAGCAGCGCTCCCTACTGCAGGATTGTCGCTCTTCCACGCTTCCCTCGCCCCGGGGCCAGGCCCCACTGCTGCTTTGGGCACCAAATTCATCACCCGCTCAGCCGCCTCCAAACGCTTCCGTCGCCTTCCCGCCAGGCTGAGGAGGCAGCATCCCGGCCGTGGTGGGACCCGGCTGAAGGCCCCCGGCTGTCCCCTGTGGTCATTTGTCCCATCACTCACTGGTCCTGTAGCTGGCAGGGTTAGCCAGCCCTGCCCCCCTGGCTTCACTGGCCCCGTTGGCTTTTGTGTTTAATGCCCAGAGCGTTTTCGAGCTGGGCTGGGTTTCCCTTGGGCCTGTGCCTTTCGCTCTCCCGTCACTTGCACCAGCGGCTTCCAGAACCGCAGGCCACCCGGCTCCAGCCCCTTTATTTGCTCCCCCTCCAGCTCCTCTCTCATCGCAATAGGAAGCTAGGAAAACAGGAGGCTGAGTTTGCCCAGAGGCCAATCAAAGCTGGGCTGAGACAAGGCAAAGCGTGTTCAGACCATCCCAAGCCGTGGGCTCAGGTAGGGTAGAGCCTCCCAGCCGAGCGTCAATTGACCGCACAGGCCCCCAGGACTAGGCGATAGCAAACCGTTGTTCCATACTACCTGCCCTATTCCCCTCCCAGCCACGCCCCACCTCCCGTGGGTCAGCAGACACAGCTCCTGCTCCGATGAGGACCGAAGTGGGGGAAATACTGCAATGCCACAGCTCAGGGCGCCAGCCGGGCCCAAGGAGCCACCTGCAAAGCATGCAAGGGACGTAGCACACGCCTGTTCTGGGGCACAATGGCCTATGACCTTCCTCTCCCCACACTGAGGATGGAGCCACCCCCAGGATGTGCCTTTCCCGAGATGCTCCTCCCCTTGAGTGAAGGAAAAACATGGCTGAAGGGGTGAATTTCAACCTGGCCAGGCACCTCCCCAGCCCAGCTCTCCTTTAACACAAATCCCCAGCTCCTCCGGCTTGCCCACGGGCTGCAACGGACTCAAGCCCCAAGCCGCTAAAGCCGAAGTCTGAAAACCCTTTTAGCGCTGGTACAGGGAGCGGGCAGGGTGGCGAGCGGGGGGAAGTTTTGATCCTTTTCCAGGAGTCCTGAGGGTTTAGTGCTGGAAGCCACGGCTGCAGGGAACACTCAGTTCAGCCCCACAGTGCCAGCGTGGAGAGTGGCCTGAGTCAATCCTTCCCCTTGCACATGGGCAGCCCCTGCCCCAGGCCGTAGGAACAGGAATAAACAACCCCGTGTGCCAGTCCTGCCCGGAGCGTTGGGGAGAGACAGGCTCGTGGGTAGGGTGGAAGAACCGCTCCTGTCAGTGGGCAAAGTTCCTAGCCCCTCCTTCATTGCCGCCCTATTAAACACGTCAACTCTCCCACGTGTAGTTTCAGATTTTTGAACGTGGTCCAGTGTCTTGATGCCGCCCCGTGCTCTGCGGCGGCTGAGGCCAGAAGGGAGCAGGGATCAGCTAGGCTGAGGTGCGCCGCACGGGCTCCAGAACGGCAGCACGGGGGTCTGCCAGCAAGACCGGCTCCCAGAAAGCCAGCCCCTCGCCCTTTAACGCCTACGGGCTGGAGAATCGGCTGCAGCTCCTGGTAGTGTTCCAAGGGCCCTGAGACGGGCACCCTCTTTCAGGGCTCTGCTCACACCTGGAGTAACTCAGCGGGAAAAAAGTGGATTTACACATTCCAAGATGCTTACTGGACCGGAAAAACTTCCGACTACTCCGCTGCCTTGAGATGCAGGGTCGGGCAGTCACACACCAGACAGTGAAGCAGCCCCTCACAATGGGGTCTCAGCCCTCCACCGACAGGTACCTGCAGTTGTTAGTTTCCATTGAAGACCTGATCTGAACCTGCGCAGCTATTCCACATCCACTCAGCAGTGTGGATACATCAGGTCGATCTAGGGGGCCCCCCAGAACATGGGTGCTGATAACTCTGGCTACGTCCACACTGCAGCCAGAGGTGAGACCGCTGCACGTGTGGAGTTGCCTCACCTCCCTGCAATCACATTCGCTCAAGTAGTATCAGAGATGCTGGGGCAGGATGGATGGCCAGCACTCCTCAGACACTGGGCTTCAATGCCACTGTGTTCAAACTAGATGGAGCAAAGTAACCCAGTTATGTCTACACTGCAAAGTTTGATTACGGCCCGTGTAGACAGAACCAGAGTGGCTAGAAAAGGAAAGCCCTTGGGTCTCCTCTTTATCTCAGGAGTATTTCTGACGGCTGGCCAAAGAAGCCAGGGTGTGGGAGTGGGGAGAAGCCAGCCTGGGTCATTTGGAAGCTACGGTAAGGTAGCAGAGAAGCGTTTCTCCAAAGCTGAACAGGAACCAGAGTTCAGAGGCAGCAGTCAGCGCCAGGAGAGGTTTTTAAATCCTCCGTTCGACTAGAACGGTGCAAGAAACCAACAGTGCCCAGGGTTGCCGCCTTTGATGAACAGAACAGGTGTGTATCACGAGACGCACAAGCCAAGTTTTAAATGCAGGGAGCTGTTGAGCCCGCAGCCTGTGTTCTGAGCCAGAGGGGGCGGCTCTGTGATTCCCACGGTGTCCTGGTACCAAGAACCTTCGCACACCAGCACAAGCCAGCTGGCACAACAGGGCCTTGGAGAGAATGAATAATCAGGCACAGGAATGGGAATCGCTGTCCTTGGAGGAGACCGCTTCCCCTCCCTCCCCCATGCCTCAGTTTCCCCCTGTAAGGCATTTAATGCTGACCGGGGAGGTGACCCTGCATGGATCAGCCTTAGCCAGGCTGTGCACCCAATGGGCAGCGTACTTCACTGACAGGTACTAACGGCCCCAGGGGAAAGTTGGCCTTAGATTCCCAACTCGAAGTAGCTGAATCAGGTCCACCTTGCCTCCAACAGGGATGGGAAAGGGCGGCCACGGAAGGTAAGAGCCACTCCCCGCAGCTGCGGCTGGGCAGGGTGATGGGACGTCCCAGCAGAGTAACCGAGAGGCAGGTTGCAGTTAACCAGGCTAGAATTTGGGGCAGGACAGCAGAACTAACCCCCCCCTCTCCTGTGAAAACTGCAGTGATTGCTTTAGGGCCAGGTGGCCATCTGCGGTCTCCTGTGGGAGACTGCACCTCCAACAGCGAGAAGTCCCTCAGCTCCCAGGGGGGAACGCAGGACCCAGAGCCCAAGTGAGAGATTCCCCACCCCACACAGGAAACCATTCCAGCCATCTTTGATCAAAACCGGGGAGACATCCTTGCCGGGCAATTCATGCCTGAGCCAACTCGGACTAACAAAACGGCCGCAAGGGAGCGGCCCTTCATTTCTGCGGGTCAGCCAGGCGCCTCGGCTTTTGTGAAAGCCTTTTTGCAGAGAGGTAGGGGAACAAGTTGAGGATGCGATGTGGAGGGAGCCCAAGTCAGACAGACCCCGCTATGGAGCCAGCTTGTTCCCTCCTCCTACTAAATCACAGCTGATCACATAGTTTGGCCAGGTTCCAGGCTCTCCGCATTGCTTGATGAGGAGACCAGATCCTCACCACTCCATCTCCCTCCAGCTCCTTCTCCTCCCAAGGTCTCCACACAAGCAGCCGCGGCCTAGCTGGGAAAGAATGGACGGAGCAGACAAGGCTTGGGTGAATGTATTTTATCTGTGGTGGCCTGCCCCCCGCCCCCCCAAAAAAATTAAAAAACAAAAGGTTCAACCATGTAAAAACAAAGTGGTGTTAGACTCAGTCCTGCGAGCAGAGCCTCAGACCCGGAAGCCGATTCTTTGCTGTGCTTCCTTTAAAACAGAATTCAACCCAGCCCCACCCTGGAACTAACCATGATCGCCGTGGAAAATTTAAAACCAAGCGCTACACGGGGTGAATTTCCAGCGTGTGCAATCATTTCCCCACAACCAATAGCTTCCCAGGTGGCAGCTACGTACAAATACTGCAATCTGCCGTGGCTGAAGAGCCACGAAGCCACGCTGCCCCAACTCCGCTTCAGTGACTAGAGACTCTTCCCTTTGTGGTCAAACCCTGTGCAATAAAGGCTTCCTAGGAGCTAAGGCCCCTCCCTCGCACCCATCTACGCTGCTCTGCCCTGTCTCCCCCCCACACACACACGAGAAAGGAAAGCCTGGAGCAGGGCTGCCCTACAGTGGCATGTTCTACGTGGCGGTTATAGTCGTCTTTGTGATTAGTAGGAAATCTGGGATATGTACAAGTTCCGTTGTGACGAGATGCCCATTGGAGAGAGGAGAAAAGCAAAGAAAAACAAGGGAAGGCGGCGCCCTCGGGCGAGCGCGCTCACGGAATCCCAAACTGTACAACCAGTTCTTCTTTCGCGTCAACTCGGATCTGAGAGAGCGCACTGAAGGCGTAGGCGGCTATCCGGGAGACCTGAGGGCGGAAGCAGATGCAGCCGAGTGAGAGTGTGCTCCGAGGAGGGAATCGCTCGCTGGCTAGAGCCATGAGAGCCGCTGTCTGTGGGATAGAGAGGGTCTAACCCTGTGGGAAAGGAGTGCCCCATCCCGAAGAGACCCCCACGTTCATCAGAGCAGAGGTCACCCGGCACGGGACGGTGACGCGCGGGCACATTGGGGGAACTCAGCATTGCCGATCCTACGACCACACTCGTGAAGAGGCAGCTTTTCCGGGGTAAGATCGGGAAGAGCAAGGTGCAAAGAGGTCTCCACGCCAGAGGCAGGAGCCCAGCTTGCGGGGAATTCCCCTTTCCCCTTCCTGGCACATGTCCGCAATCCCATAATGGTCACGCATTGCTAGGAAGAAAGTCCTCGTACATGACTGAATCCTGGCCATTAACGAGCCAGCAGCTCACACTTGCTAGCCAGGTACCGGGGGCTTAGGAAGGAAAGACACGTGGTCTCCTGGTGAACTTGAACTGATCAGCATGGATCCATAGGTGTTTATCAGTCAGCGATCGCGGTTTGCCGGCCAGCTGGGAAGGGAACAACCGCACTGCATGGCGAGGCCACTCCAACGGCAGGGACACGTGAGCCGGTTGGTTTAAAACGCTAACAGAGCAGAGCTAGAGGGGTCTATAAAACCCAGGAACTTTGCACAGGCACAGCCGGCTTCATTCTGCCCAACCCCGTGTGCTTTCCTAACCAGGTTTGCACAGACACCACGCCATTCGTCTCACCGTGGTTCCCGAGTTCTGACCCATACAGCAGCGGAAACCCGGGGCTGGACGGCGACTAAAACGGTACAGCCCCAGGACACAGAGGGAGCAGGCCTGAGTCGCTGGCTGTAGCGACTAATGTTTTCATCGTCCTACTGAGCCAATCCAGCCCTGGGGTACGTTCCTTCATGTGCATCAGCAAGAGATTCCCGTACCCAGCTCCAGACACACTAATGCCGAGACAGCACCGGACCCTGCAGGACCTGTACTAGCAGAGGTGATGCCCACGGAGGGCTGAGCCCACTTCGGCTCTCATATCACAGAGTGGCTCTGCTTTTTAACCTGATCCGCAACGGAAGAAACCCGGAGGCCATGGGCCACCTTCACAGTCAGATCCATGTTTCCAGCTGGTGGAAGGACAGGAGACACGTCCGGGAACAGGGTCCGTACAGCCCGGGGGAATCTAAGGGGGAATGTGCTGGAACGGCCTAAACCAGCACAAAGGGAGAGGAAGGTTTGGCACAGAACTACGAATGGAATGACGCTGAGCAAAGGAAAATCAGGCTGAGTCCCACGGCACGCTTGCCAAAGCAAGATCTTCGGGAGAGGGCAATCGACCCCCAGCGCGCTCACTCAGAGCCAGAACTGGACAGACCCCAGGGCAAAGCTGGAGACCCGGGCAAGGGGACTCGACGGCGCCCAGCTCGGTGTGAAGGAGGACAGGCCTCCGGCTCCTTACCTGCTGTAAGTCTGCGTAGGCCACCGCCTCGCTCGCCAGCACTTGGTGCGGTTGGCTGGTCAGAGACGGCAGCGGCGGAAGCTTTTTCCAGTGCGTCAAGTTGTTGCTCAACATGGCCAGCCGCATGCTAGAGCCCGGGAGAGCAGAGAGCCCAGCGGTGAGATTCCCACGGGCACAGCCGCCTGCAGTCACACAGCCCCCAGGGCAAAGCCCCCGCCCCCCCCCCCGCAGGGCAGGCAGAGGGAAATGGGTGCGGTGATGGCCCCAGGACAGGGCGCAGCATGGTTCCCCTTCCCCGATGTGCTGCAACAGAGCTGGGATTCCCTGGCCAAAAACCCCCGCCCATCACGGCGCCCCAGGAAGGTGGCGCACGGCTGCACCACTTCTTCCACCTCCACCCAGGCGGCCCGGGATCCTCTTGCACACACCAGTCGCCCCAGGCCGGGACAGCCCCTTACCTGTACTGTCTGGCTCTGTCCATGTACTCATGCTGCTCCATTCCCGTGGAATCTGCAGCCGAGACATCAATGATGTTCCTGCCGAATACAAGGTGCCATTTCGGCCACCGTTAGCCTCCGGTCGCAACTCCCCCAGACATCACGGCTCCCCGCCCTGGGGTCAAACGCTCGCCGGTGCCAAACTAGACACCCTCACCCCGAAGACGAGGCGGCGGCCCCACACCGATATCCCGAGGTTCTGTTGTGACCCTGACTCGCACCCAGGTGAGCTCGCTGGAGGGACACGTCACGGGGCAGACTGCAGCTTCCGACTAACCTCGGGGTCGGACTCAGCCTGAAGCCCCGGGTTCCACTCCTGTCTCTGCCACGATCTAGCACCGTGCCCTTGGGCAAGTCACTTACTCCCTGCCTCAGTTTCCCAGCTGCAAAGTGGGGGCAATCCTTCTCCCTCCTGGGGTGGGGGGGAGTGCTCTAAGCTCCTTGGAAGGAAGGTGCTAATGTACAGCTGGCAAGTGCGGGCTGGAGAACTTAGCCCCTAGCTGAGACTGAGCAAGGGAAGCTAGAGGTGCCGCTCGGTGCTCAGACGGTTCCTCCTCCCAGCTCTCTCCTGACATACCACGCCCGGGCTGTGGCTGACCGCTCTGCCCCCTTCCAAGTTTGTCACAAACACTCGAAGTAAATCCAGACCAAGCTCCCGCTCTCTAGCCCTTCACGAAGAGGGAGCCCTATAAGACAACACAGTTCCCAACATCCTCTTAGCAGGGCTTCTCTGCTGTCTGCAGCTACTGCGCGAAGCAGAGGGGTGCCTGGAAACTGATTCAGAGCCTGAGCGCACATTACACGCCCCCACCCCACATTCTCTACCCACACAGCCTGCAGCATGGCAGGTGGGAGGTTTGCGGGGAGGAGGAGCAATCTTTTGTTTGAGCCAGGACAATCTTCAATTCCCCCCATTTCACAGATGGGCAGGGGAAGAGCAAGTCCTGACTCCCAGGCCTGTTTAGTTCTGGTACTGTGACCAGGAGTGTAAAAGAGATTGATGGATCCAGGCCAGCATGACCATCCAGTCCAACCTCCTGCCGGAAGCAGGCCAGAGAAAATGCAAACAGCCTGCTCTTGTGGGACCTCAAGCGCCTGTGTGAACAGCCACTCTTCTGCCTCTTCCCCCAAGCTGGTCCTATGGCAGCTGGCAAACTTGGCTTAACATTCAGAAACGGTCAAAACCTTCAGTAACTACGCTCCAGAGCTATGAAACCTTTCTCCAGACAGAGACAGACAAGCCAAATCAGCCCGCGTCTTGGTAGCCCACAACGGCATCATATTTGATGCCCTGTCCGCAGTCGTTGCTTTAGAGGGTAAAGCACTTTGGAGCCTCTCAAGGCTGCATTATAGCTAAGCCAGCACACAGATGGGCTCCTCTCGTGGGTTACGACTCCCTTCTGTGTGCTCAAGGAGCTGGGCAGCCCATCAGTATAGGCTATGAGGCTCCGTGACACATTTGCCACCGTCAGAGTCAGGCACTACACACTCGATGGACTTGGTGTGATCCAGCCTGGCTTACATTCTGAGGGGAAGGAACAGCGAACCATAGGATCTCTGCAAAGTTTCCATGTTCTGGGCAATTTAAACTTCCATAAAAATGGTAAAGATGCCATTCTAAAGCAGAGCAGCCTGGGCTTGTGTAAAATATATACAATAAATGGAAGAAGGGGAAATTGATGGTAAAGTCATAAGTTAAGAATGGTAGACAACTGATAAGGGAAGTCAAAGGACCTAAGGAGAAATCTATGGTCAGCACAGTGGAGGACAAGAAGAAGCATTTTTCAAAAATATATTAGGAACAAAAAGAATCCTGACAATGGTACTGGTCCATTGCTAGATGAAAATATCTGTAGTAGAATTATCAATAATAAAGCAGAACAAAGGTGTTCAATAAATAGTTCTTTGTTCTGTATTGGACGGGCAACTGAGGATGCAGATAACACACTATTCATTCCAATAGTATCTCTGGCAGATGTTAAACCAAAAGCTACTAAAGACAGATATTTTTTAATATCAACTGTCCAGATAACTTGTATCCAAGAGTTTTAAAAGATTTGGCTGAGGAGCTAGATAGACCGTTAATGTTGATTTTCAATAAGTCTTGGAGCAGCGAGGAAATTCCAGAAGAGTGGATGAAAGTTCCTGTTGTACCAGTTTTTAAAAAGGATAAATGGGATGATTTGAGCAATTGTAGGTCTCCTGGCCTGACATCAATCTCAGGTAAGGTAATGGTGCAGCTGATATGGGACTCAATAATGAACTGAAGGAAGTTAACGTAAATCAACATCAGTTTACAGAAAATAAATCTAGTCAAATTAATTTGATATTTGGGGGTGGGGGGGTGCGGGGGGGATACAAATTTGGTTGATAAAGGGAACAGTGTTGACATAACATATTTTGACTTGGGACCGAATGACATTTTGATTAAAAACTCAGTTATAAAATTAACCTGGCACACAGTTACATTTTAAGAAGAGACACTCCCTGTCCCCACAGGATTTACAATCTAACCAGGACACCGGGCGGGAGGGAAGTCGTGTGCCCAAAGTCGCCCAGCAGGTCAATGGCTACACTGGGAATAGAATCACATCTCTGGATCATAGCCCGATGCCCTCTTCACTGGTCAACACAACCTCTTCTCATCCCCCGTTGGCCATACAGGGAAACTGAGTCACCGAGTGGTTAACTAACAATCATGACTGCACAAGTCAGTTGCAGAGGAAGGACCAGAACCTACATTCGTGCTCCGCCCACCAGACAGCACCACGCTAGGATGACGTGTCCCGATAACATGTCGGCAGCAAACTAAGTGACTGGCCGCAGAGGGACACGGGTGTGCTGTCCAAGCACTCGGCGGAGCAAAGCACCCCATGGGGAGGGCCGCCTCCACTACCGTCCCACAACCTACCGCAAGAGCCGGGCTACGGCTCCCGGCTGCAACTTACGTGGCCGTCTTGGCGAGGATGGACGACAGCATGGCCTGCTCGTCCGTGCGGGCTGACGGGAGGCTGTGGTAGTTTTGTTCGGCTCCATTTATCACCTTGTTGGGGGGGCTGACAGTAGGCTCCAGCAGCCGCTTTGTCTCCTCTTCCTGGTGGGGAGGAGAAAGATCAGCTCTGCTTTCCAAGGAAATTCACCTCTTTCTTAGCCAAAGCACCCCCCAGCCCCAGCCACTGGAGTGGGTTACTTCACACTACGGACATTTACGTAGGGATTAGGGAGTCCGCCCCAACACATGCACCCTCTTCCTCCTTGCCCCCAGGATCTCTCTGCCATCCTGTGCCTGGGGAGATGTTTGGCTAGAGAGTTTTAGTTTGCTACCCCCGAAAGCCAGGACCCAGCGCTGACTCTATGCACTGCCGAGAACGCAGGAGGGAAGCGCTGGCAAAGGGGGGCATTTCCCCCCCACCATGCCACATTCTCTAGCACCCCACAAACTCACTTCGGTCACAGGACAAAAATTACTTCTGTGCTCTTTGGTTAGCTGAGCATCTTTGCAGTCCCCCAGCGTGACGGGAAAAACCAGGCAGTCCCCACTGCCCGTGATGACCCACGCCATCCCCCAGGGAGGTTCATCGAATCCAAGGCCCGACGAGGCCCCGCTCATCATCTACTCTGATCTCCCATATCACAAGGGCTAGAGACCTGCCTCAGGATCATTCCTGTGGCAGATCTTTCAGTGGAACAAGCAGTCGCCATTTAAAAATTGCCAGTAGCGGAGAATCCTTCACAGCTCTTGGCAAATTGATTGGCAAATCATCCTCACTGTTAAAAGTTTACGCCGCATTTCTAGTCTGAATTTGTCCAGGTGCTTGCAGAAGCAGTCATGGCCAGTGAGATGATCTACGCCAGTCGGGAGGTACCATGATCTGGAGTAACTCCTCTGTCTACACTAGGAAAGGTCCAGGACAGCTATGCCAACGTATCTACACCCAGAAGTCCTCTCATGGGCAAAATACTCTTGCTGTGTCTACATTAGAGCTTTTGCCTCTTTGAAGTGCTGTTAAAAAAAAATTTTTTTAACATCACCCCTCTAACAGATCTCACTACATCAGTAAAAGTTTTAAGTGTAGACCCGCTCTCAGTCCGTGATTTTAGGTAAAAGGTGTCAGCTGACAGCGCTGGAGACTCAGATCCGGTACCCACAACTCAGACAGGACAAGGTTCCCCCCCCACATACGCACACAGATTCAGTAACGCTTCAGCTTTAACCTGCGGCAACCCCAGTGGGGTGAGACGTGAGATCGGGCTGAGGCCAACAATGAAGGGGTCCCGGGAGAGGTGATGGGAGCCTGTGAGTCGGACGTGTCCCGCAAGACGTGAGCTGAGATTGTCAGCTGGTTTCACCCGAGATGGTTCCAACTTTTGTTCTGCACCCGGGCTGGTGACGTAGGAACGAAATGCTCCACGGTGCTGGCAGCCACATTAAAAGTTTGTTATGGGAATAAGCCAGCCGGCCAGTGAGTCCCAGCAATAACCAGAGCTGCAGAGCCGGATTCCCTTCCTTGCTCATTTCAGAGGGAAGCAGCGTGGCAGTGATCTGGAAGCACCATCCAGTACAGGACTCAAGAGGAAAGATCGCTCCAGGCACACGAAACCATATCATAATCACCGATTTTGCATTCTCCAAAGAAAAGTATTCTAGGAGGCGCGAACGGTCTCACACGGAGACATTTCCTCCTTCCTGACACTCCCATGGCAGGCTGGACAAAAACCAATTTTTAAAAAATGTTATTTCAATACTAAAAATAAAGATAACTTCAGATTTAATTTTAACTATGAGAACTAATGGCCTAAACTTTTTCAAATCATTCCATCAAATCCAAGCAGGACTTATTTGCTGCCAGAGTCAAACCACTCATTGATGGCAGTCACGGGAACCAGCGTGTGTTGAAGTGTTCAATCAGCTCTCACAACAATAGCCGCACGTGCAGTGACTGGTTCTTCAGAGTTCAGAAACGTGTTGGGTGTTGAAGCTCGTTTTACATCTGCTGAGCTCGGAAGAGAAACAAGGTGTGAGAGACGAGATCTCCCAGTTTTAAAAACGTGAAGGACGCGGTTGAATTCAGTAATATCGCATTTTCTTTCATTAAGGAGCTTGAAGAGCGAAACTTGCGTCAATACCCATGTTTCCTCTTCCGTAGCTAGGACATTGGAGTCATTTTTGTGGATATAAAGCATTTTACAATGCTGTTTATGGAATTAACTGGATTCGAGTTTCCATCCAAATGCCACTTCACACAAATAAGTAAAAAAATGGAAGTGTTGTTCACTAATTTCTAAAAACTAGGACTTGGAATCAACTGAGCTAGAAAGCTGTATAATTGCTTAAGTAAATGTAAATAGCATTTTCTCTCGTTAGCAAAACATACCAAGTTATACCAGCCAGTAGAAATCAGCCTCTCTTCTGGGAATCACAGAATCATAGAAAGTGAAGGGACCATGATGGGTCATCGAATCCAGTCCCCTGCACTCATGCCAGGACCCCCATTAAACCATCCCTGACAGGTGTTTGTCTGACTGCTCTAAAAATCTCCAATGTGGGAGATTCCGCAACCTGCCGAGGCAACTTATTCCGGTGGTTAATCA
The DNA here is from genome assembly GCA_007922175.1 of Pelusios castaneus. Taxonomy (NCBI): domain Eukaryota; kingdom Metazoa; phylum Chordata; order Testudines; family Pelomedusidae; genus Pelusios; species Pelusios castaneus. The sequence goes on from ML685941.1 coordinate 122,844, forward strand.
CCCTGATCGTTAGGAATTTTTTCCTAATGTCTAGGCTGAACCTCCCTTGCTGTAATTTAAGCCTGTTGCCTCTAATCCCAGCACCTGTGATTGAGAACAATTTTGAATGCACGAAATATACATGCAAAGCCAGATTAAAACGGATGATTTAAAGCAAGGTTTCCTGCTTGCCGCTTTATGTCTACCCACCCCGTTTCTAGGGCTCATTCTTGGACACAGAACAGCGTGTCCCACGAGTGGGCACAGCTAGGGGCTTGCTCCCCAAATACATCCAGCAGCTGTAGAGGCTGTTCGCCAAGTAAGGCATTTAGGGAACACAACTGCTCAGGACTCTCTGCTAACCTTCACCCTTCCTGCGATGGTTTGAGATCAGCCACATCTGGGGGGAGTCCCAGTGACCTCCCCTGCTTCTCCACATGGACCAGCAGCTATTTAACAAGCGCTGAGATCAGCCTCTGCAGCAATTGTGCGGCCGGAGAGCAGCCGGCCCACTCTTCACTAGTTTGCTTCCTTCCGATTGCTACCGGTCCATCGCACGCTCAGCCCGCTCAGTTAGAACTGACTCACGTAACAATAGAACCCAACGCAATAAAAAGGTGCCCCGACTCATCTCTTTCTAAGGCATGGCAGGAGATGGCTGGAAGGCGGCTAAATAAGACGTATCCAGCAGGGCCGTTCCCGCCGGGGACAGAACAGGCAATTGCATTGGTGGTAAAACAAACAAGGAATCCTGGGGCACTTTTAAAGACTAACCCATTGATTTATTGCATCAGCTTTCGTGGGAGAAAATCCCACTTCGTCAGACGCTGGAAATGGGATTTTCTCCCATGAAAGCTGATGCGATAAATCAATGGGTTAGTCTTTAAAAGTGCCCCAGGACTCGTTTGTTCTGCTGCCCTAGACGAAGACGGTTGCCCCTTTGGGACTTGGATTGGGGGTGTGGGGTTAATCTGATTAAAGAGAGCAGGGCACAATCAGAGCAATTCTACTGAAATCATCGGGGGCGGGAGGGATTAAAAGGGTTCCTCACCTGACAAAAATAAGGGAGAAGGAACCCACTAGCTAGAAGCATCTGTAAGCTCTGATGGACCTATGGAATTTGGGGGAAGACACTAATGTGTCATTAGGAGCAGAGGGAAAACTGAAGGAAGGGAAATTTAGCTCCGACTGCAGGACAAGGCACTGGAGAACAGAGAGTATGGAACAACCCTGCCCCCGGGGGGAGCTAGAAATGGAAAAGGCCCATCGGGCTAACACGGCCAGCAGCACCAACCACCGAGCAAACACCCCCGGGTCCCTCTGTCTCTGGGAGTTAGGGGGCCTTTGATGGTGGTGGCTGATTTCTCAGGATCTGGTTGAAGCAAGCAAGGCTGACCAGCAAGGAGAGTGACCGTGAGCAGATGTTCCAGCCCCAGCAAGGCAAGAAGGGGAGATGTAATTACACCGCACATTCCACCGACGCCACGTGTAGGACCGACGAGCCAAGCCCACCAAAGAGGAGGGGCACGGCCAGCTCATCAGGGTTTTTATTAGCTCAGGCCTCAGGCAACGACTGTTCGCTGGGCCACAGAGCGGGCCGGACGCAAAGTACAGCTGTCTCTGGGGAGGGCAATCCAACACCAGAGAGGGGCAGAATACGCGCAGCAATGCTCCATGGAAACAGACGCGGCACTCCTCAACTCCAAAATCCTCTGGAACAGAGCTCTGCACGCCCATCCGCCGGCAGAAAACGCCATCAGCACTAGGCTGTTGCTGTGGGAGCCGAGCCCTTTCGTCAGCACTGACGGCAATCTGATTCGTTCAATGGTCTCTGGCCGTGATCCCCGCTGGATGCAGCGGAAAAGTGGCTGCATCAAATCAGAACCGTGCTCCTTCCTCGCTGGGTTCAGCTCTGGGAGGGGGAGACTTCCTCCGCCGCTTGCGGATGGAGAGTTTCTTCCTCCACTGACTCGCCGCTCAGCACCCACACAAGCATCCTTCACGCCCCGTCTTGGGCCTCACAGGGGTCAGACCTGTGCTGTGCGGATGGGAGAGGGAAAGGGAGGCCACTGAGAGCGGGATCAAGTCACAGGCAGGGATCAAACCCAGCTAGGGGCTGAAACGGAGCAGAGCAGAAGGCCCTGCGAGTCCAGCCACAGAGCCTGTGCTGGGAGAAAGGGAAGAGAGTGAAAAAGACTGGCCAGGCAGCAGCAGGGTGGGAGCCAAGTACAGGGTTCACAGCACCTCTGGTAGGAGCATCCTCTCCCCACGAGCCCCGAGACGTCAATGAGGCAGCCCTTCCACGCCGAACGGACGCCTGGGTGATGGTCTGCAGCAAGCCGGGACCACTGCACTCCAAGGGAGGGGACGATGGACAGAACCACCCATCTGCTTTTCCACCTCTGCTCACCCTCAAGCCTGCCTCTGACCTAGCCAGAGGAGCCACCCAGCTCTCACCTTGGCTTCCCGGCTCTGCCCTGGCTTCCCACGGCTCCAGCCACACAAACGAGACGAGTTTCTAAACCGACCGGTGCAGCCAAAGGCTTAGCTGCTCCGTGGAGCTGACTTTCTGGGCAGCAGTCTCTGCTCAGAGGTTTCCATTTGCCGCAAGTTTCGGTCTTCTTAGCAGAAGGCCGCCGGGAGCACCCCATGGGCCCGAACTGGCACTGTCCCAGCTCCTGCCTGGGGAGCTTTGCCTTCATGAAGGGCCTTGTCTGCATTTGAGCCTGTCCTGCCCATTGGCTTATGCAGGGCGGCCTTGCTGAGTCGGGTCATTAGGAGGCAGCACATTTCACACCAAGGATGCTGCTGAGTCCCACTGAGCGAGCCTCTATTTAGAGACACACGTCTCAGAAAAGTCAATTGCCAATATGAGACCCTTCCCATGCTAACCCCAGCAGCCAGGGCAGAGGAAGAAAACTCTTCCAGGGACGAGAGGGGCGAGGCAAGTCAGCCGTATCAGACATCGACTAGCCAGAAGCGGTGTGAGTTGGAGCCCAGGGAAGGCGCTCTCCTAGGAACACCAACATCCTCCTCTGCAGCAACCAATTAACATGCGAGTCCTGCCGAACTGCAATGAAACTGCCAAGAACTTCCCAGGGGAAATATTTCCTAGATAGCCCACAAGGGTGAGCCTGCACCTCTCTAAAACCGCATTGTGCCTTCCTTGATTTGAGGAGCCCTAGAATTTCGATCTCTTGTTTTTAACTCAACCTCAGCTGAAAAATAAAAAGTATTCACATCAGACAACAAGCTACTGAACTTCTCTGAACCAGGGATGGAAGGGCACATTTGCCTCTAACTCAGCTGCCTGTGGAACTCCCTGCCACAGGATGCAGAGTCCAATACTGCAGCTGGAGAATTTATTGTCATCTATAGAAGACGGTCATGATAACAAAGCCTTGCTTCAGCTGCTGCTCTGATGGCCATGGGTTAACAGTCCCTTCTCCCCCCCCCCCCCACCAGATAGCATCATATTACATTATATTCCCATGCCCCCAGACTCGCTAAAGCAAGCAGTCCCAACCACTATAGGAGTGCGACCTGCTGCACCCCACACACAGATCAGTCACGTTCACCCTTTCAGCACAGCTGTGTATGTCCTGAGGAAAAGTATGTCAGTCAGGTGTTTTGCGAATGCTCACGATGTGCTGAACATTACAGGGATGGTAGCATATTTCCTGCAATATCGTAGATATGGACAGTATGAAACTGCCATGTCACGGTCCCAGATGTGTCTCTCACATGGCTTGAATGGATGCACACAAACACAGCTGTCTCCCCGCACCCCGCGGAGGCAGGCATGCAGGAGCAACATGAGCACTTGGGCGCAAGTGGAAGGAACCACGCCCATCGCCAGACGTGGCCGAGCACCTGATGCCAGGGGGCTGAGGAAATGAGATCAAAAGGGGCACCTTGGTCTGGGGCTCTCCCCTGGAATCCATCTGCTGACAGCGGTTCTCAGCCACTGTGTCAAGACACATTACTGTGTGTCACAGAGAGCTGGGGCGATGGCTGGATTTGGCCGGGTGCGTCCTGTAGGGCCCACGCCACCAAGCATGTCATGACCCACCGAAGTCTCAGGAGTGGGGAACCTGCTTGCAAGATCAAACCCAACCAGCCTGTGGTGTAAGCCAACACCAGAGAGAGAGACTGGAATACGAATCTTAGTTCAGCATACAAGCTAATGTATAGTTAATAGTGATAACCTCCATGACTTATTAACTTTTAGATTTCTACCGTTACGACATCACTTAAAAACCTTACTGCAATCAACATATTTGTTTTACCTAAAGCTGTGTGTGGGGATCGGATCCCACTTCGTCAGACTAAGCAGGGACTACGGATTTTTCTCTCGTACAACAGGTGATTTGACCTCACCTTCCTCTATGTGCTGTTTGAATCCTAGCACCTATTTTGATTTGCTGTTACAGCCTGACCTGATCCTATGTCACACACTCCCTGCATTTAATTTCCTCCCATTCTGTAAGTTTCCCGTCTTCAAAGCGTCTGAAGTGGGATTTTCTCCCACGAAAGCTCATGCGATAAATAAATCTGTTACTCTTTGAAAGTGCCACGGACTCTGGTGTTTTTCTACAATAGACTGACACGGCTCCCCCTCTGGAACTTGCGTGGACTGGGTGGGTGCAGAGACCTCCCATGGAGTGGCAGAGCTGGTGCATAGCAATTTCCGATAAACGGACAGACAATGGAAATGAGCTGGCAGCGTGCAGTCGGCAGCACCAAACCCTACAAGACGGTCGTTCCTTGGGTTGTGCCTGGGACTGGGGGTCTAGCCCATGACTGGCTAGCCAGAGCACTCCTCCACTGGGCGAGGGACCGAGTACACACAGGAGGCTGGGTGTGATCTGACCCAGGAGTGGAGAATCGGGATAACAACGACACTCCAGTCCAGACTGCAGGAGGGAAACGTCACAAGGAGGCAGAATCCTGCGCCCAGTGGATTAACTGCATGAACAGGGAAATCAAATCCAACAGTCAATCTGCAAGAAGAATGTCAATTTTCAGCTCATCAATACAGTACAAAATTGACCTCAACATGTCCAGTGTTGCCTCAAACTTCCTATTTCCCCTTCACCTCCAGCTTCTCGCTAGCTACTGGCCGGAGTGTCTCCTCATCTTCGGCAGCATCACTGCGGTGCTGGTCATTCAGGATTAGCCCTGCAGAATGCAGACAACTACCGCAGGCACCTCATTACCAGGAAAATACTGACCAATCGCAGGTCTCGCAAAGACGAGCAGCCAAAGTGATGACTAAGCAGGAGAAGCCCAAGAACACCTGGCTAGAAACTGGCCATCAGGGAGATTAGACTTGAAATTAGACGCAGGTTTCTATCCATCAGAGGAGTGAAATTCTAGAGCGGCCTTCCGAGGGGAGCAGTAGAGACGAAGAAAACCTAGCTAGCTCCAAAACCGAGCTTGACAGATGTATGGAGGGGACGGTAGGGTGGACGGGCTAGCTTAGCAATTGACTGATCTTTGACTACGGGTGGTGGATCTGCCAATGGCCTGTGACGGGACATTTCATGGGGTGGATTCTGAGTTACTACAGAGAATTCTTTCCTGGGGCTCTGGCTGGTGAGTCTTGCCCACATGCTCACGTTTTAGCAGATCACCGTATTTGGGGTTGGGAAGGAATTTCCTCCCAGGCAGATTGGTTAAGGCTGGGGGGGGGGGGGGGGGTTTCCACTTCCCCTGCACAACCGGTCTCTTGCTGGTGGGTTCTGTGTACTTTAAACCATGATTTGAGGCCTTCAGTAACTCAGCCTTAGATTAGGGATCTATTACAGGTGAGGTTGTGTGGCCAGCCTCATGTAGGAGGCCAGACTAGATGATCGTACTGGTCCCTTCTGACCTTAGAGTCCATGGGGCCACAGGAAGGAAGGTGAAGCGAGCAGAACACACCAGCTTGGCTGAGTGATGAAGGGGGAAAGAGGCTGCTACCAGCTAGGAGATATAGACACTGGGGGGGGGGGAGTGGAACTAGGGTAATACGGGAGGAGGCAGAAGGGGGGAATTCATACTCTAGAGGGACCTGTCCCCAATTTGCAGGGAGTTGGCCCAGATGAACGGTTACATCCTACGAGGCAGTTTCCCGCAGCCGGGAAGATGGCCAGACTTCTGGATTCAATCCCAGCTTGTTCCAAGAACCCAACATGATGGAGACGGAAGATGCTGTACCGCCAAGCGCAGGCTCCTGCAGAGCATCAGCCGTCTGTAGCCGTGGTAACCCTTGACAAGAGCGTCGGCAGCTCGTGGCTCTGAGGAAGAGAAGCCATCGCAGGCCCCATCCCCAGCACTTCACTGCGCTGCACGGGACACCTGAGCCGAAATACGCTTGGCTACGCCGACTCACAGCGCAGTGCGAAGGCAGCCTCCCGGCAGGAGGAGAAAATGGTACCACTTCGCAGAGCAATGGAATGAAAAGCTGACCGGGAGTAACCAGTGCGTGACCGGATGCCCACAGCTAGTCAGCCCCCAGGCCAAGCTTCCAAAGATGAGCGGCCCCCACCCCATACAAGAAGAGGGTTTGAAGCAATCAACCCCCCCCACACACACACACACACACAAACACAAATAGGTGGCAAGTTTAAAGCAAACAAGTGTTTCTTCACACATCGCAGTCAACCTGTGGAACTCCTTGCCAGAGGATGTTCTGAAGGCCAAGACAGTAAGAGGGTTTTAAAAAAGAGCTAGGTAAGTTGAAGAAGAATAGATCAATCAACGGCCATAAACCAGGATAAGCAGGGATGCAAAACCATGCTCTGAAGCGTCCCTAGCCTCTTTGCCAGAAGCTGGGAATGGGCGAGGGGAGGGATCATTTAATGGTTACCTGTTCTGTTCATTCCCTCTGATGCACCTGGCACTGGCCACGGTCGGAAGATAGAATGCTGGCCTAGGTGGACAGTTGGTCTGAGCCAGTCTGGCTGTTGTTATGATCACTAGACCCACCCGTCTTAGCTCATACCTCCTTTGCTCCTCTATAGGTAGTCTCTGCTCTTCCACACTCGTGAAACACTGGTGTAGCCCTTCACAGCGTGTTCCTCCCCTGCGCTGAAATGAGCATCCAGTAAAGGACTCTAGAAAGAGCACCCACTGAAACGCCTGGGGCAGCTCACGCCTCAGAGCCAGCGTTTCAGGCTCCTGTATGCTCCTGGAAATGCCTGAAACACTTCCCAGGTTGGAGCGTTTTCCTGCAGCCAGACCAGCCGGAGACGTGTTAGTTGGACAAAGAAAAGCCAAGAATCTGAAAAACAACGGAGGAGTCCATCTGTACCTGCCAATCTAGTTCTCTGCACTGTCCACCGGAGGGGGGGGCACCCTGCACACTTTGGGAGAGACTGCCCCAGCCTAGGTGACCCTGTCTAAAAATATCAGCCCTTCAAAAGGCAGGCGAACTTTCTGGGGAGACGCCAACTCCGCAGTGAACAGATAATCAACGCCTCACCAGGCCCCTGAGGCTGGCAACATTTCACCGCACGTGTCGAGTCACATGAGTGCCACTGAAAACCGTACAGCACCGCTTCTTTTCACCCTCCGTTCACACGAGGGGCTGCCTTTCGCATTAGGGACCTGTGGGGTTGATACCCCTTCAACTCAGTCCCCAGCATCCCCATCTGAACAGTTCCAGTGTGACCGCATTCAATGCCGGGCAGACCGAGGGAAAAACCAGCTGATTAAAGGAAAGGCTCGTTTCTGGGGAGAGATAAAGACTAAAGGCCACGTCCATGGAAGTTTTACCACTTCACTGGAGGCGGCACGGTTTGGCTGAATGACGGAGGTGCAGGGGTGTGTGTCTGCCGGGGTTCTCCATGATAAATATAACCAACAGTGTAACCGCCTTGGAGGGAGAGGAATGCAGCGGTTACAACCCCAGACTAAGCCACCACGGGACGATCTACTCATCCATCTGTCCGGCGTGCACGACTCGGCCATTCGACGACGCGACGGTGGCTTTTTATCACGGCAAAGGGTGAGCACCCTGGCCCGCTACGTTTGCACGGCGATGCCGCAAGGCTAAAAGAATGGCACGAGAGGACGTTGGCTGAATCTCAGGAAGAGCCGTCCTGAGGCTGAGATCTAGTCGGGCGACCATTAGCGTCCACGGGGAAATAATGACAAATTCAGAGCCTGAGACAACTGCGGTTTGACTTGACTAAGGGAAAAGGTTCGTTTCAGCCCAAGCAGGCCAGCTACATCCTGCTCAAGACGAGCCCTTCGATGAGACCGCGCAAGGCGACGGCAGGGAATAATCCGACAATGACCACAGCGAGTGGGGCGGGAAGCGTCCCACCAGCCTCTGCTCTTATTTCCTTGTTTCTGTATGCGATTTCAGATCTGGTTTGCCATCTACCAGAAAAAACCAGCTCTCTCTGGCGATTCTGCTGCATCCTCAGCGCACGTGACGGCTGTGTGCCCCAGCAAAGGTAAACAGGCTTAACAAGCCCTTGAAAACAGATCTCCTTTAGCCCCCCCAAGGCCCCTTGCACTGAGCATGGGCTGGGTAAGCAAACAATGCCTGAGAAGCAACAATGAGACTCTTCAATTCAAGTTCAGATACTAATATCTGTCGTACCAGCAGCACCAGAACCTTCTAGCTTTTGCTGGGTGATGCTTAGGCTGCGAACCGCTGAATTCAGGAGCTCATTTTAGTTCCGCCTGCCTGCCCGGCATTTTGAAAGCTTCAGAAGACAGAATTACTGGTTTTCATTCCCACCCTGACTCCACATTGGGAACGAGGCTCTTTCACTTTATCCAGGGTCTGGCCACGACACACCCACAGCAGGGCTTTTATGTTGCAACGTCGTTACTGACGACCCAAATGGGGATAAGACCTGAATATCTTTGCCCTCCATTAGCAGCCAGGGCTCTGCCTAGAACTAGGTTTCAAGGAAGGTTAGTGAAAAGTTTTAGTGAGCGTGTTCGAGAACTGTAGCCTAGGCAAGGCAAGCTGCACTTAGCATGTGTCAAGCTGGTCGAGTTGAAGCCCTAATTGAAGTCTAGGGGCCCCTCTAATAAGAGAAACAAGCAAGGAGTCCTGTGGCACTCAAAGACTAACAAATTTATTTTTCACATGAGCTCTCGTGGGTGAATCCCACTTCATCAGATGCTAGAAAATGGGAAACTTGCAGTATGGGAGGGAAAGATAAATCCTGTGATTACACTTCACTGCACCAGTCTAGATTACTTCAAAGAGTGTGGAAAAGACAGAAAACGGTGAGGTTGAGAGAGATGAGAATCACTGTTTATAATAAAAAACAAAGGAGCTCTGTGGCCCTTTTAAAGACTATGTTTTTAATGAGAAAACCCAGTTCATGTCTCTGTTCAAACCCAAATTGACAGCATCAAATAATACTGCCTTGCTTCCACCCAAGTGCTCAACCACGCTGGTTAGCTAATACATTCTGGCCCCACATGATTAAATGCTCTAATAACCCAGCCATGTCCTTTCAATCCTGGCTAGTAAGGCCTAGCTCCTGTCAGGTCTTTTCCACACCCTCACTAGTCTGATAAGTGTTCGCCACCACCCCTGGCCCCAATTCTCTCTCCAGTGGGAAGTTCACTGCAAGCCCATAGGGCCCCATTTCTTAAGGATATGCTGGAGGTCCTTGGCTTCGCAGGCAACAGGCTGAGTGCCCCACTCCCTGCTGGGACAAGGGGAAATCTCTTCCATACGCCCCCACCCCACTCTACAAGCCCCACTTTATCATCTTTCAGGTAAGGAACACATCACAAACCCAGTGTTTTCTGAGATCTTTACTGCTTTCTAAAGCGCCGCCAGCCGCAGGCCCACACTAAAACGTTTCAGGAACTCCCCAGGGACACCCTGGCACACAGTTGCTATTTGGCAGAGTCATCAAAGGCACCACTGCAGAGCAAGCTTGAACAGCACGTGACTATGAGCTGATGGCTCTAACAAAAGCTTCCACGGAGGAGGCAGGACCCCAAGATGACTCAATGTGTCAATTATGGTGTGGAAAGAGGCCAAGCCCATGGGACAAAGAGAGAGGTGGTGGTCTGTGGCTCTCCAGAGCCTCTCACTCGCATGGAGGTGCATTATGAGATGAGGCAGCTGAACATCCCTTTAGCTACCTAACGGGAACAGCCCCGCACCCTGCCAGCATGCTGACTCCTCTCTGAAAGAACCAGCGGAGGGCAGGTGACAGAAATTCAGTCTCTGGCTCATTCCATCCATGACCTCTCTGCTGAGACTGGCCACAAGGGGAACAGTCACAGTGCAGTTAGGCTGGGAAGTCAATACATCGGGTATTTAAAGAAGGTCAATAACCTCCCTGCACAGTTCATGACGCAACCGCCGTCTGACGGGAATTGATGGACTATGCTGATCAGCAACCCTGATTTTGGAAGAGAAACGCTCATGTCTCTTTCCCATCCCACCAGCAGCATGGGACTGCCTGGTACTATGGCCTCTGGCTGGAGACAGTCATTAAACCCAGTCGACACAGGTGGCAAATGGCCCCCTTGGCAGGAATTTCTCCTGGAAAGAGTTAGTTTCCCATTTTCTGAAACTGGTAACTCATCAGCTAAGCCAAATCAGAAGACAGAGGCAGATTTCCTTCTCCACCCTGGAGCCTAGGACCCAAACAAGGGAAAGTCCCCCAGGAACTGGATGGACCAGTTAGTGCCCCACCTTTGTCTTCTGCCTCTCCCAGAAGGACCATGTGAGTTCAGATGCTGGGGAACCTGCCCCAGGAGCCTTCCAAAGGGAGGGTCAGAGACTCTCAGTAAGAGCAGAATACTTCAGCTGGCGTGTAACAAAGCCTTCCCAATGGCTCCCTCCTCCCAGACTCCCTGACCCCAACCCCTACATGCCCAGCCCCCAACAACAAGTCCATCTGGGGACAGGAGACACAGAAAGCCCCCTCTCCACCCTCCCCCACCCCCCAACAGCTCCCCTGATCCCAGTTACAGGCTGGGACCTTCCTCCCCACCACGGTTCCACCCCCAGAACAGGTTCAGACACATGCAGTGCCACCTGGACTCCAGTGGGCGAGGAAGGACTCTGCTCTGGGGAGCTACAGCCTGACCAGGAGACACTCTTCCCCTCCCTCTCCCCCCCCAGTCACCATCTCCCCAGATCCTCTTCTTCCACAGCAGGCCCCACCCCTTCCCCCAAGCAGTGTGGCTACAAATCTCTCTTCTCCAGCCCCTTCCTACCCTGACACCCTGAACCTGCCCAAAGCCGCCACCCCGCCCAGTTGGCACCTCACTTGGGCCCCCAACCCAGCCCCTCCTGCCC
>ML685941.1:149878-173812 GCA_007922175.1 Pelusios castaneus
GTCCTCGGTGATGAGTTCTCCTCCTGCGCTCACAGTCTCCTCCTGGCTCCCGATGGACATCCTCCTGGCCCTCCTGGTGTTGGCATGGCGCTCCCCATCTCTGGCTGCTCCTTTCCCCTACCAGCTGGCCCAGCGCGGGTCCCAGCGGAGCAGCTGCAAGCCCATCCCCAGCGGCATGACCCTCTGCCACGGAGCGGGGTACCACGAGATGCGGCTGCCCAACCTGCTGGGCCACGAGAGCATGAGGGAAGCTCTGCAGCAAGCCACCTCCTGGGTGCCCCTGCTCTCCAAACAGTGCCACGGCGACACCAAGAAATTCCTCTGCTCCCTCTTCGCCCCCGTGTGCATCAGCGACCTGGAGGACCCCGTCCACCCATGCAGGACCCTCTGCGAGGCGGTGAGAGTCGGCTGCACCCCCGTCATGGCCGCCTTTGGCTTCCCGTGGCCAGAGATGTTCAACTGCACCAGGTTCCCTGCGGGGAACGAGCTGTGCATCCCGCCGGCCAGCCCGGACGACAGGCCGCAGCTCCCGAAGGAAGGTGAGGCCACACAGTGTTTAGCCGGGAATGGGAGCTCTGCCCTGACGGGTCGGCATCAGGTCATCGCGCTCAGGCTCTGGCTCCATTTCAGGACCACTGTCCGTCCGTCTGGTCCTGCTTAACTGTGCAGCCCAGGGCGGACGGCATGCTTGTGTTACTTCATCCCCGAAAGTTAAAGCCATTGATTATGTCTCGCTCTGCCGTGGGCCGGCCAGAGTGCTCTCTCTCTCGGTCTAGATACCCCACCCCACGCCTTGGAGAGCTCTTCCAAATCTAATTACCCTCTCCGTTAGCAATCTGGGTCTCATTTCCAGTCTGGGCTTTGCTGACTTCAGCTTCCAGCCCTTGGCTCTGTGATAACTCTGTCGGCACCTGCAGGTGCTTTATAGACCTGGCTCAAGTCACCTGCCTCCCTTCTCATTCTTCTCGTTTCCCCATTTGGGGCTGGCAACTTTTGTAGCCCTCTCCCAAAACTCACAATCATGTGCCGAGCTAATGACCATATCTGTTGCCCCCGGCCCAGAAGGCTTATTTTAAATCCACCATGCCCCGCTGAGGGATTGTCGCCCATTGGGTTGAGATTGCTTATTGAATAGCCACAACCGTCCTGAACATCAACCTTCTCACTGAACAGAGGGAGCGGGAAGGTGTGTTTTGCTGAGCATCGCCCATTCCTGGAGCTCTCCTCCAGACTCTGAACAATTCAATTACAGGCAATTGATAAAAGGGGAGAAATGGTTGATTTATGCTAGTTTTTGCTTCCCTATTATGTATAAAGACGACCTGGGGGGTGGGTTTTTAAAACCGAGTTTTCTCTCTTTGTATTTTACTTTAAAATAAAGTCCGGCACGCAGAGAGCGAGGCGCCTCGAGTTCCAGACGTTCGCATGTGCCCCCCTGCGCCTCGTTCAGGAGAGTCATTTCTGGCTTTGTTGGAGAACTTACTGAAAGTGTAGTGTGCATTGTAAGCCTTCCCAGGCTGGATCTGGAAGCGCGGAGGTGCAGACTCCTTAACTAAGAGTGGTTTCCCCTAAGTGTCGTCAGGCACCTGAGACAATTAGGTGGTAGCAAAAACCAAACATCTGAAAAAAGAGCTTTTAAAAATCTGTCCTAAGATCCCTTTGCGTCTCAGCTGGCCAGCTCTCCAGTCATCCATAGAGCCTTCCAGGAGAAACAGGAGAGGCAGCCGTGATTTCTGCTCTGTACAAACCAAAGAAATGTCCTTCAGCCCTGATCCTGGTCGTGGTTCCTGGCTTCCAGTTCTCAATGCCGCTGTTTCTTTCCCTGCCAGATGCAGCGTGCGCCGCCTGCGCCAGCCGAGGGAACAACGAAAAGGAGTTCCTGGAAAACTTCTGCAGCCAGGATTTTGGTGAGTTCTTTGAATTGCAGTTGGTGTGTCTGTGGCCAGCGCTGAGGCTGCTGGGGCAGGAATGGGGCCATGCTACTCCCAGAGGCCTTGATTAAACAGAGCCAGCTGCCTCTGCAGGTCACATAGGGTGCAAGCCTGACCGAAGGGGTGTAAGTGTTGCCTGGATCTCGTGCCGGCCGCAGTCCAGTGGTGAGTTTCACCGATGGAGGGCGGTCCCATGGGGCAAGATGCGCTGGGTGAATTACAGCCCTCGCTGCTGTTGGGACTTGTTACTACGTCCATGGTGGTGCTGGCGGCAAAGAACAGCTGTGACCAGTGCCAGACGGCTGGAAAGCCCCCCTGACGCACTTGACTCTGCAGTCTCTACGACAGGCGATGAAGATCTCATCTGGAGAATTGTCTCTAGTTTTGGGAGCCCACTCCAGGAAGGATGCTCCCAAATTGGAGAGAGTCCAGAGAAGGGCAACAAAAATAATTCGGGGGCTGGAGCACATGATGTGGGAGGAGAGGCTGAGGGAACTGGGCTTGTTCAGCCTGCAGAAGAGAAGAGTGGGGGGGATTTGAGAGAGGTCCCCAGTTACCTGAGGGGGTTCCAGGGAGGATGGAGCCAGGCTGTTCTCAGTGGGGGCAGGTGAGAAGTAGGAGCCGTGGTCTCACGTTGCAGTGGGGGGTACAGGTGGGACATTAGGAAAAACGTTTTTCCCAGGAGGGAGGTGAAGTGCTGGAAGGGGTTACCTATGGAGGTGGGGGAATCTCCATCCTGAGAGGTTTTTAAGGCCTGGCTTGACAAAGGTCAGATTTGGCTGGGATGGTTTAATAGGGGTGGTCCTGCTTTGAGCAGGGGGTTGGACTAGACACCCCCTGTGGACCCCTGAAACCTGAATCTTCTATGATTCTCCACCGGGGATTCCTCTGGTACAACAGGAACCTCAACTGCTCCCCTTCCGCCAGCGCTCTCTGGCCCTTGCTTCCTGCTCTCCAGCTTACAGCAGGTGGGCATCTCCCTCAGCTGCTGTCCTGTGGGACATTCCTCTCTGCAATCTGGCCTGACTGGTCACCCCAGTCCTCGGGCCGTCTTGTGCTTGCCCCGCTGTGTGAGCCCCCACTCCTGCAGGCAAATGGTCCCCATCTAGCGAATGAGGGCATCTGGCAGGCCAGTCGTGGGGTAATGCAATGGTGGGACCCCTAGTCAACATCCCAGTCCCAGATTCAACCCTAGGAACCACTGTCTTACAGAGTTCATTGCTGCCCCCTGGATTCTGCGAGCTCGTTGGCTGATCAGGGTACCAAAGAAATTGATGTGTACCAGCTCTGTGCTCTGAGTGTGGACACTGCACACACCCCCACCAGATGCGCTACTTTAGACACAGACAAGGAGTCCTGCGGCACTTTTAAAGACTAAATCATTTATTTATCACATGAGCTTTCGTGGGAGAAAATCCCACTTCGTCAGACGCTTGATTTTCTCCCACGAAAGCTCATGCGATAAATAAATTGGTTAGTCTTTAAAAGTGCCGCAGGACTCCCTGTTTGCTTTGCTGACCTAGACTGACACGGCTCCCCCTTTGGAACTTGCTTTAGATACAACACCCAGAGAAGTTTGTGAAGTCCAGAAAGACTTGAAGTGACTATAAACCCGGTTTGATCAGGAAGAAATAAAAGCAGATTGTATTCTAAACTAAGCGTAACACTTCCAGGAACCTTACAGTCTGTAGATCAGCGGTTCTCAACCACTGTGTCGGGACACATTAGCAGGTGTCACGACCTGCAAAACATTGAAAACCCTGCTTTGGATGGTCCTCACCACTGGCTGGCTGACTCTTTCAGCCAGGACCCCCCCTTTGGACCGTCTGTCCGTTGCTTGATGTTGTCTGGTAGATGGATTACAAGGCACAGTGCCAGAGACCCAAATGCTCAGCCTTTGACATGTTTCCTCGTCCCCCCCTGGAGTCAGGTGGTCAGCCATGTCTGGCATGGTTTCCTCCATTATGAGGCCTCAGATAGTCTCCCAGATGCTAAACCCTGGCCTCTTAATTAACCCAGATAGGCACCCCAGGACTGCAACAGAAGAGCGAAGTCCTGTTTCATTAAAGGGGCCAGCTACCCTCCTACAGTTTCCTTTGTAGTTATAACCCAAACATGGGTCCCTGTAGAATCAGATGCTCTTCTTAGTAACTTGTCTTAGTAACCATGGTTTCCTGCAGCAGTAAGTTCCACAGATGAGTTCTTTGTCTTTCCTTTGATCCGTTTCAATTTTGCTGAGTGGTGCCTTATTTTACTGCATTCTGTTACACGCCCCCCCGTCTCTTGCAGCCTTGAAAATGAGCATCCAAGCCTTGTCCAGCGTGGACGGAGATTTGAAAGTGATCCCAGCACTCAAGAGCCGGACCCTCTTCAAGCAGGACGGCTGGTCGGAAGAAGATTTAAAGAAGCCAGTCCTGTGGCTGGCAGATGGAGAGACCTGTGCCTGTGAAGATCTCCGTGGCCAGGGCACCGTGGTCCTAGCCATGGGCCACAAGGCGGCTGGCCGGTTGGTCCTCTCCTGGGTGAGGAGGTGGCAGCGAGGAGAAAGGGAACTGAAGAAGTTTACCAGGGCTGTACGGAAGTTCCAGTGCTAAAAAGAAGGGAAGCGCTTTGAGCTGAGAACGTATCCCTCTCATGCGTGCCCTGAATTCCTTCTGTTTAACACCCAAGCTGGAAAATGTATTAGATTTAGTCAGGCTCTTAACAAGAAACCAGGCCCCCCCTCCCCCCGTTCACTGACAGGCCCATATGCCATTTAGAGGGGATCCAGAAACTCAACTAGGAAGCAAGTGAGTCAAACTTCCCCCAGAGGGGGAGCCAAGTTAGTCTATTGCAGAAAAACAAACAGAGTCCTGGGGCACTTTTAAAGACTAACAAATTCATTTATCGCACGAGCTTTCGTGGGAGAAACTCCCACTTCGTCAGATGCTTTGAAGATTCTGTAAATTTGCCATCTTCAAAGCATCTGACGAAGTGGGATTTTCTCCCATGAAAGCTCATGCGATAAATAAATGTATTAGTCTTTAAAAGTGCTGCAGGACTCTGCTTGTTTTTAAACTTCCCCCAGAGGAACCCAGTCGCCATAGCTCAGGGCTGTGTGGCTAGTGGAAAAGCTGTAGGAAGAGCACGCTGGTGCTGTAGAGAGGGTGAGACACTGATTCCCATAAACTACCATGGGACTTCATTCCTGTTTTGGAGAAGGGGCACCTCGTGGGGAACAGGTGGGGTAAATTAAAACAGCAGCAGGCAAGTGGGGAAATGGGTGCCCAGAACAACCTCCGGAGAGGCTCTGAAAATGTCTCCCCCGCCTCCAGCCAGACCATTCCATCTCTTGCACCTCCTGCAAATCGAAGCCAGATTTTTGTACCTCTGAGCCAGGCTAACTTGTGCAGATATCTCTGTGACTGTGCCAAATGACCCGTTACACGGCCGATTAGTGACCTGCACGCACGATTACTGTGACTGCGCGTGCAACGCTAATAACTAATTACCCGTGTAAACGCATCCACGTTTGGATGGCAAATACATTTGCAGTTGTTGCTCCGCTTCAGAATTTGCTTTAATAAAAACACTCTGCTCACTCTCCAGCCTGCGTGCCAGCCTTTGGCTACATCAGACCAACAAAGGTTTCCCAAGTGCCCAGTCAAAGAAAAAGACCAGCCGAGTCCATCTCTTTCAGTGCCGGACCATCTCCTCCTGGGAGATATCCTCCGGTGCTGTGGCCAGCACAGCTGGTTCTAAACAAATTAGACGTCCTGATTCTCTGCTCTATCGTTCCCCTATTCCGCAGCTTAGCAAATGTCTCTAGCCGGAAACACTTCTGTGATCTCCCACCGGTTCTCTCATGCAACCTCAGACTCGGTTTCAGCTCCTAGACACATGTTTAGTGCACCACAAGCGAGCCAGGCAATTTCTGGTGTCTCAGGTTTTCCCGCTGCCGGGAAGGGTGAATAACAGTGGTGTGATGGGATGGGTTAAGTCATTTTACTGGGGGGAAGCATGGCCACCGCTTTACATTCAGGAGCAATGTCAAGAAGCCCTGGCAATGGCTGAAACTGTTACACAGGCCCATGTCTCTGGCCAGACCAACGAGATGTGCAAAGCCACTCGGGGATTTGAACTGTGGGGACTGGGGCGGGCTGGGCCTTCTTTGGGCAGAGGTGGCTGAGTGACAAGCAGGATGGCTCTGTAAGAAAGCCGGGCAGAGAGACGTGCTGGTAACGTGGTGGGGAGAGAGAGCTTTTTGGGCACAGAGTGCAGGCGGGAAGGGCAGGCGTGGGATAGCGAGTAAGGGACCTGTCGGCTGTTTGATTCCCTGTGCTGTGCTCAGGGAAATGGGGCTTCCTGCTTGGAAACAAACAAGCCCAAGGCAGGTGGTTTTGACGCTATCCTCGGTGTTTCCTCCCAGCTGGAACAACCTGCCCGACCCCGTATTCAATAAACTGCTCCACTCATGCAGGGTGGCGACACGCTGCCCCGTTTCAGCTGGAGCTCGCAAGGCCCTTTACGAAGCCGGAGTTGTGCCAGTCGCTCCCTTGTTTAGAATCATAGACCTGGGAGGCCCCGCAAGAGGTCGTTCCCAATCTGTGGCCCGTGGACCAAAAGGGGCCTGTGGGCTCTTTCAGAGTGGCCTGCAGCTCCCCCCCGCCTGGCGGTAGCAGGGAGCACGGCAAAGTGCATTGCCTGGGTCCAGAGATGCTGTGGTCCATGCTGGAGTCAGGGAGGAGAGCACAGATCTGTCCCCCTGACTGCAGAAGGGAGCCACCGCCTACGGACGCAAGTGGTGCGCACAGGGCTATCGGACACGGGAGCCAGAGGGACGGGAGATCAGCGAGGAGACAGCCTTCTGAACTCCTTGTGTCTGCTGCAGACAGCGGAGACCGGTGGCCCTTCAAGGTTGTAAAAATGTTATCGGTGGCCCTTGAGCCGAAAAGGTTGGGAGCCGCTGACCCGCCGTCCCCAACTGTTCGTCTAACCTGCTCTTTAAAATCTCCTAGGCAATTCCAACGCTGAGCAGTAGAAACCGAGCACAGAGAGGGGGGGTGACTTGCCCCTGGCCAACATGCGTCTGACCCATGAGCGATATTTCTAGGGTGCACGTCACCCTCACATCTGCATGCTTGGGTGGCAATCGGGGGGGTCCCCTGTAGCCTCTTCCTTCTACTTTATTCAGTTCCCATTTACGATGCACTGAGTGACATTCACCAAATTGTTTCTAAAAGTATTTGTCCCCCGTCCCACCGGGGCCCTTCTGGGGTGTCTGGAGGTGCTCGGCCGGCTGTGATTTCTTGTCACCTAACAGAGCCACCGGTGGGCGTGGGGCACCCGGACGTTCTAAGAATCTTCCTGTTCAAAGAGAAACAGATGGTGGGTGTGGGACGGGATGGGCCAGAGGATCTCCATAGGGGTCCTCGGCCAATTGGGGGCTAGCCTCCAAAGGAAACCCCTCCTGGCTGATCATGACCCTTTTGCTGAGGGGCCCAGTGCGACCCACAGCCGGCCCCAGCCGGTAAACGGTCCTTGTGAGCGACAGAAATGGAGATGGAGCGAATTCCCCTCTGGGTGGCCAGGAGAATGGGTCCGTCAGGGGCACGGCGAGATCCTTCCAGGGAGACAGGCTGAAGGCCAGGAAGGTCCATCCCCTGTGCCTGCCAAACGCCGGTGCAGCTTGCCAGCCGCCGAGCGATGGGTCAGCGAGGATGGGGTCCCGTTCCACGTCCACCAGGAAGATGGCATCCAGATCTGTGACCGCTTCCTCCTGGGCCAGTGCCGGCAGGGCGAGAGCTGCCCGCTCCACCACACCCCCTACCCCTTCCACTGGCAGGTCACACAGAGCCGCACGGCGGCTTGGCACAGCCTGAGCGACTCGTCTCAGCGGCACCTGGAGAAGATCTACTGCGATGCTCAAAACGGCCGCGTGCAGCTCATGGACGGGTGAGCGATGGTGATGCTCCCACCCTGCCTCACCCACACCTGGGGGAGATCTCCCTGCTGCTCCCAGCCTGCCCAGTGCCCCCAGGGGGCTGGTTTCTGACCCCAAAGTCTGATCAGCACCTCCCCCCTGCCCCATTGTGGCCCCTCACTCAGCCCTACCCCACTGTGCCCTGACTTCCCTGGCCCTTCACTCTGAGGCCGACCCCCTTGTCGGCCCCACTGTGCCCAGCTGCGTCCTGTTCGCCGCAGCCCCTCGTTCCAGGAACCGAATTCCTTGGGCAGGTGGGCCCCACATCAGCCCCTCCCTGTCTGGCTCTGCAGGTGGCAGGTGAGTCTTGGGGAAGGGGGGAGCAAATGACAGGCAGGGGGTGAAAGGCAGGGTGGGGCAGACCCACAGGGAAAGGGGCAGGGTAAGAGACGGGGCGGAGCAGTGCCTGGTTTTCAGCTATAGAAAGTTGGCGACCCTGTATGTCCGGCCAGGAAAGGAGTGCCGGCTGTGCAGGTTTCCCCACATCTCCGTCTCAGCGACCCCATTCAGAGACCCTACAGGCAGAAGGAGTGCCACAGATTTCCCCACCAGGAGCAGGAGGTGTTAGGGGAACAGCCCAGTCCCGACCTCTCCCAGAAAAGGGCCTCTAGGGATGTCGGGTGATGTTTTCTCTCTGCCTAGGAACAGACTGGTTGGGTTCCTGGACCAGCACACCATGGAGCTGAGCTACTTGGACGTGGTTAGCAGAGCAAGGCGTCTGGGCAGCACCTCGGATTGGAAGCAAAACCCCCGTTTCCACACCCGGTGGAAGGTGTACTGGAAGGACGGGGACAAGTGGAGGCCTTATGATGAGGTATAGGGAGCCGGGTGGAGGGTGGGTCCCAGAAGGGGGTGGGAGAGCCCTCTACCATGTGGCTGGCACATCGTTGGGAGCTGTGATGGCCGGCCCAGGTTTGGATGAAGATGGAGAATGATTTCTCAGGATGAGGGCCAGGTCCCACGAGGAAAAGCAGCAGGTGTAAGGGTCTTCCTCGTTCAGTCATGCTACAGGCTCAGCTCCTCTTCCTCCCTCTGCTCAGCCCGTCCCTCGCGGCCTCCTCGCGGCCTTGGAGAGCGGCTCTGGGGAGCCCACCTGGCAGTTCCAGGGCCAGCTGTACACCATGGATCTGAGGCCCCCACAGCCGAGCCCTGAAGACCCAGGATCCGTCTGCCCCATCCAGATTCAGCGCCGGCCTGTCTACCGCTCACTGAGCTGCATGGCGCGGTATCTGGGGTAAGTGGTGCTGTGGCCAGGGGGATGGGAGCTGCGTTCTCACGGAAGGAACAGCAGTTCCCATCTCCTTATCTCCTTAGGACCATCCCGAGGGGATGCAGAGGACTCCTCTATCCTGCCACGGCCACTATCCCTGGGGAGAGCCCCACAGATGGGTACCAGGGCCCCTATCCCGCCACCTGGGTCCCCCAGCCGCCCCTCGGCCAGCCCTTCCTCCCAGCAGAGGTGGCTCCCTCGGAAGCGGTGTACCGCCGGATCTTTGAGCTCTTCCACGCATCTGTCCCTGAGGACACTGTGCTGGTGCAAAGGATATACAGGATCCGGAATGATGCGCTCTGGGAAAGGTACCGCAGGTAGGAAGGGGAACGCCAGAGATGGGGCAGGGTCAGACCAGGCCACGGGCTGTAACTCCACCCTTCAGCCATGGGGGCTGGTGCCGTGGGCATGAGTAGGTGTGATACCATCTCTGGCGTGGCTGAGGGAGGGCTATGGAGAGACCCATCCCAGGGATCCTGGTGATGTGGGGAGAGAGGCCATGGATCACTCCAAAGGGCTGGAGATTGAATCCTAACTTGATGGTCTTTCCCTCTGACAAGGGGATGGAGGGCGGACGTGAAGGTGGGATCCGTCGCAGAGAGATTTGGGATGACGGAAGGGATGGGAATTGAAGCTCATAGAATTACAGAAGATGAGGGTTGGAAGGAACGTCAGGAGGTATCTGGTCCAACCCCTGCTCAAAGCAGGACCAACCCCGACTGAACCATCCCAGCCAGGGCTGTGTGAAGCCGGCCTTTAAAACCCTCAAAGGATGGAGATCCCACCACCTCCCCAGGTAACCCGTTCCAGGGCTTCACCTCCCTCCTCGTGAAAGAGTTTTTCTTAGTACCCAACCTAGACCTCCTCAACTGCAACTTGAGACCATTGCTCCTAGTTCTGTCGTCTGCCCCACTGAGAAGAGCCTGGCTCCGTCCTCCCTGGACCCCCCTTCAGGTAGTTGAAGGTTGCTATCAAATCCCCCCTCACTCTTCTCTTCTGCAGACTAAACAAGCCCCGTTCCCTCAACTCTCCTCATCAGTCATGTGCTCCAGCCCCCAAATCATTTGTGTTGCCTCTGCTGGATTCTCTCCAATTTGTCCCCATTGTTCCTGAAGTGGGGGGCCCAAAACTGGACACCGTACTCCACCAGAGCCGAACAGAGGGGAGTAATCACCTCTCTCCATCTGCTCGCAACGTTCCTACAATTGCCCCCCATATGTCATTGGCCTTCGTGGCAACGAGGGCACACTGCTGACTGGTGTCCAGCGCCTTTCCTGCAGATATGCTGCCCGGCCAGCCGAGCCGGTCCCCCATCTGTAACGGTGCAAGCATAGCATGGCTCGTCCAGCCGCCCCTCAGCAAACATCCCCTCCGAGCATCGTCTCAAGCATGTCAGCCCCACCCTAGGGTGCCCCCAGTCCGGCTGGACGACAGATAAATGATCAGGGGCACCAAGCAGGGGGGGCCGGAAGGTCCATTCCTCACGCAGGGCTGCAGCACTCTCCGAGGGGCTGGAATCACTTGTCTGCAGGACCCTTTCCCCAGTGATTCCTGCCCGCCTGCCTGGAGGTGGAGCTGGAGTTTGTCCTTTATGGCCATGCCCAGCCTCGATGGAAAGACCTCAGTGGGCTCCAGGACGCAGGACGTGCACTGTGAGGAAGGGCCTGGAGGCAGAGGGGAGATGTGCTTGGCCTGCACAGAGCCACGGATGACCAGGGGAGAGGGAGACCCCAAGGGAGGGGGGCAAGACATTAAGGAGGATGAGAAGGGGCCCCTTGCACAGGCCAGGAGGCCCCATCGGTGACCGTGGGAAGGGCACATAGGTGGCAGGATGGGGGGACTAAGGAGAGGACAAGGAGCCGAGGTGTCGGGAGGTGAAGGGGAATGGGCCAGGGCGGGTGGAGGCACCTTCTGTTGTGGGCTGGGGCAGGCTGAAGCGAGGGAAAGGCGGCAGAGGGCAGAGGATGATGGGCAAGGGACGCAAGTGGGGGGCAGGCCATGGGGTTGGAGGCTGAGAAGAGACAACTCCCAGCGAGATGGTGGCATGGAGGAGTGGGAGCTGGGTGAGAATCCTGCGCAGAGAAAGGAGGCGTCGGGGGGCTGAGGGGAGATTGAGGCAGAGAGGGGCTGAGTCCCCTGGGCCTAGAGGGGCAGGACAGATCGGGTAGGAGATCTGGGAGAAAACTGGCCTGGTGGCTGGACCTCGGAGGGGCTCAGTGAGTAGGGGGGGGCCTGGGCTGGGGAGCAGACACTAAAGCCCCTCGGTTCTCCTTTGCACCCATCTCAGCCAGAAGGCGCGAATGTCCCGAGGATGCTCAGCCCAGGAGAACCGGCTCCTGGAGCGGCACCTCTTCCACGGGACCTCAGCGGAAAACGTGGCACTCATCTGCCGGGTGAACTTCGACCCCAGCCTCTCCGGAAAGCACGGCGCACATTACGGCCGCGGCTGCTACTTCTCCTCCCAGGCCGACTACGCCCACAGCTTTGCTCTGGCCAGCCACCCCAGGCGCTGCCGCTACATGTTCCTGGCCAAGGTGCTGGTGGGCAGGTCTGCGGTGGGGAGACGCGACTATACCCGGCCCCCGGAGACCAAGCCCGGCGGGGTTCGCTATGATTCCTGCAGCGATGGTGCCCCGGAGCCCGACGTCTACGTGATCTTCAACAGTTCCCAGAGCTACCCCTACTTTGTGATCTGCTACAAGCTGCTCTGCGACCCCGTGATGCTGGATTGTGTCAGCGGAGCCCAGAATACCTGAGCGGGACTCCCCACGCCCCAGCGGGCGGGTTCACGCGGCCCACCTGCCCCTATTGCGCCGTAGGGTTCACGAGAGAGTGTGGACGGAGCCTGTCCCGCGGATGGCCCAGCAGTTCCTGGAGGATTTAATCCCAAATCCTATGGAATGTGACCTGTTCCCACAACCCCATTCCCTCCACCCCACTCTGCCCGCAGACCATCTGCCTGGAGACACAGGACTGGCCGCGACGCCAGAGCCTGGGCACACACCATTTGCTTCTCTGCTCTGAAGGAGGCATTATTGGGCCCACAAAACTGCCCTCTCCTCCTGGTCTCATCAAAGGTGTCAGAAAGTGGAGCCCGGCACCGGGAAATTCCTGCTCCATCCCGATCTCATTAACACGGTTCATCGGCTGCGCTGTTGAGTGAAATTCATTTTCCTCTCGCCCATCCCATCCAAACCTGCCATGGGAACATCCCCGTCTCCTGGTTTAATATTAATAGTAATGTTGCAGCTGCCGGAAAAGGTGCATGGCGCTTCCTTTTTCTGCAACCACTCCCCTTCCTGGCTGTTACGCCGTGGGCCGGGGGCTGCTGGGGCACCACCATGTACAGAGCGGAGAACGACGCGCCGGCCGCGGCCGAGGGCTCTTGGTTTAAAAAGAAGCTTTTGGAGATGATAAAAAAGTGTTCCCTGCTTTGTGGAAAGAGCGTGTGTGTGTGACAGAGAGCACACGTGAGGGGGCGCTCCAGTGTCCCCAGATCCATGTGTGTGACCCTCTCCTGAGACTATTGGGCCTGTGAGGAGAGGAGACCTGGGATCGGGGCGTGGGGGGGGGGGGGGATTCAGGAATCATTTCAAGACAGCATCCCTCCCCTCTCGACTGGTGCTGGAAACCTGCCTGGCTCAGCCCTCGCTGCCTTTCCCCAGCTGCCTGCTCTGGCCAGGCCGGGAACAGAAGCAGGGCGATGCCTTCCTGGGGGAACTGGTTTCACTCCTCCTGCTTGGTTCCCTGCTGTGTCCAGCCTGCAGGGACAGACGTGCATCAGCCAGTACCAGCCACCGCCGCTTTCTCCCTTGATGCCATTTCCTTCCTGCTGGCAGGAGAGGAGGGGAGCAGCGGAAAGGGAGAAGGACCCTGCTGTCCCAGACATTAGCAGCAACCCCTCTGCTGCCCCATGACCCATCCCAGGGGAGATGAGGATGCCTCGGGCAGCTGGAGGGGAGGAAGGTCTGTACTGCCTTCTGCCCTTTCCCTCGGCCACCTGCTGGCCCCTGCTCCTGTCCTAGAGGGTGAGGCAGAGGCAGGACCTAGAAATGAGGACAACACCCCGGCCAGAAACGACTGTATCTTCTCAGCTTGCAGTGCCTCACCAGCCACTTCACTGCACGGCGCCGCTGGCCAGGCGTTTTAGGTGGGACCCGGGCGGCGAGCGAAGCAGTCCCAGAATTCGGGTTTCGTTTACACTGAACTCTTTGAGCCTCGGTGCTTCCCACTGAGGTCAGGCAGCCCGTCCGGCCATCCCCAGGGCCCAACACAGGGCTGGAACCTGGGTGCATTTACCTACGTGCTCTCGCCTACCACAGACAGTTTAATGATTGACGTTTGTGAATGACACTAAGCCGGGGGGAGTGGTGGGTACACGGGGGGGGGGGAGGGGGCAGAGATAGGACACAGAGTGATGTGGGCAAATTGGAAGATTGGGCCAAAATTAGGCACGAATCCCACATCCTGCTACAGATTGCAGCAGGTCTGCAGAAAGCTGGGGGTTACCGTGGACAAGAAGCTGGATACGAGCCAACAGCTGTGCCCTTATTGCCAAGAAGGCCATATTGAGCTGCATCAGTAGGAGTGTTGCCAGCAGATGGAGGGAAGTGATAATTCCCCTCTATTCGGCACTGGGGAGGCCACACGTGGAGTATTGTGTCCAGTTTTGGGCTCCCCACTACAGGAAGGAGATGGACAAAGTGGAGAGAGTCCAAAGGGGGGCAACGAAAATGATCTGGGGGCTGGAGCACATGACTTCGGAGGGAACTGGGCTTGTTTATCCTGCAGAAGAGAAGAGTGAAGGGGGATTTGATAGCAACCTTCAACTACCTGAGGGGAGGATGGAGCCAGGCTGGTCTCAGTGGGGGCAGAGGACAGAACAAGGAGCCATGGTCTCAGGTTGCAGTGGGGCAGATCGAGGTTGGATATTAGGAAAACGTTTTCCTTAGACGGGTGGTGAAGCACTGGAACGGTTACCTGGGGAGGGGGTGAAATCCCCATCCTGAGACGTTTTTACAGCCCGGCTTGACAAAGCCCTGGCTGGGATGGTTTAGTTGAGGTTGGCCCCCCTTTGAGCAGGGGTTGGACGAGACACCTCCTGAGATCCCTTCCTGTGATGCTGTGAGCTGACATCACTGGATCTTCAGTGACACCCGCTGAGGATTGAGCCCAAACATTCTCCGGCAGAGGGTGGGATTTGGCTGTGAAATGAGCTTCTGAGGAAATGAGGTGAATCTAGTGCCTGGCAATGGCTGGGCTGGAAAAGCACCCTCATTGATCTGGAATTCCTGCCATGCTCAGGGAGAGAAAGGCACAGACGCCTCGATGAGATCTCCTGGGAATCGTCCCACAAGATATACGTTACCCGGAAGTGCTCAGATACGAGCTGCAGGACGCTGTGGCACACCCAAGGACAGCTACCGAAGACGCTTGCTTTGTGAGCTTCATGGACCCTCCCCGTCCCTAGCTTTACACTGTGATGTCAATTGTGATACTCCGAGGGGCTGTTAGGCTTTGCTCACTTCTTTGAAACCCCCAAACACAGTTATTAGTACCTTCCCTTCAACCCCCACAGCTTGGTGAGTGTCTGGTGCAAATCAGATCTACCATGGAGGTTCAGGAGCTTGGACAGAGCCTTCTGCTGGCAGAAGATATTTGCCACCCACTAGCAATGCAGTAAAATATGCCCAGTGACCTTTCTCCAGGGCACCCCTGGAAACGGCTGCGGTGCCCCTAGAGACGCCTTCAGAAGAGGAACCTTTATGGGGCAAAGTGCCAGGGTGCTCAGCCAAGCGTTGCTGCCTCTGTCCCTCGCCGGCAGCCTGCCCAGTAACCTGAGCTGCACACCTGCTGGCTCTCAGGTACCAGGATCAATAATTGAGTGGGCCACGATGCTCCTGGTCTCTCAGTGCCAGCCGCGCCTGGGCAAGCTCTGAAAAGCTCTGCAGACTGCCTGCCCTTTGTAGTGCGTCGAGGACGAGACGGGTAGGAGCCATTTTTGCCCCATGTTAGCGACAGGGAGAGTTAGGGGCACGAGGCAGCGGTCTGCGCTGGTCACACCTTGGGCCCTGCCGTGATAGGGGGCAGGAGAGGGGCAGAGACAGCTCAGAACACGCCCTGTGACGGGGGAGAGCGTGAATGTGTCGGAAGGGGCAGAGACAGGCAGTGGTGCTGGTTCCGAGCGGAGTCAAACTCGTTGGGGACGAAGGGAGGTGTGCGTCACTCTAGGCTCAGACTTAGGATTCAGGGACCTGCCTGAGCGTCAGCCTGCACTCGAGCAAGCTAAGGACTGATCTAATTCCTGCCTGGCTGCCGAGGGGTTCCTGGCACGCCCCTGCTCCACGGGCCGGCATGGGGCAGCTACACCAGGGCAGCACTGCCCGGGATGCCTTTGAGACTGGAGATCTCCTGGGGAGACTGGCGAGTGGTTTTCCTGGTGGAAAAAGCCAGACTTGGGACCTGTGTGTGTGTGGGGAAGGACTGGGGGGGCCTACGGTTTTATCCATGCAAAGGAGAATCTCAGGGTTCGTTGAAACAGCTAGAGGTGGCTGACGAAATGCGCCATGCTCTGGGGAGTCCAGGTTTGTCACCTCGCCCTTTCCCGCAAAGAGCCGGGAGGAGGCAACCTCTGCCAACCAGACCAGGGGCTGAAATCTTCTTGGTCCCCAAGGCCTGGGCTTTGGGAAATCCACAGACCTTGAATTTTGGGGAAGACCCCCCCCCCCAGAGTAAGGTGATAGCTGTAGGATGGTGTCCCCTGGGAATAGGGCTGCAGTGACCTTTCGACCACCCTGAGCCAGCTGGCTCCTCCGCTCAGCGGCCAGTCTGGAAGGGCTGCTGGCTCGGGACGGAAGCCAGCATTGCTGCTTGTAACAGAAGTGGCTGGCATCGGTGGCTCCCGGCCCTGCCGTAATAGAGATGTAATGGGAGCCGCTGAGCAGGGATGTTCAAATGGGAGCCCAGAGAGGCATTGAACTCCCAAGGGGCCGAGTGTGGGGTGATCAGCCCCTAAGGGCTTGGGTCCCTTTTAATTAGATGCCTAAACGTGGCCACCCCAGTCTAGAGACTGCGGCTCTCACGGCTCCAGGCCTCAGTTTCCCCCTCTGAAACACGGGGGAGGGGGGATTGGATCTACCTGAGAGGGGTGATGCAAAGTGCCAGAGGAGCCCCAATCAGCCCAAATGCTCCCTGGCTGGGCGCCGCCTAGGTTCCTAATTTATTATGGCCGAGCGTCCCTTGGGAAACGGCTCCAAACATTGCCAGCTCAGCTCAGACGCCAGCATGAAGCAGCCGGGCTGTGTATGCCGTAAGCGGCGAGCGACTGGGGTCCAGTGGATAGGCTGTAACACGGCAGTTCTCACAGTTTCCCCAAGAGCTGGTCCCGGCCCCGAAGAACTCACACGCAGCAAGCAAAGGGTGCGGAGTTGCTGGTAGGAGCAGTAGCTGTCATCCTCTGCTGTGGACCGGCAGGCTACACTCCCCCAGCTAGATCCGTGCCCCGGCCCGCTCACCTCCCTTTGCGCTCTAGGTCTGTGGAGCTCCCACCCGCCACCTGCTCTGCGCTGCTGCCGAGATGGTCTCTCCAGCCATTGCGCTGGCCTTCATCCCCTTCCTAGTCACCTTGATCATCCGCTATCGCCACTACTTCCTCCTCTTCTACCGGGCAGTGCTGGTGCGCCGGCTGCAGGATTGCCTCACTGGCATTCCCCGGGAGGAGAGGGCCTTCCAGTACATCCTCACGCACGCCATCCCCGGCGACCCCCAGCACATCCTCGAGACCTTCGACCAGTGGTGCGACCACTGTGAGCACCTCAGCAATGTGGGGCCGCACAAAGGTAAGGGCTCGCCCAGCGAGAAGGGGGCCATGGAAATACAGCTGCCTCTGGGGTGGAACACAGCTGCTGTTCAACGGCGCACAGCTACACTGCATGACTGTTTGGGCCAGAAAAGCCCAAGGGGGGAAAGAGCACAGCCAATGGAAAGATGGGGGGGTGTAAGAAATACTGGAATTTGCTCAGGACAAAGGGGTTCGAGCCCGTTCTATTGGTTTGTATACCATGCCCATCCTTGGCATCTGCGCGCTTTAACCCAGCTCTTGTGAGGAATACCCGGGGAACTTCGGGTTTTATGTCCTCTGCTGCCCTAGCAGCTGCTCGCCGCCACCTTGGGGCCTTAATTCGTTGCTGCCCCAGAGCCTCCACTGGGTGACAACTGGAGGGCTTCTGTCCCAGGCTAACCTAACCCTTGTCTGTCACTTTTCGGATATTTCTGTGCTGCCCAATCTGACTGTTCAGAACTTCAACATGAGGCATGGCCCCAGACTCTCCTGCTCCAACCCCTGCCCAGTGAGTGAGGAAGAATCCCCATTAACAGCCAACCAGTATAGGGCTTATGACACACAGTGGCCCTGACTCCAACTACAGCAGGGCAGTGGTGCACATAGCCACTAGCCAGCTCACTGTAGTATCTATGCCCTGACATTCTCCCTTTGAGCACTGTGGGAGGCAGTGGTCAGCAAAATGGACACACTGGTGCAGGGGAAAAGGGGGTATCCCAGGTGTCCCACTCAGCCATGCTCCCTGTGGGAGAAGTGGGAACTTCCCTGGTTTATAGCAGGAGTTGCAGACAGAGAGATGCGTTCCCCCA
This sequence comes from Pelusios castaneus, assembly GCA_007922175.1. Classification (NCBI taxonomy): domain Eukaryota; kingdom Metazoa; phylum Chordata; order Testudines; family Pelomedusidae; genus Pelusios; species Pelusios castaneus. The sequence goes on from ML685941.1 coordinate 167,691, forward strand.
GGGGATGGAGCCGCCTCAGGCTACTATCAGGAATAGCCGCTCTGGCTGGTAGGTGCTGACGCTGGGGTTGTGTTCCAGGGGGGAACATGCCAGGGACACCTGGCTAGAGCCAAATACACGCAGCGCTGATTTCCCTATGGCCGGCCTAGACCCAGCTTTCCTCAGGGGACTGGAGGGCAACAGCGTTTACCACGGCACCCTTTGCAGCTTGCTGGGGGATCCCGTCCACCACCGTCAGCCCAGCCCAGGCTTTAGAAAGGGTCTTGCCAGGAAACCAAACAGCACAGACTGTCACGCCCTGGAAGTCAGCGAGAACCACTGTTGACAGACTGGGCTAGATGGGTCATTGGGCTGACCCAATTTAGCCATTCTTATGAAATTGACAAACTCGGCTAAGGCCTAAACTTATTTGAATTTATTCAAATCATTACACAACATATTAAGCAGCACGTTTACTGCCAAGTTTTAAAGAATGTCAAATTACTGGACTGGTGAAAGTCACTTAACGAAACACCTCGGACTCGGAGATGTTGAAGTTTAAGACCAACTTTTGACTGCAGTACTGTAGTCTCTTCAGTAGGTGCAAAGGGAATATTTTCTTCATTTCAGTTTATTCAGCTAGTTCCGTTCAAGGATTAGTTCATTCAAAGTTAAGAAACCAGATGGGAATTGAAAAACCAGGGAAGCTTGTGTTCCTTTTCCCATTTCTGAATAAAAACTAGGCATATAAAAGGACAAGATCTACTAGTTCTAAAATCTGGAAGGACGTGATGACCAGAAACAATCAGTTAAATTCACTAACGACATCACTCTTCCTTTAATAAATCAGTTAGTTTTAAGTGCACAATATGCTTTGATATTTTTTCTTAAGTATCCAGCATATTTAAGGTGGCTTCAGTTCATTAAAAATATTAAATTCTGGTTTTGCACATTGTTAATTGAATTTTAAGCAAAAAGCAGCAAACCAGTGAAACTCCACCTTTGGTGCAGCAACTCAGGAAAAAGTACAAATGAAAAACTTGATTGAAATTGACGATTTAAATCAAGGGTTCCTGCTTGCAGATTAAGATTGGTGATTTCATTCTCCTTGCTGGGAACTCATTTACCTGGGCATTCAGAACCAGAGAGGCCAGACCCCTGGGGAACAAACCAGAGGGAACAGACAATCCTGACTTGGCCAACTGTGCCCATGGGCAAACACCTCCTGGGTGGGACAGCAGGTTACCTGGGGCGTGGGGTTGGAGCAGGGACATCTCTCTGGGTGACCAGACCTCATGAGGCTCCCTCTGCCCGGTAGGTAAGATCCTGGACCGTCTGATCTATGAGAACACACCGCTCACTGTGCTAGAGCTGGGCACATACTGCGGTTATGCCACCATCCTCATGGCCCAGTGTCTGCCCATGGGTGCCCGGCTCTACACCGTGGAGATGGACCCACGCAACGCTGCCGTGGCTGAGAAGGTCATCCGTCTGGCAGGCTTCGATGAGGACACAGTGAGTGTCTCTCTCCCCCAAGTCCCCGTGCCGTTGGCTGTTGAACATTCTACCCCAGAGATGGCTGCATTTTAAAGGACCAATTCCAGGCTGGTTGGCCCTTGGGTTTGCATCCTGCTGTGAGATCCCACAGGAGGGGCCATGTTGTTTCTTGGGGTGCCATGCAGAGTTGAATCCCCCTTCCTTTCCCCTGTGCAGGTGGAGCTGATTGTGGGTGCCTCAGAAGAGGTGATTCCCCAGCTGAAAGAGAAGCACGGCCTATACAAAGCTGACTTTGTCTTCATGGACCACTGGAAACGCTGCTATCTGCGGGACCTACAGCTGCTGGAGGCTCACGGCTTGCTGGGCGAGGGAGCCACCATAGTGGCCGACAACGTAATCTTCCCTGGGGCGCCCCACTTCCTACAATACGTGAAGACCTGCGGCAAGTACCAGTGCAAGATGCATCGGACCAGCTTGGAGTACTTCCGGGCCATCCCTGATGGCATGGCCGAGCTCACCTACACAGGCCTGGACTGAGCTCTCGCCCGCTCTGCCAGGAGTCCAGCTAGTGCGGCACCGGGGATGGCTGGGCTGGGCTGCCAGATGGAGACGCACAAATCCTGTGGTTGGCATGTGTGTGCGTGTGCAGAGCATCAACATGCTGCACCAGCTCTTCGTGTGTGCACATCCCTGCAAGGGCCCGGTTCTGTTCTCTTTCCACTGGGGGAAATCCAGAGAAGTCAGTGGGTCCTCTGCATTTACACCAGCGGATGTGAGATGAGAATCAGGTCCAGACAAGATACATGCCTGCTGCACTGTTTGTGAATGAGCGCGAGTCTCCCTGATTGGACATGAGCGCTGGATGAGCGCACGCACACACGCGCGCGCACACGCACGCACGCACACCTCTGCTTGCACTCAAGCTACATCCACCACTCAAGAGGTTTCAACCGACCTCAGCTGCTCCCCACCTTACCCCTCCTTTTACCCCTTCCCTTTGCTCCTGTCTTCTTTTACACTTGGGACCCCTGGCCTAGCCCAGGGACCCCATGCACTAGGCCCCCTTCCACCCTTTCAAATCCCTCCCCATAACTTTTCTACACTTGAGATTTACAGGGCGAGAGGAGACCCTTGTGTGGTGTGTCCCGGGGACAGAGTCTTTGTCTCACCTCGGTTCCTCTGCAGCCTTTATGGGAGGTGGCCATGCTAGGAAACAATGTGGATTTTACCAGGCATTAGACCTGTCTCCCCCCCCCCCCCCCCCACACACACACTGGTTACTACAAGCACCACTCATGTAGGGGGCCTGCCACTCCAGCCAGAGAGGAATCGCTGCTCTCTATAGCAGTAGGGGCCCTGTGAAACACAGGTGAGCGGTACTGATTTGCTCCAGTAGAGGGCAGCGGTAGCCAGTTCATTATATCATTTATGCTAAAGACTCACCCAGAAAGGGTTATTTACTATGGAGAGATGGAGCCAGCAGAAGGAGATTGAGAAACAAGTTTGTTTCTGTTGTTTCGACTGTAACAAATCCATGGTTCTGCTGACATCCCACTAATTGCTAAACCGGCCATGGGGGACGCCTGGGCCCAGCAAGAGGGAACTGAGCGGTCTCACACACCATGCTGGTTTGTAAAGTGCTGGCTGACAGGTCACGCGGGGAATGAAATGACAGGCGAGCCATCTGGTTGCTCACCATTGGGTGAGATAACTGCTCTCTGGGTCACCAGCTCTATGCTAGGGAGGTGCCCCTTTATGTGAACTGACAGACTGTCTCTTACTAGGTTTCCGTACAGCACCCGGCACATGGGGGCCTTGATCTTGGATGGCCTTCTAGGCGCTACTGCAATGCTACTAATAAACCACCTCAAAGGACTGTTTGTGTTATTTATTGGGTAAAATCCCCACACTTCTGTGAGAGCCAGAGAGGCTGCTCTGTCCCACCCATGATCCCATGCAGCCTTGTACGTTTCCAGGATCTGCCCTGACACGGGCAGCTGGTAACATGGACAGGTGCTGAGGCCCAAAGCTTCTCTCCAATTGGCACCACTGTGGGGCCTGAGGCTGCACCAGACTCCATTCCATGCACCGTTCACAGAAAGATCACGACACAGACGGCAGTGAGGACCCTGAAGCAGGAAGCTCCCCTAATCAGGGCCTCCCAATGCCCCTGTCCATCAGCCCTAGTGCTGACCCAGCCAACGCCTGCAGGCAATGCCACGCCAGAAGGGAGCAATCTCCCACCTGCCTTCAGGAGCGGGCGCCAGCAGCCTTTAACCTGGTCAAGAAAGAGCCGGCTCAGATCATCCACTGGTCTTGGTCTTGCTCAGCTCCTTCCATGTCCACCTGGGGAAAAGGAAAGCGCGTGGCTAGTCCTGCAGCTTCAGTGAGCCCATTCCTAGCGCAGAGTAGGATGGCCCTCGGAAGGGAAGAATCACGGGAAGGAGATGGAAAATCGGAGTCAGGACGCCTGGGTTCCACTCTCAGCACTGCTCCTAAGTGATCTGGGACAAGTCACCATCTTTGCGCCTATATGTCAAAGTGGGACAGTGACGTTTCCCAGCCGCCAGGGGTAACCAAAGAGCTCAACACCTATCCACAGCAGGGGGAAGGGATTTGTCCTCACAGCTGACAGCCCAAGAGAAAGCTGCCTGGACTCTACTGAGATGGGGAGGGGAGGGTCCCACGTGGCACTCGGGAGGGATCTGCGCAGGCTGTTTCACCAGGGACAAGCCCGGGGTTAGGGACTGGGACAAGACAGGATAGTCAGGAAGGTTCATTACCATGTGGGGCTCAGGGGCAGCAGGGAAAGGGAAACTGACAGAGTGACAGGTCATGCTCCCCAGGGTCCCACTGCTTTCCCTGCCAGGGAAGAGGTAGCTGGGTGGTCCAGCTCTCCCCCGCCATCTCTCCGTGTGAGCCTCCCCACACGCCAAGATCTGCAGGTGCTCGGCTGCGGAGGTTCATTGGGAACCACCCCCATGTACCTCATTGATCTCCCCATCATCTGGGGACTCATTGTAATCGTTCATCTCATCCATGTCCTGCATGTCCTCGTCATCCTCAGAATCCTCTTCGCTGTCTTCGTCATCTTCATCATCCTCCTCTTCCTCCTCATCGTAATGCTGCAGGCACCAGGGCAAGGTACAGCCGTCAGCCCGTCACAGCACTGCTCCCTAGCCAGCCCTTCGAGGCCTGATGTTCCCCCACCTCTGCTGCTCTCGCCTCCTGTGGCCTGGCACTCCCCCAGGGACCAACACGACCTATGGTCAAGAGCCCCCTGCACGAGCACCCAGTGCCCTTAGCTCCCAGAGCATTCTCCCCACTCTCAGCAGCCCTCAAAGCTCACTACCCTCCCGCAGGCTGTCATTCCACCCTCACCTTACCAGCTCCCCACTCCTAGAGAGAGAGAAGTGACACTCGGTGCCCATCAGAGCTGGGGACAGCACAGACCCATTACTGAACACAAGACAGGTGCAGCCAGCAGATCACTTCCCATCCAACACCCTGCCAGCAGGAAATGTTCTTCCTCGCCTCCCCCCTCTAGGGTTTCACTTCTTGGGGACCTCCTTTCAGGGAGTGGGGGGGGACGACAGTTGAGTAAACCTCTCCCACCTCATGGGCTGAGCTCACGGCTCTCAGCCTGAGGGACGGGAGATGGTCATGTGATGGTGCAGCCCAGTAACTGCTGGGAACATCTAACTGGAACTAACACGAAGGAGCCCCGGCAGTCACACGGGGACGGAGCATTCCTATGCCCTCCCCTGGCAGCTCTAGTTATAAGCAGGGCCCCGTGGCTTTTTGAAATAGGCCTTCACACAAAATAAAAGGGAAAAGCTCAGTCACAGAGGTGGCTCTTTTCCCCAGGGGTGGGGCCTGGCTCCCCGCTCTTCTAGACATTGCACCCAGGGACACAGGGTCGCGGTGCCACTCACTCACCCCTAGGGCTTCCCAACCCCTGAGACCAGGACCCAATGCCCCCTGCCTCTCTCAGGACTAAACCGAATCCCCCCCCCAAATAAAACAAAGAATAATGTCACAGGGCTCTAGTTACACTGCTCGGGACAGGGGAGCGCGCCGTTGGACTACACTCCCCAGAGTCCTCTGCAGGAAGCTGCCTGCGCCTGTTGGGCCAGCGAGAAACCCAGCAGGCTGGACTGTTAACTGCACAACACCCCGGTCTCTGACTTCCCTTCTTACTAACCCAGCCCCACAGCCCAGAAAGGCTCTCACCTCGGAGGCAGGTTTTCCTATGGGGACCAAATTATTGTCCTTTTCCGCTATGCTCTGCAGCTGGTGGGGAAAGAAGAGAGGAGAGTCAGGCTGCTGAGGCCACACAGCACCTTGGCCCAGGCACTGGAGTGTAGACGGAGCCTGTGGCGCCCTAGTGGGGTTGGCCTGGAGGACATGTCTACACTGCAGTGCCTGGGCGGGCCATGCCCCGGGGCAGTGCGATAGGATGGATCCCACAGGATCATTCCCCCCCCCCAGGGATAAGGATCGGGCCCTGCCCCTCCCCCACTCGCTCTCCCCCCGCCCAGCCCCTCCCCCACTCGCTCCCCCCCGCCCAGCCCCTCGCCCCTCCCCCACTCGCTCTCCCCCCGCCCAGCCCCTCCCCCACTCGCTCTCCCCCCGCCCAGCCCCTC
>ML685941.1:173822-213144 GCA_007922175.1 Pelusios castaneus
CCCCGCCCAGCCCCTCCCCCACTCGCTCTCCCCCCGCCCAGCCCCTCGCCCCTCCCCCACTCGTTCTCCCCCCGCTCCTCCCCCACCCAACCCCTCGCCCTCCCCCACCCGCTCTCCCCCCGCCCAGCCCCCGCTGACCCAGGCCTGGTGCTGCTGCTCCTGCTGCTGCAGCTCGGTCTCGTCCACGCAGGGCCGGTCCAGGTTGAACCACAGCGCCTCGGTGACGCGCGGGAAGAGCGAGGGGAAGAGCGTGGACATGGCGGGGGACGGGGCTCCCCGGGTCACGTGTGAGGCGGCACGCGACGGCTGGGCTCAACGGACCCGGATTTACCGTTACGGAGCGAGGGGGAGGGGGTTGGAGGAGAGTGACCCGGAAGCGCAGCTCGCCGCGCACAGGAAGTGATGTCAGAGCGTGAGAGGCAGGCGGAGGGCTCGCCTCCCCACGCGTGCGCAGTGCCGGGGGAAGCTCGCGCGAGTGTGGCGGGAAGTGGCAGAGCGAGAGCGCAGGCGCGCAGGGGCGGGGCGCGGAAGTTCCTGTCCGGGCAGGTCCCGCCCCCTGGTGGGCCCCGGCCAATCAGGCCTCAGGGCCGCGTGCAGGGGTGGAATGCAGCCACTGCTGGGGTTGTCCCCCGCTGGCGGTTCACGGCACACAACAGTAACCACGAGGGCGGGGTGTAATGCGTGTACATGGAAACACACCGTATATGGAAACACTGGGGCACGCCCACAGCACTGGGTGTGCGAGACAGCGCTCCGCATACCACGCTCGCTCCCACTTAAACCCCGGCCATGGCCACTCAATGCCGCTGGCGCCAATAGTTAGCCTGGCCCCGGTCCAGACTGGCCTCTTACTGATCCACGCCCCGTCACTGCAGCCCTGCTGGGCCCAGGATATTGCACGCAAAGTGGGGGCAGTAATATTTCACTGGGCTGGCTTGTTGGGGAGAGAGACGCTTTCGCACCATACAGAAATCTGGTTGGGCCCCTCAATCAGAGGCTCCCAAGCTTTTCAGTAACACGGCACATGTCAATGAGATGAACAATTCCATGGCCCACCTGCTTTTTTCAGCTGAGCAGATTCCTCAAAAACCTCCCATTTACTTAGATTTACCATTTCCACTCTTACTAGAGAGGTTTGCAACCTAGTGCATACAGCAAGCTAAAGAAGGGTCAAAGACATTCATGTTTCAAATTCACCGGGAAAAAAAATTACACGTCATCTCAATTTTGCCCTTTGGCCACCTGCATTTAGGAGGTTCACATTTTAGAATGGAAAGACCGACACCTCGCTTTTGATGATTAATTTTTACAAGTCTTATGAGTTGTAATTTTGGTTGGTTAGAATGGCGTTCAAGATGAAGCAATGTTTTACACTGATTTTCATTGCTTTGGTACAAAATTTCACAGCACACTTGGGCAGTTCTCCCCGGCTGAAAATCGCTGCACTAGGCATAGCATTAGTAATGTTATCCATGTTGTCTGGCTAGCGTCCTGGGACTGACACAGCTCAATGGCACTGCATGCAATGATGGACAATAGCGATTTTAGCCATCCGCAATGGAAACTCCATGACATGAAGAAAAAGGAAGTAAACTTAAGGGTGACATTGACTTCCTGAGCAAATGCAAGACATACACCACTGTCCCCTGCAATATAACTAACTCCATAACTCTGACCTCTGCATACTATTACAAACATGCTGAGGAGCTCTGCGATGGACTTCAGAGAAACTGAGGCTCCACTAACCCTCTTTTTTGTCCTATAACTGTAGAGGTGTCAGTGGGCAACTCTGCATTGAATGGACCCTGACATTACACGCAAACTATTTATGCTGCCTTGCATTTAGCTGTGATGCTGGGAATACTTTTTCAGACCCGAAGAAGAGCTTGTCTCTCTCACAAATAGAAGTTGGTCCAATAAAAGATATTACTTTCCCCACCTTGTCTCTCTTTTATTCATACATATATTGCACTTGAAAATGCACCAGTGAAAAAATTATGTCACTACCATAATCAGTGAGTATTTTGTGAGTATGAGTCAATGTTGCTAACTCACAATTTTATTGCAAGTCTCACTGTACTTAGTGTTATGTCTTAAAGCCCCAGCTCCTGGAGTCATGTTATTGCATGAGACAATCAGCTTTAATTTTTTTTTTTAAGTTTCAAGCCCTGATGTTTTCAGAGAAAAGTTTGAAGAGGTAACCAGAGTGCACTTGAAAGGTGCAGAAAGCGGAAGATAAAAAGAACCTTTGTGATGTTCTCAGAAGATTGGCTAATGCTTTTGGATACTTGGTGATGGCCATATGAGGAGTGGTGTGGAGGGTGGGATGACATCCCTGACTGGCTGTGCGTCTGTTCTCTTAGGCCAGGACTGGCTACAGAGCTTCCTCCTTGAGAGATACACACCAGCTGTGCTCTCTATATAGAATCCCTTTAATATTCTGCCAGGAATGGCTGGGGTTTGCTGAAATAAGGTATTTTATGCACAGCGCCATGTAGTGGCTGAACAGCAAACCCACAGTTTTCAGCCAATGCTTGCAAAGCCTTTAGAAACTGTTCAGTATTATCATCTGGCTCTTGAATTCTCTGGTGAAAACATGCTGTTTCATAAACCACATCTCTGTGAGGTATAAAGTATGCATACGACATAGTCATCTTTGTTCCTATCCTCAGTAAAGGCAAAGGATATGAAGATATGCTTTGCCTCCTGCCCTGTAGTATAAATTAAAGATACTTAAATAGTCCAAGTTTCCTCATGAAGCTTCACAGCTGTTCAAATTGTTGCAAGACACTGCTTCCAGCCTGTCCAGGTGGAAGGTCTGTTAAGACCAGGGGCGTCATTGCTGCCCAGAGAAAAGGTTCGGCCTGGGCCCTGCCCCGCCTCCTGGGCCTGATCCAGCCTCGCTCCTGGGCCCAATCCAGTCCTGGGGCTGGATTGGGCTCCTGCTGCCGCCAGTTCCAGGCCGGAGGCCAGATTGGGTTTTTCCAGGTTCCTGGCCGCACCAGGATCCTGCCTTTGCCTCCCGGGTCTCAGGTCCTCAGCTGGGGCTCTGGGGCTGGATCCTGCTGCTGGCGAGCAGCGGCTGGGCATGGGTCCCTGGCTGGGGTTGGGGCAGATTGGGGCGCCCCTGTTCCCAGCTGGGTTTGGGGCTGGCACCAGATTATGCTGCCGCTGTCGCCAGGTCCCCAGCCCTGGTCGGGGCCGGGGCCGGGTCGGGCGGTGGCTGAGCCCCAGGTTCCCAACTGTGGCTGAGGCCAGATTGGACAGCCACAGGTTCCCACCAGACTGGTGGGGACTAGGGGCACATGCCTAGCGCCAGCAACACCACTGGGTAACGCTGAAGTTCTGGGGGGCACTGAAGAGTGTCATGTTGATGAGATCCTGCAGCCTTTGCTTCTGGTCTCCTCTGGCCGTAGTTTCCTTCTGACGCCAAGTCATGCTCTTATTCCACCTGTGACTTCCTTCTCAGACAGACACTGAGCCCATCTGGTGTCCTTATAAGAGTCTGTGATGCTCTGCAGGTTCTGGCTGAGGTTAGCTGAAATAAGGTGTTTTACACGCATTGCCCCCTCGTCACTGAACAGTATACTACAGTTTAGCGTTCCAGTACACCTGATGGGGCATAAAAGCACTGAATTAGTAGAACGAGACAGAAAAAAATCTAAAAGTTGTGGCTCAGTTCTCAGGCATTACACAGAGATATTGCACACACCATGGTCAGAGCTGCTCAGGCGGGGTTGGGGAAGTCAGCGTGAGACCAAGGATTGAATGGACCAGATCGCTAAGGGCCCTGATCCCAGAAGCGGCTAATCGTTTTCAGTGGTAACGGAGACCAATGAGTGTTGAAGGAACCTCAGACCTAGATCCACAAAGGAACCTCAGTATTGAACACTGAGAATCACAGTGCCTAATGTTGAGGTGCTTAGATAATCATTGGAATGACAATGAGAGCCGAAAACGTAAAAAATAAGAAAGTTAGTTATACAGAAATTAAAAGGCATGGGGCCAAAAGTGAAATCCCTGCAAGCTGCATGGAAACTTTTAAAAGACAACATAATAGAGGCTCAATTTAAATGTATACCCCCAAATTAAAAACCATAGTAAGAGGACCAAAAAGTGCCACCATGACTAACCAAGAAAGTAAAAGAAGCTGTTGGAGGCAAAAAGGCATCCTTTAAAAAGTGGAAGATAAGTCCTACTGAGAAAATAGAAAAGAGCATAAACTCTGGTAAGTGAAGTGTAAAAATATAATTAGGAAGGCTGAAAAAGCGTTCGAAGAGCAGCTAGCCAAAGACAAAAGGTAACTGAAAAAAAAAAGGTTAGTATATCAGAAGCAGGAAGACTGATAAACAGCTGTGGGGCTACTGGACAATCGAGATACGAAAAGAGCACTGAAGGAAGATAAGGCTATTGCAGAGAAACTAAATGAATTCTCTGCGTTGGTCTTCGTGGTTGAAGATGTGAGGGAGATTCGCAAACCTGAGGTATTCTTTTTAAGTGACAAATCTAAGGAACTTCCCAAATTGAGATGGCATTGGAGTAGGTTGTGGAACAAATTGATAAATTACACAGTAATAAGTCACTGGGACCAGATGTATCACCCCAAGAGTCCTGAAGGGAACTCAGATGTGAAATTGCAGAACTACTAACTGTGATACATAACCTGTTATTTAAGCTGGCTTCTGTAACAGATGACTGGAGGATAACTAATGTGACACCAATTTTTTTAAAAGGCTCCAGAGGCAAGAGTCAACTTGGCTATTGTAAAGGGAAATCGTGCCTCACCAATCTACTAGAATTCTTTGAAGGGGTCAACAAACATGTACACAAGGGTGATCTATGACTATACTGTACTTTGATTTTCAAAAAGCCTTTGACAAGATCCCTCACCAAAGGCTCTTAAGCAAGGTAAGCGGTCATAGGATAAGAGGGAAGGTCTTCCCCTAGATCAGTAAGTGGTTAAAAGACAAGAAAGAAAGGGTAGAAATAAACAGTCAGTTTCCAGAATGGAGAGAGTTAAATTATGGTGTCCCTGAGGCTCTGTATTGGGACCAGTACCGTTCAACATATTCATAACTGAACTGGGAAAAGGGAAAGATGTGGCAAAATTGGTAAATGATACAAAGTTACTTAAGATAGTTAAGTTGAAAGCAGACTGTGAAAAGGTACAAAGAGAACCCACAAAAAGCATTGGAAAACACAATCCAGCTACCCGTATAAACTGATGTGGTCTAAATTAGCTGTTACTGCTCAAAAAAGAAATCTTGGAGTCACAGCTTCTATATGAGGAGAGATTAATAAAGCTGAAGTGCTTCAGCTTGGAAAAGAGATAACTATTGGGGGGATATGATAGAGGTCTATAAAATCATGGTTGATGTGGAGAATGTAAATAAGGAAGTGTTATTTACTCCTCATAACACAAGAGCTAGGGGTCACCAAATGAAATTAAGCACCAGCAGGTTGAAAATGAACAAAAGGAAGTATTTCTTTACACAATGCACAGTCAACCTGTGGAACTTCTTGCTAGAGGATGTTGTGAAGGCTGGGACTATAACAGGGTTCAAAAAAGAACTACCTAAGTCCATGAAGGATAGGTCCATCAAATGTCTGTTAGCCAGGATGGGCAGGGATTACCGTTTGCCAGAAGCTGGGAATGGACAATGGGGTGCTTAACATGATGATTGCCTGTTCTGTTCATTCCCTCAGAAGCACCTGGCATTGGCCTCTTTTGGAAGACAGGATACTGGGTTAGAGCTGACCCAGTGTGGCCATTCTTATGTAAAAAGCGCTTTTCCTCAGTAGGTCTCAAAGTGCTTTACAAAGGAGGTCAATAGCATTACAGGTACCCATTTTATGGATGGGTAAACTGAGGCAAGGGGAGCTGAAATGACCCATTTTAGCCGCAGAGCCAAGAATTGAATACACTTCTTTTGTTTCCTCCTATAACATGTGATCCACTAGACTCCACTAGTAACAATTGCTGGCAGTCCTCAGAGCAGGTCTGTGAGTTTATATGTTTGATTAATTTACAGTGCACTCTTTTTATAGGAATCACATCTGTCCTGGATGATTTGATTCTTACAAGTGGCACATAGGATAGTATAGGACTCCTTTTGTCCCAGTGGTTTTGATCACTAGATGCGGTTGAGTCTTATGTCAGTGCTTCTTATAAATGGAGTGCAGTGAGATTATTAATATTGATGTAAAAACATCTGGTAATTCAGAGGAGCACTGGTATTTTAAAGGTGTATTTATCATATGTCCAGAGTTTGCAACAGAGCAGCCCTTGGCCAGTGAAAGAGTTAACAGTTATTTAATACATAGGGTAATTCATTTCCTTTTCATTCTTTAGCCAGCCACAGCAAAACGTTACCGCTCTCATAAAAAAGTCAGAAATCTTTATTGCAGCTAAGTGCAATAAACCCCATCAAAGTCCCCGGCGAGTTCAAGCAAGGCAATCAGGGGACATTGTAAAAATCTGCCACGGCTGGAATCTGGTGTCTTGTTTGCAGAAGGCGTGAACCACTTTGAGATCTGGGGCACTCAGGCACAGTGAGCTGGCCTGTCCCTACAGAGGGGGGCCTAGGGAGTGGGTGTGAGCAAGAAGCCATATTCCCTACGGCCTGGGCAGGCAGTAGAGATCAGTCAGTTAACACAGTGCTTCTGAAGAGCTGGGCAAGTTATGAATCAAGTTTGACTCGTTCAGATAGACACCCCTCCCACCCCCCGGGGTTTACCATGCCCTTTTTCAGAGTCAGAGAGCCCCATTATGTAGGAAAGCTAGTGGGAAGGTGTCATATCAGAGATGATTGTGGGGCTTGAATGTCCCCCAATGGTCAGCTGGGGTGAGGCAGCATGGTGCAGTGGTTAGGGCCCTTTCTCCCACGCTGGGAGGGGAATGCAAGCTGCTGTCTCAGGGTCCCTCGGCACACTCCCAGGACGCATCCCTTTTATCCAGACATCCAGGCAGAGGCGGCCTTTGGCTATTCAGGGGGCCCTAGGGGAAGGCCCATTGTGGGACCCCCATAGGCCCATGGGGGGCCCCTGTCTGTGACCCTGCCCTGCAGCTCCAACTCCCCCCATGCAGCCCCGGCCCCCTGGGCCAGCTCCTCCTCCTGCTGCTGACCGAGGCAGACACAGCTTTTGGGGTAGGCGATGGGGCCCCTTATTGCTCGGGGCCCTAGACGTCCGCCTGCTTCACCTGCCCCAAAAGCTGCCTCTGCATGCGGGGGTGCTGCCCTTGAGAAGATCAACAACAATAATGCTAACTGGCCAGGAGTGCAGAGCCCCAGGGTGCGGGGGACACTGAGGAAAACACAACTAATCCTCAGACAAGAAGGACACCCCAAAAAGAGCAGGGCGGCAGACTCGGGGAGACCCTATTGGGAAGAGGAAACCCTGGTGAGCTGCCTTTACACAATGAATCTGCCCACAGGGTAGCTTGTCCTCTGGTGATTGCTGCACCTGGGTACGGAAACCTCATTCAGCCAGTCCCTCCTGTGCAATCAGCTGCCAGGATCCGGGTCCCTTGGCGATTGCCCTGAAGTTTACCCAAGTGAATGTCTCCTGTCACTTTATCAGGAATTGTTGCTTCTGTGATAACACCGCTGCACAGCAAAGATAACCAGAGCGATTTGTGCTTAGATGGTGCTTTTCCACCCAGAGCTCAAAGGTGAGCTGGTCTATTTACCTGTCAGTCCGTGGCTCTAACCACTAGCCCCCATGCCCCTCTAGTCCCCATTGTGCCACTACAGCAATCCAAGGGGTGCAAAGCAAACAGCAGCGTGGTGAGAAGTAGGGTGCATGGCTGAATGCACAGGGGATTGGCTTGGTCTGCAAGGCCTGACTCCAGAAAGTGCCAGGGGCAACGTTATGTCAGGTTAGGGTTAGGGTTTAGGGTTAGGGTCAGGGTCAGGGGTTAGGGTCAGGGTCAGGGTGAGCATAGCATGGTGAGTGAGGGAGTGTTTAGCCAACAGTTGACTGCAGAGTCTGAGACAGCTCCCAGCTGTCTTGATTCCTGACCTTCTGCTTGGACTGGGGAATAAACACCTGCTATTCTCACTGGCGTCAATGCCCTCCGGTCCTCACTGGGGCATCCCAGATCAAAGCAAACACGGGGTCAGCAGGTTCCCGAGGTGAGTGGCTAGTGATCGAAAGAGTCGATGGAAGAGTTTTGAGCAAGATGTTCTGTGACTTCTTTATCTGGCCCAAGATACAGAGCAAAGGAAAAGTGCCCAGTAGGTGGGACTGTTTTTCTAATCATTGATCAAGGGTTGCGCAGACACCTGCCCTTTGAAATGAAGAACTCGTGATTGTGTCCTCGCTGGGGACTCCGCTGTCCTCCGTGCAAACACGTTGGGTCCTTGTTACTCAAACTGCTGTTCTGGCAGGCGTGAGCACTGATTAAAACGAAGCCTTGTTAATCGCAGCACCGATTGCTGCTTGAAACTACTGAGAAGAACTTTGTTTGTTTGGCCTTTCTAGGAAGGTATGTTCCTCCTGGTGCTTTTCTGTTGTGATGTGGGCTGGCTGGTGTCTTACATCTGAGGTTTAGGTGTAAATGTAATTTACTTCGAAATTGCTTTTTGCATCTACAAAGGGGCAACTGGTTTTCAAGCCTGGTTAGTAATATGCCCCTTGTTCTGGTGTTTTGGTGTGGGGAGACTTTGGCTTTGAAGGCTGGTGCGAAAAGTCCTTAATCTGTAGATTATAGGATAGTACCTGTAGACAGAGGAAATCACTTCATGCAGAAAAATGGAATGGTGACAAATGTTTTTATTTTTTAGAAACGGGACGGGGCAATCTAATAGTATTGCTCTCAGGTTTTCTGTCTTCAAAGGGCTGTAGAAACTGTAGCTCAGGGGTTATGGAGGCCAGCAATCTAAGATGAAAAGATTCTCTTAAAATTTCCCTGTAAATTGGCTTTTGTGTGAGTTTCACAGGCTCTTGCTGGATGTGATCCAGGCAGCATACCACTGAGCTGGTGTGCGACTGACTAGTCTGGCTTCCCTGTCTCTGCTCAATAGAAGGTAACCAATAATCCGAGTGTGTGAGGTGTAACAAAGTGACTTAGGCTATATCTATACATGCCCTGCATGTGGGGAGGATGCAGTATGCATATAGGAGAAAGCTTCTGCCGCTTGCAGAGGTGGTTTATTTTATGCCGACAGGCAAGCTGTGTCTTTGGAGAAGCTCTCCTGCACGCCACACTGGTGTAACTTACGTAGCTTATGTTTACTTATACCCCTGAGTGGCACAAATGCCAACATAAATTGAAGTGTTGACATAGCTTGAGTTTCCTCCCCCAGCTAAGGGCTACTAAATAGCTTGTTGGTAAATTAGAGCTGGCTAAGACAAAAGCCCTGAGAATGATTCAAGGAGGGGAAAATCTGTTTTACAGGACAAAACTCCAGGAGTTTACTCGGGTTAGTTCAACCAATGGAAGGTTAAGCTTGACATGGTCAGTTTCCAAGTTCCTACTTACAGCAGGAACAGAAATGGAATGACAGAGGGCTCCTCAGTCTGCCAGGCAAAGATATAACCCAATATACTGGCAGGAAGCTGTAGGAAATAAAGTCAGACTGGAAACAAGGTGTAAATTTTCAGCAGTGAGGATAACTAATCATGGGAACAGTTTAACAAGGGCTGTGGTAGATTTTTCGCACTCACACACAACTTCTAAATCCAGATTGGATTTTTTTTGAAGGATCTGTTTTTATTATAGAAAATGAGGGTTGGAAGAGACCCCAGGAGGTATCTAGTCCAACCCCCTGTTCAAAGCAGGACCAATTTCATCTAAATCATCCCAGCCAGGGCTTTGTCAAGCTGGGCTTTAAAAACCTCTAAGGATGGAGATTCCACGCCTCCCTAGTTAACCCGTTCCAGCGCTTCCCCACCCTCCTAGTGAGATTTTCCTAGTATCCAACCTCGACCTCCTCAGCTGTAACTTGAGACAGTTGCTCTTTGTTCTGGCATCTGCCCCCACTGAGAACAGCCTGGCTCCATCCTCCCTGGACCCCCCTTCAGGCAGTTGAAGGTTGCTATCAAATCCCCCCTCACTCTTCTCTTCTGCAGACTGAACAAGCCCTGTTCCCACAACTCTCCTCCTGCGTCATGTGCTCCAGCCCCGAATCATTGTGTTGCCTGCACTGGACTCTTTCCATTCAAAGAGGAGTTAATTCAGGGTCGTCTTCTGGCCAGTGACATGCCAAGGGTCCCTGGGAGGCCAAGCCTATATTTGTGCATCCCCCCCTGCACAGGACAGGAGGCGTTCCAGTGCTGCACCCTAGCTGTCCTGGGGAAGGAGGGGCTGTATCTGGGGGGTGGGAGGTGGCTGGAGGCTTGGGGGGATTGAAATTCCAGGCTTTGTGCTACTGCCTCCCCATCCCTCCTGCACTTACCCACTGTGCGATGCCCACCTCTCCCCGCTGCAGTCTGGCAATGGGTCTGCTGGGGCAGCCCCCCCAGCATCTCTCCGCACCTCCTGTGCCCCACCACTCCAAACTTAGCTGCTGCAAGAGGCAGCCTTTCCCTCCCATGGCAGGGCTGGCCCTTCACCACTCACGGGGAGGAGGAATGACGGCAGATACTCATTCCAAAGGGGGAGCCGTGTTAGTCTAGGTCAGCCAAACAAAGTCAGACGAAGTGGGATTTTCTCCCACGAAAGCTCATGCGATAAATAAATGTGTTAGTCTTTAAAAGTGCCCCAGGACTCTGTTGTTTGCTCGTTCCAAAGGGGGAGCCGTGTTAGTCTGTTTCAGCAACACAACCAAGGAGTCCTATAGCTCTTCTAAAGACTAAGAAATGATGACTTTTGGAGGGCACGATCCCATGTCCTCAGATGCCTGCAGTGGGAACTGCAGGATGTAGGTGAATACACAGATGATGCAGAGAAGGGTGAGTCAGTTTGGAATAACCGCAGGTAAGATGAATTTGTGAACCCTGCTGAGAACACATCAATTGATCGGGGAGTCTTTGAAATACTCCAGCTGTGTGACCCCGTTTGGAGGGAGTGAACGTGAGATTTCACTGAATCAAGTCTCCGGTGGCAGCTGAGCACGTCCTATGGGACAGAGAGGAGCTGTGGTGCCTGGGCATTGGGCTGCCTGTGGCATTAAGAGCTGAGCTCTGGGAAGTTGTCCCAGGTACAGTCCCATGGGAGGGGAAACAAAACAGCCCCTCTGCTTCCCCCTCCCTGCCTACTGCACTTTTTGAGAAGAGGGCAGGTGACTTATTCCATCAGGGAAAGTGTCTCTCCCCTCCCCTGCCCTGTGCCTCTCAACTGGGCTCACCCCAGCTCACCCCCTCTCCTACCCCTGCTCCAGCTACGTAACCTCCCAGACCCCCTGCTCAGATCCTGCCTATCCCCCCTCTCCAATTTCCCCTTTCTGCCCATTTTTAGCCCCTCTAAAGAGTGGGCAGCAGACTGTGACTGTGAGGAAGGGAAGGTGAGGCATGGCTTCACCAGACATTACTGAGCGTGCTTAGTGCAACCCAGTCCCACTTATTGTGAGCATAGACTCTAGGAAATGAGACCGGAAGATGTGATCCACTTGCTGGTCTCCCCAGAATTCAGGGTCTGGTGTTGAGCGCTCAAAGGGGTTTTTGTCCTAGCTCGAGAAGTGGCAGCCGGTGGCTGTTGCAGCTGAAGGCCCAGGGTTATAGACGGGACTGGATTTGGAGTCTCTGCAAAGACCTGCCTATGGGAGAGCTAACCGTCAGAACCTGTGCTTAATCTTCTCCCCCTCCCACAGCTCTGGGTGCGGGGACTCACCCCTACTTCCCAGGGGCTAGAAGGCTGAGCCTGCTAATGTTTGGATCCAGTTTTGGAAGGCTCAGATGCTGGCTGGGACTCCAGTAGGTCAGACCCAGGGGTCCGAGGAGGTGACCAGTAGCAAGTATTCTGGTTCCGTATATTGGCTGACACAGGGGCGGGGCGGGGGGGGGGGGATGTGCAGAATGAAAGCTCCCAGGGGTGGCGGTAGGATGGAGAGGAGCTCAGAGCTAGGGTGGAAATGAGCTTCTCTTGAGGCGAGATGGTGGGAGCTCAGCTTGGAGCAGCCGGTGAGATTTGCAAGACAAACGAGAAGTTGAAGGTGTCTCGCTGAGATGCTGAAAGGTGCCCATCCAGCAAGTGGCTTCGTGGTGGGTCTCTCTCAGGTTTTCGTGGCGCACCAGACTGCAACGTGTTAACACCGATGCTCTAGTCTGGGGGGCTCCTGGCATGCCAAGGAGACCCCCATGCACTGCAGCGTGGGCTCTGATGTAGGTAGCAAAGTCACATCTGTGCATCTGCCTTAACGTGTCTCATCCTCCCTCCCCCTGCTCTGTTTGCAGCGAGATGGCAATGCAGGGGGCCGTGCTGAGCCTGCTGGCTGCCTGCGTAGCCAGAGCCGCGAAGGAATCTGTGCTGAACATGTGTATGGACGCCAAACACCACAAAACCCAGCCGGGCCCGGAGGGGGCATTGTACGGCCAGGTATGCTCTTGTCCTAGAGCCTAGTGAGATGCCGGGCAGGGCCGAACCACCTGTAGTTTTGGGAGACGGTGGGTGGAGAATGAGTGAGTCACCCGGTCCTGCCGTTTTCTCCCTTGCTGGATTGCTCCTTTCTGCTAGACTGCCCTGATTGACCACACGTCTGGGGAGCCGAATGTGCTGGAGGGAAGGTAATTGCGATGCAGCAAGCGTGTTCTTCTGGGGCCTGACTCCACCGCCCTGTCCCATAGGGCTAGCCCCCGTGAGGCAACTCCTGGATGGGATGGAACATCAGGTCCCTGCCGTTGTCCTACAGGGCATGCTCTGACCCCTCCCCAAACCTTGCAGCCTTGGACCTGGCTGGCTCACAGTAGCAAAACCAGATTGCACAGATGCGTGTGTCGTATCCCGGTTGGATAGGCATGGTCCCTCGCTTCTTTAGTCTTGGAAGTGCTTTGAGATCCTCAAAGCGAAGGCCAAAATACATCTCCCACCCAGGAACCCTAGGGGTCGGTGATGCTGCTGTGTCCTCCGCATCCTGTTTGCCCCCCCCCGTGCGAGCTGCCTATCCCCCCTTGCTGTGTTCGCAGTGCGTCCTGTGGAAGGACAACGCCTGCTGCACGGCCAATACCAGCGTGGAGGCTCACCAGGACCAGTCCTACCTGTACAACTTCAACTGGAACCACTGCGGGGTGATGCCGGACAAGTGCAAGCAGCATTTCATCCTGGACACGTGTCTGTACGAGTGCTCGCCCAACCTGGGGCCCTGGATCGACCAGGTCAGGGCCGCGTTTGGGTGGGGCTGGGCTGGCCTGTTGCAGGGGAGAAAACACTTGGGGGAACACGCTTATGGCTCTTGCTACCAACTGGATGTTTAGCCATAACGTGCAGAGTCCTTTCGCTCCAGCAGTAGGGATGAGTGCTTGCAGAACTAAAGGCATCAGGTTCAATTCCTTGCTTCTGTATCCACGCAGAGCCCCTTGCAGGTGGGTAGGACAATCGTCTCTGAAGGCCGCTGGTTCCCTTCTGCCCTGCAGTACCTCTTGGGTCTCACCAGCCCAGCTGTGATCCAGGGCTCCACAGGCTGCTTGTGTCCCAGTGTGATGGGGTCGGTGCTGGGTGCACAGGATACAGACAGCCTTAGATTGCCATTGCATTGGCTTCTTCCAAAGCCCTGGCCGGGAGCCCTTCCTGGACACTGAGCTGGGGGGAGAGGGTCTGCACTGGATACCTGGGAGTCCGTGGATGCTACCGCCCGGCTGATGTGAGGCCCGTCTTTCACTGGGACTCACACTGGCTCCAGTCTGGGTCAACGCCACTGAGTTGGGTGGGGCCAGAGAGCATGTATATGACCCCTGCTCCCTGGGGAAGCTTGGGGGTGGCTGATGTTGCCCCCTTGGGGCCCAGAGCTGCTCACAGCCCCCTGTCCTTGCAGGCCGACAACAGCTGGCGCCGGGAGCGGATCCGCAACGTGCCGCTGTGCAAGGAGGACTGCGAGCTGTGGTGGGAGGACTGCCAGGATGCCATCACCTGCAAAGAGAACTGGCACAAGGGCTGGAACTGGACCACAGGTCAGTGAGCTGCCGAGAGCCAACGCCCCCCTCAACCTGCTGCAGGGTGGATCTAGGCAACTGCCGCCTGGGGGTGTCTGGAGCGAGGGCCCCTGGCTGGAGGATGGTCCCAGCTTGCTCTATGGGTCTGGATGCTTCTGATTGGAAGAGAGGCTCCTATGTCTCCCTGCCCTGGATGAAAGCCGGCCTCTGGCTATAGCCTGGGAGCTGGGATCCCAAGAGGAGTACCCTGGGAGTGTTGGAGTCTCGTGTGTTCCCTGGGCTATCTCCAGTCTGACTTGGGGGTGGGGGAAAACTTGTCATCTGATTCCCTGGATGCTCCCCGGGGCTGGACATGATATTGGAGGAGCCCGTGTTGACAATGGAAAAGGTCCCTGTGAGGGGGATGGTGCATGCACAGGGGCAAATGAGACAAGCGTGCAATCCATGTTGTGTGTGCCACGCTGGCTAGCTGGTAGGTCTCCAAATGTAACTGGGGGGGGGGGATTTATGAGTAGGGTGTCACAGGGGTTGGTTCTTGGTCCTATGCCAGTTAACACTTTTATTAACATCCTGGGAGAAATCAAATCCTAGAAGGTGAGGGTCGGAAGAGGCCTCAGGAGGTGTCTCGTCCAACCCCTGCTCAAAGCAGGACCCACCCCAACTAAACCATCCCAGCCATGGCTTTGTCAAGACAGGCCTTGAAACCTCTAAGGAGATACCACCACCTGTTCTATCGGTACCTGACCTGCCATATCTCATGGGGTTTATTGTAAATTGTAATCGTACATATAACAAACGGTCCCCCTAATCCAGCCAGCGTCCCAGATGGCCGGAAGGAACACCCGGGATGGAACATCTGACTCTTGTGGAAGCAGAAGCTCCCAGGAGATGGATCAAGGTCCATTGGCAGAGCTGTGTAGAGAAGCCAACCTCAGTGCTTCTGGGTTCCTCGTTCTTCCTAGCGCTAGACCTTCCATCTTTCTTGCTCAAACACAAACCAGTCCATCCAGCCCAGGACGTGACGCCTCTAGGATAAATCCAGCTGGCCAGTTAAGTGGCTACAAGTCCTTCAGTTTCGCAGGGGAGGACAATTTCTCCCACAAGCCAGCTGGGCTGTTTCCTGGGAAAGGCTGTCTAGGAGCCAGCCACAGCTTGCTCACGACTGCCCTCTTTCCTTCTCCAGGGACCAACCAATGCCCCCGCGGCTTCATGTGTCAGCCATTTAAGTCCGTCTTCCCCCAGCCGGCGGACCTGTGCGAGAAGATCTGGACCAACTCGTACAAATACACCACGGAGCACCGAGGCAGCGGGCGCTGCATCCAGATGTGGTTCGACCCTGCCAATGGGAACCCCAACGTGGCCGTGGCCAAGTACTATGCCCAGAACGGGGCGGACGCCTCTCCTGTGCTGTGGGCCGTCGTCCTGCTGCTGCTTCCTTCTCTCCAGTCCCTGCTCTGAGGAGTCGGGAATAGATGGGCCTCTTCCTCTGGAAACGGCAGCGCTTGGGACTGGCTGGAGTGTGGCAGCGCCGATGGCTTCCCCAGGAAGTGGTTTTGCTCTGGACAAGGGGCACGTTCACCTGCTTTGGGCTCTGGTCTCCAGATTCTGTCCCGCTGCTTCTGGCCCAGACAAGACACAGTGGAACTGGACTAGTTCCCCCCACCCTTCCCCGCAGTCACTCCGTGATTTCACTGTCTGTGTTCCCTGCCGTGCTCCTGTCTTCCAGTGGCTCTGTGGGGAGATGCCCTCCGACATGTCCCTGGGAATTGTCGGCCGGTAACAGGCAGTAACTCCTCGGCTATGTGCGTTTATTCTGTCAGCATAGGCAGTCTTAGTGGGGCGGGGGGCATTTGCCCAGGGCCCTGCGGGGGGAAGGGCCCCCCATGCCGTGGCTGTTTAAAATCTCCCAGTGGCCCCGGTGAGGCTGGAGGTGGGGCTAGGAGGCTGGCAAGGGGGCAAAAGTCAAGGATGGGCTCCCTCACACCCTGTGGGGCCCCCCGTGCCATGTGGGGGTGCCCCATCCTTGACTTTTCGTAGAATCATAGACCAGGAAGGGACCATGAGAGGTGATCGAGTCCAGTCCCCTGCACTCATGGCAGGGCCAAGTGCCATCATAAACCCTCCCTGACAGGTGCTTGTCTGACCTGCCCTTAGAAACCTCCAGTGATAGTGATTCCACAACCTGCCCAGGCAACTTATTCCCGTGGTTCCTGTCTGCCAGGTTGGAGAGCGGGGCAGGTCTCCTCAAACCATGGTGCCCACAGCCACCAGGGGGGCCTCTGCCAGGGCTGGCCATCATCTTTGCGTTGAAGTAGAACCCTCCAAAGGGAAGACAGCTAATTTGGGGCTGGGTGGGAGGGTGAAAGATACGGGGAGCCCTAGTGGGACGAGAATTGCCAAGAGAACTTGGCTGTTGGACCCTCTGGTCCAGTCTTGCTCTGTATGAGCCCTGCCAGCCAGCACCCCTGGGAAATCCAGGGGTCTTCTCCCCTCCCTTGGCTTGCAGCCTGCCCTGGAGTCCCTGCTTTGGCTGATGGGACCATCCCCTCAGCTGGCTTTGGTGGGGTGGAAACCTGGAGATATTATCACCCCTGTCATGGCACATCCAGCTGCTGGGTTTTGGGTTCTTTGGGTCTCTTCTTCGTCTCTGCTCCAGTTCCTCTTTGGCCATAGCTTGCGGATTCCTGGCTCCTGGAGGGGCCTCGTTTCCTGGACCCTGACCTGACAGAAGATAACTGGAAGCACAGCCCAGCTTGGCTGCGATGTTCTAGCTCTCGCACCCCCCAGGTGCTACCTGGCCAGAGGCGGACCATGCTCCTCATGACGACTGAGGGGACTTTGTGTGGGAGAGGTGCGGCCAGGGCTGAGCGCCCAGCTCTGGCTGCAGACATGATGACCGTGTCCCACCTGCAGAACCAGAGCAATGCCCGGGAATGCCTTCCTGCCCCCAGTGGCCAAATGCTGATGCCACCTGTGCCAGTCAGACTCCCCAGGGCCAGGGAGTCTTACTGCAAATCTGAGCCTTGTTCGCTTGTGTCTGTGACTCTGGTTAAATAAAACTCTCCGCCCCCAAAAACCTGCTGCTGGCTGCTTCCTGGGGCAGGAAAGACCCCGCTGGGCTGAGCCGAAGATAGCTGCTGGCCGTGCTAAAGTGAGTGATGGGGAGTTCAAACTCTGCCATAAAGGCTGCGAGCAGGAGTTGCAGACATGGCTCTGGCAGTCCAGCTGGTCCCTGAACGCTTTTGGCCTCTCCCGGCCAGTGGCAGAAATAAACTCTGCCCTGCTCCTCTCTACAGGTCCTGGGACATCAACTCCCTCTGGAAACACCACCTCAGCTGTGTGAAGGAAGCAGCGGCCCCCGCTGTTGACAAATTCTCATCAAATAGAATTCTAGGTGATCGGTTCAAAGCCCGAAGGCTGCTGGTGAGAGTCCCGTCCGACCTCCAGTATCCCACAGGCCAGAGCCCTGTCCCCCAATAATTCTCTTTTAGGAAAACAGCCGCTCTTGATTTAGACCAGCCCTTACCCCGGAGATGTGCCTGATGTAGCTTTGTGCGTGAGCTATGTATTCTGCTGGACCCAGCTGGTGCCCTCTGCACCCAGCCCTGCAACAGACTTTTGAACCCACTTCTGCTAGGCAACCAAACCCTGTGACTTCTCTGCGGGAAAGGGTGTTGTACCAAAATGGCTCCTGTTTGAGCAGGAAGCAGAGGGGTCTGACTTGGGTCTCTTTCGGTGGAAGTGAGCCCCAAACACCTTCCTGGTGCAAACTCGGTCAAAACAGAACTCCACAAACCAGCTTGGATTTGACCCAACGGCCTGAGGTGCTGAAGATCCATGTTGGCACATGTCCGACCCTCTTTCCCGGCATCCAGGGCTGCCTGGCCCTAAGGGAGCGACCTGTGTTTAAAGATGTGGGGGCCAATCTGCTGTAGCTCCATGGCTTTCATCCCTACTGACCTCTGGCACCCACTCGTCTTGAAGGAAACACCTAGTAAGACTAAGGGGAATGGTTAACGGCTGGGTACAAAGAACACAGTTCCTTCCACTAGAATTACAGCATGTTACACAGAGCAGGAGCTGGTGGGCCTGGGGAAGGATGAAGCCCGTGGCCGTGGTGCATGTAGGTGCCAATGACATAGAGAAGGATGGGAGAGAGGTTCTGGAGGCCAGAATGAGGCCGCTAGGGTAAGAGATTGGAGCCCAGCATCTCCATGGTTGCATTCTCTGATATGCTTCCAGTTCCACATGCAGGGTCAGGCAGAACGGCAGGGTCTCAATGTGTGGCGGAGACGATGGTGTAGAGGGGAAGGGTTTAGATCTGTTAGGAACGGGGGAATCTTTGGGGAAAGGGGGAGCCGACACAGGAATGGATTCCACCAAACCAAACTGGAATTGGATTGCTGGCAAATAAAGGTGGTAGAGAAGCTTTGAAAGGAAGGGCTAGAGGAAAGCTGATGGGGGTGGAAGGTAGGGGAGAATCCGTTAAAGGCGACACTCTGTATCTAGTGGGAAAGAAAAGCTAGAAGGTGATAAAGTACAGGAACCGAAGAGAGCCAGTCTAATGAGAGTGCCGTTCAATTCCATCGCAGGAAGGCAGGCAATTAAACATTGAGAAATGTACCGTGTTTGTGGACAAATACGAGAATTTTTAATACGAAGATGGGTGAACTCAGGGGCCTGGTATTAAATGAGGCTGTTGATCTGGCAGGAGTCAGGCTGTGTGGAGTAGCTGCCTCCTTAGGGAGAGAGGGTGGGGAATAACAAGTTGCCCCGTAAGACGAAGCCCCAAATATCAAGATAGTCCCTCTAAAATTGGGACATCTGGTCACCCTTTTCTAGAGCAGCACATGGATGCCAGCCTCAAGGAAGACTGTCGCAAATCAGGGCACAAGCCTCAGACTGGCTGTGAGTT
This sequence comes from Pelusios castaneus, assembly GCA_007922175.1. NCBI lineage: Eukaryota > Metazoa > Chordata > Testudines > Pelomedusidae > Pelusios > Pelusios castaneus. The sequence goes on from ML685941.1 coordinate 192,766, forward strand.
CTCTACTTCCGATGTCACCAACCAAATACCAAGTGTGAACTAAAGAACCTCCCCACGGAGTCGCAGACAGTCCCCTCAGACAGGCTGGTCTATCTCAGCACCCAAGCGAGTCTGCCTTTGAGACAGATGTTCCCTTACATCAAAATCACTAAAATACTCAGGTTACGTCCAGTGCCGAAGGACCAGTCGCTTACCCCTGGTCCGTTGTACCGTAGGTCTCTCAACAAAGACATTGCTTGTGGACCATTCTGCGCTAGAATAACCACAGATTTATTGGTAAGGAAATGAGGGTTGCAGCCGGTAATCACACACAAACCAGGGTCTTAGGTTGCAAAAAGTAATAGACACTTCCATGATGTGCCTGCTCTATACATTCTTGAGGGCTAACCCAAGCCAAACAGCTGGGGAGCCATTGCTCATGCGGAGAAGCCTTGCTGCCTCCCTTTCAGCACGGGAATACAGATCCTTCTGCTCAGGGGTTCTTATTCCCTTCCCGCAGAGTTCAAGCCAATTAGCCCTATGCTGACGCCCAACTTCTCTTCCTGGGTGATGGGGAAATCAACAGTCTTTGTCCTGCGATGTTTCACAACGGCTCAGCTGGTTTCCGTGGGCCTTCTTGTGCGAAAGGACCAGCCCTGTACATGAATTCATGCTTCTTTCCTGATTGGTGAGCTACACAAACACACAGAACAACTTTATACCCTGTTCACAGATGGTATAAGTGAAATCAGTACAGGCAGCCTCCCACAGGCACTCCAAGTCTGCATGCGAAACACATTCTTATCAACTCGGCATCTCTTTCAACAATGCCAACACACAGGTGTGCCACGGATAGACGATTTCCAGGTGTGCACCCGACCGGATGGTGATGGTGACTGTGAAAGGTTCATGGAGATTAGAGAGGTTACAAAAATAGAAAACTCAATAATAATGGGGGATTTCAACTCTCTCTGTGTTCATTGGGTATATGTCATCTCCGGACGGGATGCAGAGATAAAATTTCAAGACCCAGAAACGACTGCTTCATTGAGCAGCGAGTCCTGGAACCCACAAAGGGAGAGGCAGTTCTGGATTTAATTCTAAAATGGCACACAGGATCTGGGCGAAGAGGTGGTGAATAAAGCTAAAAGGGGGAACAATACCAAAATGAGGACCTTAATTCAATGGAAAATGGAAGGAGCCGTCACAAGAGTGAAATGCCCGCAAGCTGCATGCATATCATTTAAAAACATTTTATCAGAAGCTCAAAATAAATGTATTCCTCCAAATACTAATAATAAAAAAGCCAACAACGAGTAAGAGGACTGAAAAAAATGCCACCGTGGCTAACCCATGGACTAAAAGACATGGCTAGTGGCAAAACCACATCCTTTAAAAAGAGGAAGTCAAACCCTACTGAGGAAAACAGAAAGGAGCATAAACTCTAGCAAGTCAAGTATCAAAGTTGTTACGGACGCGACTAGGGGTCCCTCACCCAAGAGGGAGTCGCTTCGTGGCTCGATTACCTCGCGGCTTAAAGAAGGAACCGTCTCCTGTATAAGGAAATTGATCAGAGTTTATTTAGTATCTGCAGATGGGTGACTCCAGTACCACGCAGGGTTGGAGCACACCCACAGGCTTGTGTTTGCACATTTTATTGTCGATTAACCCCCTCAAAGACTGCCCATGTTCACCCCTTGATTATGACGTTGTCCAATTAACGATAGGGCGAATTCGTAGGTTTTCATCTGCGCCTGGCCTGGTCTTCACCCTTCTTGGTCTGGTCCTCATCAGTTGTGTTTATCTTTACTTTTCCCTGCAGCAGGATGGCTGTTTCATTCTTTATGGTCCTGTCCTCATCATATATGTTTTCTTTACCTTATCACTAATAGATTTATGGTTTCCAGGGGTCTTTGTTTCCCTTCGAAGCGGGATGTTTGCATCTCTTAAAGCTTCTCGGACCCCAGAAGGGTATGGGGTTATAAGTTTACCTTCCCACGGCCTAAGGCTTCAATACTGTTGCTCACTTATGCTAAGCTAAACTATTATCTACTCATGCTAACATAGAATGTCTAAATATCTCAAAATGGCTAAGTATCATAATTTCATAACAAAGTAGAATTAGGTAGGCCAAAAAAGAATCTAAAGAGCAACTCGCAAAGTGACAAACATTCTTTCTTTTTAAGTACATCCAAACCAGGAATGGGCCAAACAAGCAGAGGGACCAAGGGATGACAAAGGTGTAAGAGAGCACTCAGGAAAGGCATGGCAGTCATGTAGAAATGAAATGAATTCTTGCCGTTGGTCCTCACTGCAGAGGATGCGAGGGAGATTCCCGCAGCTGAGCCATTCTTTTCAGGTGACAAATCTGAGGAACTGTCCCAGACTGAAGTGTCGGCAGAGGTGATTAACATGATAAACTGGGGAAAAGATAACCTGGCTTTTGTAAAGGGAAATCACGCCTCTCTGATCTGCTAGAATCCTTTGAGGGTGTCAACACGCATGTGGACAAAGGTGATCCAGTCAATCCAGTGGGCTTAGACCACGTCGGTGCTCACAGTACAAATGGCTGAAGCCTAAAAGTAACGGGTAATTTGAAAACAACTACAGAAATTGACAACCTTCAGTTACTATGGGATTTTATGTCAGGACAGGGCTCTGGGCAAGAGGGAAGTTGTGGGGCTGATTTTCTGGCCCCCCTTAATAGGGGAGATAAAACATGGACTAACTGGAAAACGCATCCCCGTAATTTGCTGAAATGATGCCCCTGGTGGAGGTAGGGTGAATTCAGCTGAGGAAACAGCCCGAGCTGGCAGGGTGTAGGGGGGCAGACCCCACAGGGCATGAACCCCTAATGCAGGGAGCAGTCCTGAGAGGAATCACTTCAGCGTATGGGGGGCTTCCTGCCTGGGGAGCGTTGACTACGTGTTTTTCAAATGCAGCAGCGGAAGGGGAGCTGCCTCAGCAACTCTGGCAGTCAGAAACAGACGTGCTGCTGTTCCCAACTCCTTCGGCACCATCCATATAGGGGCCCCACTAGCTATAGAGACTGCGAGGCCACACAGTGCTTCTGTCCTGGGCTCCACTGCTCACCAGCTTGGTGACCTCCACTCCGGCTCCCTCTTACATAGTTCTTCTGTGAGCACAGCAGGGCAGGGAGCATCCTGCACATTTCTCACTGTACAGCACCTAGCACAGTGGGGAGCCAGTGCTGACTGGCCTCTCGGTTTTGCCATAATAATAATCATAAGAACGGGCAGACTGGGTCAGACCAATGGTCCATCTAGCCCAGTGTCCTGTCTGCTGACAATGGCCCATGCCAAGTGCATCAGAGGGAATGAACAGAACAAGTAACCAAAGGTGATCCATCTCATCGCCATTCCCAGGCTCTGGCAAACAGCAATCCCTCCCAATCCTGGCGAACAGTCATGGTTGGACCTGCCCTCCATGAATTTACCTAGTTCTTTTTTGAACCTCATTATAGCTATGGCCTTCACAACATCCTGTGGCAAGGAGTTCCACAGGTTGACTGTGCATTGTGTGAAGGAAATACCGCTCTTTTAGCAAGTCCCTCTCCTTTGCAACCATCTGCCGAGATTAGGAGCCCGTGGAGATTACCCAAAGTTTACCCAAGTGAATGACTCCTGTCACTTTATCAGGTACTTTTGCTGATGCGGTAGCACTTTGTGGAGGGAAGATAACTGCAACAATTTGTGTGCAGGTGGAGCTTTCTCTCCTAGTGCTCAAAGAGGAGAAGCCTGGCTTGCCTGGTTACCAGTCCTGGGCTCTATTACTAGCCCATGCTGCCTTGCTTATTTCTATTGTGCTCCAGGTGCTGGGCCCTGAGCACAGCAGGGGTTTCAAGGAAATCTAACATGATCAACAACAGTAAGTGCCAGGTGGCTGGAGCTCAGTGAGGTTGGCCAAGGACAGGCTCAGGGGGCCCAGCTCCCTAAATCCCACGGTCAGGCACCTCTGTGATCTACAGATCCCAGCTCAGCTGGCGCCTGAACCCCCTCACTTCCCAGATCTTCCCTGGAAATGTCCCCAAGGCACCTCAGTCCCTGCCTCTGGGCCTGTCTGCTGCTGCTGCAGGTCCCAGCACAAATGGCTGGCCAGGGGAGCTAAGCTAGGGACTGCCTGGGTCAGCCTCAGGACCCAAGCCACGTGCCCTGAGCGCAGCTAGCACCCTGCAGAATAGCTGGGGTGGGGGCCCTGTCACCCTGCATAACGTTTAGCCTAGTGGTATGGACTGCATCGAGACCCTCGTTCAATTCCCCCCTCTGCCTGCAACGGTAAAGGGATGTGAACCCCTCAGGTGAATGCCTGACACACGAGGCCTCAGTGATATTAAATACGGAGTGGAACAGCTTCAACAGGAGAGATTCCAGGAATCCTGTGACCCTGCGGCTGGATCTCACGCTGAGCCAGACTCCTCCCTTAACCCCACCTATCTCCAGGAGACGAAGGAAGGAGGACACAGCTTCTCATGGGAATCTCCCCTGGGCCAGCATAGGCAGCGCTCTGATCAGTGATCCTGGATCCAGCCTATCTTATTCCCTACGGAGCCTAGACAGCTAACCCAGGGCCTGCAGATCGCAGGGATTTCCCAGGCACTTACAAGTTAGTGGTTCCCAATCTGTGGCCCAGGGGCCAAAAGTGGTCTGTGGGTGCTTTCCAAATGGCCTGCGGCTCCCCTCCCGCTGGCTGCAGAGGGGTGCTGCTGTCTAAGGACCCAGGCAGAGCGTGTTGCTGTGGAGCTAAAAGACTGATGCAGGCTTGTTGCTGCAGCCACGGAGATGGGAGATAAGCGTTCCCCTCCCCATGGCTGCACGCAACGCCTGGGTCCCTAGATGCTGAGGTCCCTGCTAGAGCCAGGGGAAAGGAGCACTGATCTTCCATCCCTCTGCCATTGCCTAGAGACACAGGTGGAGCGCAGAGGGCTACAGGATGCTGTGGTTTTCCTGGTGCAGCCAGGGAGATGAGAGGTCTGCAGCTGACTGCAGTGTGCGTGGGACAGGGGACTGCTGGCAGAGACTGGTGGCTCCTCCAGGTTATAAAAGTGAAATCTGTGACCCTCCAGCCAAAAAGGGTGGGAGCCGCTGTGTTAGATGTTGCAATGCCTCAGGCCCTTTGAGGATGTGAGCACATCTCTCTCGAATCCCATCCTTCCCAACACTGCACCACCTGGAAACACTCCTGATGGACCTGGTCTACACAAGCCTTTTTCCTCCAGGGGAAGCACATCCCGCACTTGTCACCAAGACCTAGCTGTCCCCATGGGCTCCCTCCCACTGTTATCACCTCTGGAGCTGCTGCTGTGTGAGAGCTGCAGGAAAACAGGATGTGTAGATGCCACCAGAGAGGCTGCAGCTCTGGGGAATGGATGTAAACGATGCTGACCACCTGCCAGTCCCATTGACTTCAGTGCACAGCTCAGAACCTCCTTCAGGACAGGACAGGTCATGGCAAACGCAAGCTGGAACGTTCCTGCAACGCACTACTTCGTTTACAGTCTACCCTCGGGGTGTTATTCATCGAGGGGTGCGCTTGGACGGAGGGTTCTTTTTCCATCGGGATTATAGCCCGGCCTTGATCTGATGGAAGGGAGGAGGCACTAACAGGTACTTCAGTAGTCAAGGGAACCAGATTATAAAGGGTTGAACCGAGCCAGCCGATAACCCAGGTGCTCACCAAGAGAACTAAGTACTGCTCCCACAGAAGGAGTAGCAAGGGGGGTAGAGGGGAACTAGGGATTATCAGTACCAGGGAAAACAACAATGGAATCAGGAAAGTTATAAGCATAAAATGTTTATTGCAAATCATCATGAGTACAATAAAACCTATGCAGTTCTTTTTTAATTGCTTATACACCTTTTTTAACTATTAGATACTTGCAAGATTTAATGATTTACTGTTATGCTATAATGCTGTTGTGCTGCAGCAGGACTTAAAAATGAAAGTAAATGCGCATTATTGGATCATTTAACTGCTAAAGCTACTCTTATTACACTGCGATTGCCCCTACCTTCAAAGGGGATTGCAGTCTATCCACCTGAACTCCCAGGCTGGGGTGCTAACCTACTTTTCCCCTAACCTTATACCTACCTCCCCAAACTCTCGGGGGTGAGGGTGCTAATCTACTTTAGCCCTAACACCAGGACCTGGGGTGCTAAATACTTCAGTTACCTTTACTGTTACTAATATCTTGTATACCTGTAGCTACTTTTGAACCAGTGTTCACCGAGGTCTATTGGTGATTACTTCATACTCACGGAACTCCTTACCAATGTGTCAGTTTCGCCACCGTCGGGGATCAGGTGCTGACCTTTCTTTGATGAGCTCGGGCCTACGTGCCAGCCTAGTCAGCTTCAAGACCAGGCACTGATCTTTCTCTGGTTTTGGCTATGGACAGAGCCCACTGGCTATCGTAGCCGAGGCCACGGGGCATCTTGACTCTGTCCAGCCTACTGTCTGATATGATTATCTATGGGACTAAAATTTATAGAGTTTTTGCCCTCTATACCCCTCCTGTTTTTTCAGAGGGTCCCACGTTTTTGCAACATGGCCCCTCAGTTCCCATACGCTTTTACACATCTGCAACATAGCTATCAGTTCCCATACGCTCTAAGCAGGGCCAAATCTTTGCAACATAGCTATCACAAGGCTCTGCAACATAGCCATCGGTTCTCACACGCTATGTGCAGGGTATTCCTTATAACATTGTAAGTTTCCAAGGTTGCTGAGGCAAGCTATATGACGTCTGAGTTCTGGCATTGGTTCATGTGAGTTGTATGCTAAGGCCTTTGAAAACTGGTTCAGGCTTGGGCCTATGCTAGCAACCTATCAATTCTAAAACCTTAAAAATATAGCTTCCCATTCCTAAACCCACCTTCTACAGTTCCAAAGGGGGAGTCGAGTCAGCAAAACACAAGGAGTCCTGTGGCACTTTTAAAGACTAACACATTTATTTATCGCGTGAGCTTTCGTGGGAGAAAATCCCACTTCGTCAGATGCTTGAAGATGGGCAGCTTACAGAATGGGAGGCAAAGAAATGCAGGGAAGCGTAAGTCATAGGATCCGGTCAGGCTGTTACAGCAAATCAAAGCAGTTGCTCAGATTCAAACAGTGGCGAACAGCACATAGAAGGAGGTGCGGTCAAATCACCTTCTGCAGTAAGATAAAAACCCAAGAGCCCTATTTAGGCAGTGGTGTAAATCTGCAAATAGAATTTTTTCCCACAAAGGCTCATGCGATAAATAAACATGTTAGTTTACCAGCTGGAATGGATTCCCTAGCTGTTTAGACAGAAGAATCTCAAGCAGGACATTCTATGGCTTCTTTATCTGATATGATTTCACAGAGCAAAGAAAAAGCTTACCACAAAGGATGCCTGGTATGTAGGACTCCGTTTGCAACCACTGCCCAGGGCTTGATCAGACCAATGAGTTTTGCAATGAAATGCCTGCTAATCTTTCTAACTGGGGATTAAGCTGCCCTCCAGGCAAACACAGGGAGCTCTTTGTCCCTTTCTAAACCTGCTACTTCAAAGGTAATAAAGGGCACTGGTGAAAATTAAGCCTCACTAAACACATCAGCCAGTTGCTTGGAAGTATTAACACCTGTGGCTTGACTCCAACCTGAGCCCAAAAGGCTGCCTGCTTTGTAAATGCTCTCTTGAAGCTGCTGGGACTGGCTTTTTCCAGGGAGGTAGGAGAGTGGCTGTTTGTGTTGTGGGTAGGTTGAAGGGTGGGTGTGAATGGAATTAGCTTTGGAGCTGCTTTTTGCGTCTAGAGGGGATGTAAATAACTTTCAAAGCAATGTGTGTATTAGTTGTGGGCTTGGTGTCTCCTTAGCAGGGCTTCAGGGGAGATGTTCACATATGGAGACTGAAGATGTTTATATCTAAACCACTTGATACAAAGTGAGGGGGTGGGGGTAGCAACCTTCAACTACTTGAAGGGGTGCTCCAAAGAGGAGGGAGCTAGGCTGTTCTCGAGGGTAACAGAGGACAGAACAAGGAGCAATGGTTTCAAATTACAGCTGGGGAGGTCAAGGTTGGATATTAGGAAAAACTTTCTCACTAGGAGGGTGGTGAGGCATTGGAATGGGCTATCTATGGAGGTGGTAGATTCTCCATCTTTGGAGATTTTTAAGGCCCGGTTAGACAAAACCCTGGCTGGGGTGATTTAGTGGGAGTGGTCCTGCTTTTTAGCAGGGGGTTGGACTAGATGACCTCATGAGGTCCCACCAGCCCTATTATTCTAAGGCTGAGGCAATGAAATGGCATGAGGCTGATACTTTCCAAGGGCTGTAAAAGTCCCATCGCAGGGATTGGATAGTCCGGTTACCTGAAATGACCAGAAATAACTTGAGGATTTAGGTCTCCTAAGAGCAGGTGTTGGTGTGTTGCCTGTTCTCGCAGGGTGTGAGCCCGGCAGCCCAGCCTTGCGTGGGTGTGTAACTGCCCCGTCTGTTTGCCCCGTCCCAGCAGAATGGAAGGTGGCTGTAACCAGACAGGGCTTGCAGAGGTGTGATCTTGTTTCACTCCTTTCTAGCAGGGAAGAAAAAGCACAGCCCACCACTGAGTCTGCCTGCTGCGGCTAGTGGCCGTGACTGGCCAGGGCGCCCGTGGGTCAAACTCGGAGGTGATTGCTGTGATAAAGGATGGTTGAGACAACCATGAGCTAGAGTCTGGTTCTGGCCCAGTGGCATGGGAGGAAGGCACACAGGGGTGGCTGAGGGGGGAGAGGTGCTCATAGGAAAGATGAAAACCTGCCCACCTTGATATGATCGGGGGAAACTCAGCTTTCCCTCTAGCAAGATTGCCCAGGCAGCTCAGTCAAGCTGGTCTGTAGGTCCTGGTTATCCGCATTGCCCCATACGTGCAGCTGCTCTAACGCCTCTCCTCCTCCGCCCCCCGCCTTCCTCTGTTTGCAGCGCGATGGCAGCGTGGGCGGCCGTGCTGGGGCTGCTGGCTGCCTGCATAGATGGCACCGTGCTGGGCTCTGTGCTGAACGTATGTATGGACGCCAAGCACCACAAAACCCAGCCGGGCCCGGAGGAGGCGCTGCATGAACAGGTATGCGCTTGTCCTAGATGCATCGGGGTCCCACACTGCACCAAGCTTTGGGGGAAGAGTAACTGAGTCATGGCCTTGCCCCTCCGGTGCCCGCTTGTCCCTGGTGCCTTGCACTGGAGCTGCAGGTGTCTGCAACCCGCTAAGCATCCTGTCTTCTCTCTCCCTGCTCTAGGAGATCGAGGCAGGCAGCTCCACGCCCCCTTCCTGTAGTGCTGGCCCCATGAGCAGCTCCTGACAAGGCTGCAATATCAGGATGCTGATGCTGTCCCCTGGCCCACCTCTGGGCTTGGAACAAAACCTGTCCCTCTTGCAGTAACAAAGCCGCTGTGAGCTGAGCCACTGGCCTAAAAAGAGGCTGGTTCTTTGCTGATCCCACCAGGATGGTCTTGTGACTGTGGGTTGGGAAGCCAGGATTCCTTCACCACATTCCCAGCTGCGCCACGGGAGGACAAATTGAACAGTGATAAATCCCATTATTCTTTTTAGAAGAAAGGGGCTTACCCCTCCCTGTCGTTGGAGAAGGGTCAAACTGCACTTGTGCGATAACTTCAGCCTGCTTGGATCCAGGGTGACGGCCGCCATTAAAAGCTTTTTTTATTAAAGCTGGGGGGGGAACCATTTGAAGCAGAGAACTGAGTAGGCCTTAACAGCAACATTCCTTTTTCCTTTTCTGGTGGGCTGTTGAGGTTTTAGAAGGAAGTCTCTCGCTCCCCCATCTGACAGCCAGGAGATCATGGTAACGGTCTCCTTGGGAAAAGAGATGTTGTATGTGAGTCCCATTCCCTGGAAGACCAAACAGGCTGAGCCCATGAGGGCAGAGGAAAAGACCAGAAAAGACAGGCCTAGCTGCTTCTGTTTCTGGTGCTGATGCTCTAGCAGGGAGTTCCCAAGAAGATGGGCTCAGGAAAAGGGTCTGATCAACCTAAGATTTTGCAAATGGGAATGGGGGTGGTGCTTTTTGCTGCCTTTCTGCTCACAAGTTCCAGAGGGGGAGCTGTGTTAGTCTAGTTCAGAAAACGAACAAGGAGTCCTGTGGCATTTTATAGACTAACACATGTATTTATCGCATGAGCTGTCATGGGAGAAAAATGCCACTCCAGTCACTTGAAGATGGGGAACTTATTTATTTTGCTCCCATTCTGTAAATTCCCAATCTTCAAAGCCTCTGACAAAGTGCGATTTTTCTCCCATGGAAGCTCATGCGATAAATAAATTTCTTAGTCTTTAATAGAGCCACAGGACACATTGTTTGTGGGTCTTTTTGGGTTTTTTTTTTTTTTTTTTCCTCTCCCCTGATCACAGGCTCAGAGCAGCGTGGCAGGGTAGACTGTCCTGGTGGGATAAGACAACTGTGATTAAACAGAAGGGGGGAGATTGACGTACTGGGGTGTGGAGGGGACGGGTGGGGGCGGGGATCAAAGTGTCACATCCCAGGTGGTGGTCAGGAGCAAGCTGGCGCTAGGAGGGGTGATGCATGTGGGCCTTGCTCTGGAAGAAGATCTCAATGGACAATGAAGGTGTCACAGGAGATGGGACGCAGCTGCAAAGTCCACCTGTCTCCCAGCCAGCAGTTCATTATCCTCTGGCCTAAAGACCCGCTGGGGCGGAATAGCCCATCTCCTGGTTTGCTTGTGAATTGGACCCACTGCCTGCAAACTAACTCTAGTTCACAGATCTCTGGTTCTGCGTTTCTCTTGCTGACCAGGCACAATGTCAATGTGACCCTTTGGATATTGGGTGGCTTTTTAGTCTGGACTAACTCCATCTTTGCCTCCCTTTGTATCCCTGTTTTCCCAGCCCCTCTTGTTCGGGGGGGGGGGGGGAACCACTTGGTAAACATATCCAGTGTCCCACAGTTGGGGTAGACCAGAGACCCTAATTAATAAACATCACAACATCCGTTTCCCTCCCACCTGGCCTGTAGCATCCCTATTTCATAGCAGCCGCCCTCTGTTTAGTAGCTTTTCAAAGCGCTTTGGGATCTCCAAAATAACACTTAAGCCCTTCAATCCCTCCTCAGCCGTGGACCCATCTCTGCTCCGATGCAATGGCAGTCCCACCGTGCTCTGGTAGAGACTGAAGCTCGTACATCCACCTTTCCAAGCTGTTTGAATCCCCCTGTGTTTGCAGTGCGTCCTGTGGAAAGACAACGCCTGCTGCACGGCCGAGACCAGCACGGGAGCTCACCAGGACCAGTCCCACCTGTACAACTTCAACTGGAACCACTGCGGGGAGATGCCAAAGAAGTGCAGAGCGCACTTCATCCAGGACACGTGTCTGTACGAGTGCTCGCCCAACCTGGGGCCCTGGATCGAACAGGTCAGGGGCGTTGGCGAGGACACTGGCTGGATACATGTGCTCATGGCTCCCTCTAGTGGCAGGTCCTTGCACCCCAGGGACCCGCTCCTTCAGCTCAAGGGGTCAGGGCTCTTGCTTTGGGGAGGAAGGTCCTAGGTTCAATTCTCCACTGGCAGCTGGTGTCCCTGTGTCTCGCCTGTAGCTAGGACCATCACTTCAATAGGCTCCCAAGGTTGGGTGCTGCATTGACGAATGGCTCCTCTGTCTCCTCTTCCCTGGGTCCTGCCCTCCCCACTGTTATCTAGGACTCCAATGAGTCTGGTGCCAATGTGGGGCTGGATGTCTCGGTGTGTGTGGTATTCATGCTGCCTCTGTTCTGGCATGGGTTGTGCAGGGTGCCTGCAGGGGCGGAGATGGCAGATGCTGCTGCTGGTCAAGGAGTTGCAATAAATGCTCTTCCCGGGACCCTGATTTGATCTGCCTGTTGGGGGGGTGGATGCTGCAGGTCTGTGGATGCTGCTGACCCCCTGTGTGAGGAGGACGTAGCCTGGTTCTGGGATTCGCACTGGCTCCGTTCTTGGTTTCACCAGTGTCTTGTGGGGAGAGTGTGGATCGGGTCCTGCAGCTTGGGGGTGGCTGATGTTGCCCCCTTGAGGCCCAGAGCTGCTCACAGCCCCATGTCCTTGCAGGCAGACAACAGTTGGCGCCAGGAGCGGATCCGCAACGTGCCGCTGTGCAAGGAGGACTGCGAGTGGTGGTGGGAGGACTGCCAGGACGCCATCACCTGCAAAGAGAACTGGCACAAGGGCTGGAACTGGACCACAGGTCAGTGAGCTGCCGAGAGCCAACGCCTGCCTGCCGCAGGGTGGAGTTAGGCAACTTAGTGCAGCCTGGAGCAAGGGCCCCTGGCTGGAGGATGGGTCCCAACTTGCTGTGTGGGTTTGGGGCTGGTTTGGAGGCCTGGGAGATGGTTTATTAGAAGGACAGCAGCCATGTGACTAGCTACACGCCTTGTGTGGTGGGGCTGGGAGGAGAGCAGCAGACTGATGTCGTCTCGTCTGTTCTCTGTACTGTCCCCGCTGGGTTCGGAGTGGGCAGAGACCACCCCACCTGGCCCCATGGATGTTCACTGTACCAAGCGTAGCATCCAGCAAATCTGGGCATCACACAGCTGTGAAAAGAGTGGTTGTGGGGGTGGGCTGAGGCCAGGAAGTCCACCTCTTGGGTTGTCCAAATGGCTCAGCTGGAGACTCGGGGTCTTCCTCAGCTAGGCTGATTGCCCCTTGTAGAGAGTGGTGGACGTACTGGATGTGCTCCATTGTCCCCCAGCTTCCGAAAGGTGTTCTGATCCAGTGAAGGTGGGGGCTCTCCAATGAGAGGGATCGCCCTGGCCTCCTTCCACGGCTGTGGTTTGCCTGGCAGAGGAGCCGGTGACGTGAAGGACCCAAAGCTGTGGATTTTCATGTACCTTGAACGGGACTCGGCACTGTGGCAGGTGCCAACTCAGTCACAGCTTGCTCACGGCCACCCTCTCTCCTTCTCCAGGGACCAACCGATGCCCCCGCGGCTCCAGGTGCCAGCCATTCAGGTACGTCTTCCCCCTGCCGGCGGACTTGTGCGAGAAGATCTGGACCAACTCGTACAAATACACCACGGAGCACCGAGGCAGCGGGCGCTGCATCCAGATGTGGTTCGACCCTGCCAATGGGAACCCCAACGTGGCTGTGGCCAAGTACTATGCCCAGAACGGGGCGGACGCCTCTCCTGTGCTGTGGGCTGTCCTGCTGCTGCCTCCTGCTTGCTGGTCCCTGCTCTGAGGAGCTGCTGGGCCTCGCTTTTCTGGGGTGGAGGGGTCTGGAAGAGGAAGCACTTGGGGCTGGCTGAGAGGGGCCCAAGCTGCAGTCCCACTAGCTGGTCTGACTCTGGCAGCTCCGCTGGCTTCTCTGGCAAATATTTCTGCTCTGGGCACCGGTTGTGTTCACCTGCTGTGGGCTCTGGATTTAGGATTCTCTGCCGCTGCTTCTGGCCCAGACACAACGCAGCAGAACCAGATTAGTTCCCTCCCCGGCCGTGCGCACGCACACTCTGAATGTCACTCCATGATTTCACTGTCTCTTCCCTGGCCGCACTCCTCTCTTCCATAGGCACGATGGGCATCATAGCCCTCTAGCAGGCAGTAACTCCCTGGCGAGGTGCATTTATTCTATCAGGCTCCAGCGCAGGCGTCCTCTATCACCAGCTGGCCAGTGCCCCTCCAGTAACTGGGTGCAAAAAATGGTGGCCTAACTAATGTTCCCCCTCCTTGGTGCTGCTGGACGAGGGTGTTGTTCACCCTCCCTGGCGCTGCTGGACAAGGGCGTTGTGGGCAAGCAGGGAGGAGGGGAGCGGAGGGTAAACTCTAAGTGTAAGGCATTTGAAAGGAGAACGAGGCTACGGCCCTCATCCACCCTTACTCAGTCTCCAAGCCCCAGGGGCTAGTGTAGGCTCCTTTATCCGATCCGGCGCTGCAGGGAAATAGGGCTGTTCTGTCCCTCCCCCAGCTCCCAGCCTGCCCTGCTCTCTGCTTCTGCACAGGGGCTCACTTTAAATGGGGAGGTGTCCGCTGGGAGAGGGGCTGGAAGGAGCCCCAAGTGAGTATAGATATGTAATACTGCCGTCTTCCTCTCCCCTTGCTCTCCTGTCCGGCCTCCCTCCCTGGGCCGGGGAGGGAGTCTGGGTTCCTGGCTCTGCTGTTAACATGGGGCAAACTGGAAGCTTGGCCTGGGATGGCAGGAATGCTCCTAGCTCCAGCTGTTGGCCAGAGTCAGTGTCCTGGGCTACCTGCTCTGTGATTGTGTGATGCCGGGGGCTCTCCTGCCATTCCTACCCCAGGGGCACAAGGGTAGCTGCCGGGAAGGGAGACCGGGCCTGTGTACAGCATCCTGACACAATAAACTGTTCCAGCCCTGCTCTGTGTCTGTCTCCTCCTTGACAATGGAAAGACCCTGGTGCTGGGAAGGTTCCTGCTGGCCTTCAGGGTCCCTGCCTCCTGGGTATCTTTGCCCCGGAGCTGGGAGCTGGTCCTGGATAGCATCTGTTCTAATAAGAGTGGAGCTGAGCCTGGCTCCAGTCCCTGCTTGCTGCCCTGAATGCTTTGGCTTCAGCTCTGCTTCATGCTGATACGTTCTGCATCCTCTTCTCCCTAGGGCCAGGACCCTTCTCTGCCTGGCTTCCTTTCCCCCCGGCAATCCTACACCCATAAGGGGCCAAGGGCATCTCCCCTGGGTTACTGAGTGGTGTTCATGAAGCAGCAGCCCCTCAGCCCCGGCTGGGAGGGCCACAAGTTGGTTTTTGTCCCACACTGGGCTGAAAGCAGAACCTTTTCACCCCTGGCAGAAGTGACTTGTCAAACCAGCTGCGTCTTCCCCCAGAAGCTGGAGTTCTTGGGGCAGAGGGGGTGAGTGCAGAGCTGTGTGCCCCTCACCCGCTCCACCTAGTGAAACAACTGCGAAAACTTTGTTCTGCCCAGCTGTGGGGCAGCCGTCTTTGATGCCAGCCAGAGATGAGAACTTCTGCCCCGCTTTCCCCACTGGTGAAAGATGCTGTCAGGGCTGGTCTTTGCATGCACTGGAGCTTGGGGGACGAGGCTATTACCCCGGGCCGTGCCCACCAGCCTGGTTTCCCGTGCCTGCTGGGGAGGGAGTAGCTACGCTGGTCAAAGCTCTGTCAACCAAGCGCAGTCTCTCCCCGCTACACTGCGTGGGGTGCGCTCTGCCTGCTGTAATGACACCACTAACGTTCTCCCCGTTAACTGGGTCTCAGAGACAACGGCTGCCTCCAACCAACCTGCTTTCCTTCCCCAACACCCCCCGTGCTGTTACCTTGGCCCCCGCCGACGGGAGTGGGGACGGAAGAGAACCGATGTGTGTGGCTGGGCTGAGCAAACCTCTCTCTCATCTCCCCCCTTGTGGACAGGCAGCAGCTTGTTCCACTGGACCCGACCCTGCGTGTGCCCAAGCCCCCGGCTGCAGGCATTGCCTCGAGCTGTGGCCTGGCCCGTGTACTCGGAGCAGCAGGCTCCCTGTTCTCTACGCCCAAAGGCCTCCTAATCCTCCCGCAGCTCCGTCTTCCGGAGCCAAACACACGTCTTGCAGGATCGTTACCTTTCCAGAGTAACGTGTAAGGTATGGACGGAAAGTCGTGACTCTTGATCAATGTGAGAGGAATATAGGGGTAGACCTGGGGTCTGGGGTGGACATATTGCAAGAAGACAGAGCTGGCCCAGCCCAGAGGAGAGGGTCTGAGAGGCTGACAGGCCGTGGTTCTCAGGAGCTGACCCCAGCCACCAGGGGCAATGCTCCTTCTCTAGGGGCAAGGGGTAGCCAGGTGCCCTACGAACCATCCCAGCTCCATGCACTGGTTTGCTATTGTAGGATCGCTTTGGGGGGGGGGGCCACAATGGTGGGGCACTGGACTGACCCCACAGGTTCATTATCCCCAGACTGAATACTGGGGGCGTCCTGCCTTGCTTCCATTCCTCCCGCTGCCACCTGGGAACTCCTGTCTCTGGCGAGCTTTTCCTCAATTCACAGCTCACACCTTCCTGCCCCACTTGGCCCAAACGGGGGGCGGGACTCAGAGGAAGTTGCGGTGTCCCTACTTCCTTCTCCTCCTCCTCCCCCCCCCCCCCCCCCCCGGCGGGGGGGGGGGCGCGCGGGGGGGGGGGCCGGAGGCCCTCCCCCCCCCCCCCCCCCCCCCCCCCCCCAGGAGATCTGCAGCTGCCAACCTCGGTCTCAGGCCGGAGCTGGAGTCTAAAATACACCGTGCAGCTCCTCTTTCCGAGCGAGGATTCACTCGAGTGCTTCCCGCAGCTGCCTTTTGAAATCTTGCCTTCCTCTTTCTCTTGTGTCTGATTTACATTCTGCATGGCTGTGGCGTGGACTGTTTCACTGGGGAAACAGCTGGAGGACAGAAAGAGAAACAAGCCAGGGCCCTGGGACAGCTTCAGATCCTTCACATCCATGGCCCGAGCCCCCCACCTTGGGCACTGTCTCCAGGAACGGAGCCCTGCCCGGCTGGCGGGAGACCTGCACTCTGGTCTGCTGAGGCTGGGGGCAGCCAGCACGTTTGGGCATGTGTTGCGGGGGGGTAATCAGAGGCATGTGACTGCAGCAAGTGTAGACTTTCCTGGGCAAGCTTTGATTTCGCTAGCTCCACAACAGCTGTAACAATTGCACCGAATCTCAATGACACCGGCTGGCCCCTCCTGCCCAGGACCTGGGCACCGGCTTGAGCGTCTGGGTCCGTAGGTAGCTAGATTATCGCTGCCTGGGTTCGTCTCCACACAGTTACATGCAGTGTGGACGCGGAGCTCTCTTGTAGAGACAGCTGAGACCTCGTCTGCACGTGTCCAGCCCCCTACACAATAAGCAATACCAATAAAAGGGCAGATTCTCCACTATCCCTGTGTCCCACCCCACACAGCTATGCTGGCAGCGGTGCAAAAGGGTGACCTGGCCGAATTCACTGCTCCTGTAACTGAGTGTATTGACTTCATGCCTGGAGGAGGGGTGGCGTAGCGGGGACCACCACCCCTCAGGCAGCCATGGCTCGCGCCCTCTGGTTGGGAGGCAGCATGGGTGGGGGAGGCCTGTCCGGGGCTCTTCTGCTGGGGAAGGGAATCAAGAGAGATCAAAGAGGTGCACAATCCCTGGGACCCAGGGGAGGGAATTTCCACCTCCCTGCAGACTGCTGGGCTGTGGCTTCCCCTCTCCCTCCCCTGGGTGAAGGTGTTTGCAGCAAGGGAGAGGAAGGTTTTGTGTCACAGGAGACCGTCACACCCCTTCTGGGGTGCAAAATGCAACGTATGCAAGCACCACCCCTTTGTATTGCAATAGGATTAAAGAGGGGGGTCTATTTGTAGAGCACAGGGACAGGCTCGTAGCTGCTCTCCTAGGGTGGGGGCCACACGGTAATCACAGAGGCATGTGGCTGCAGCAGATTGGCCCCAAGACAATCTCCCAGCAGGCCCCTCCTCCGAGCCAGTCCCATAGCCTCACCCCAATGTGGCACTAGTGGGGCTCTCTGAGGCTGGCAAGGGATGGCCATTTGGGTGAGATGCCCACCCAAGGCCCGGACTGCGTGTAGCTGTTGTTATTAATTCTCACCCGTCTTTCTGAGGAGTGCCGTGCCTGGCAACTCTTTCCATACAAGGACTGAGCAACCCTACATCTTTTCTTGCAGTTTCAACTCATGTTTTTCTTCACTTCCTGTCTCAAACTGGTATTATAATATGGAAACAAACTGCAGGATCCCATGCCCGCTTCCTCACCCCAGGATCCTTCCCGGTTTGTCCTGGAAGCTCCAGGAATGAAAGATGAATCTTTAATTAAAGAGAATGTTATGTGATGAAATGTTCAGGAATACCGCCAAAGTTGGCAACGCCCAGGCCGTTCTGTCTTCTCTTGCTCCTACGCGCCTGTGAATAGCTACTGTTTTTGTGTACTGACCAGTCAAGATGGTCACATTTTTTCCACTCCATTTTTCCAAAAGAAACCCCAAAAAACCAGAAACCCTCCTCTTTTCTCCAAACAGAAACTTCCCCATGAAATGTTTGGTTCTGACCATTTTTTTCCTTTCTTTTTAGGTGGGGGCTGGTGTTTTGTTGAAAAGCACTTGGTTTTTAGTAAAACAAAGATTTCAGCCACTTGAGCAAAGTTTCCCGGTAAACCCACAACTGCCCAACTCGCCAAATTTTTTTCACTTTAGTTTGTTTGTTTGCTTTGCAGCTTTTTTTTTTTTGGCTTTTCAACAAAATCCTGAGGAATTTGGAAAGAAGAATTTTGATTAAAATTTCATCCACATTTGTCATGGGAGGAAATCACCCATTTCCTGCCTCGCTGCTATAGTGGTGAGCATATTGTCAGCACTAAACAAATACAAAGTACAATTATTCATTTACCAGCGTCTTGTGCCGCTAACCAAGAGCGAGGCCTACTGAGTTAGCTGTGTTCTGCACAAACATGTCAGAAGACGCTTCCTATTACGAAGAGTCTGCAAGCTAAATAGACAAGCCAGAACTATTCTCTTCCTTTTACAGAAGAGAAACCAAAGCACAGTGCATAAGTGATTTGTCCCAGGTCATGCACGCAGGGGCTGGGCGGTGATTAGGCAGGTCCTAGAAGCCCCCAAATTTGTGTTTTTAGAGCGAATCTTTAGTTCTTACATTTTGTAAAAAAATAAAGACAGTAGAACCGTTTCTCTGAGCTCCTATCGTCCGGCTCTCCACATTAACCAACCCTCTGCCATGGGGGTTGACAGCTGCGGGGTGGTCAGCCCCCCCGCAACCGTGGCTGGTGGTTCTGTTAATACCGGATAATGAAGGCTCAGATAAATGAGATCCACCAGTATCTCAATAAACCATTGTTTTCAACCGGTACCTAAATATATATTGTGGCTGGGAACCTACATTTCAGCCTTTCATTTTAATAGTGGAAAACCACTGATTTTTATGGGGTTTTACTGGAGAATTTTTATTCTTTTAATCAGAGAAAACTAGGACCCCTGGAAAGAAAGACAAAGACTCATTGTTTGTTTTGCTGACCTAGACTAACGTGGCTCCCCCTTTGGAACCAGGACCCCTGGGGATAGGCGGCCACGGCAATCCACCCCAGAGGCAGCTGCAGTTATAAACCCCTTTAAACACAAGGGCTTTGGGATCCAGCCTTCTTGATGGAAGGTGACTGTACAAGAGAGACAAGGTGGCGGGGGCAATACGGTGGAGGTGAGAGAGGCACGCTTTGGCGCTGACACGGAGCTCTTAGGTCTATAAAGTTGATTCTTCCTTAAGCCAGGGGTTTTCAAACTTTTTTTACTCTGGACCCAGTTGAAAAAAAAAAATCATTTACGCCCGCCACCGAACAATTACATCTTTGAGCAATGCATTGCAGTCTTTAGCAGTGGCAGCAGGAGGTGCCGCGACCCAATGCCCGAGGGTCTGGGACCAAAACGGACGTTTTCAAACCACTGCCTTCCTTCTGAGAATGCACCAGGACAGGAGCCAAAGACCCGGCTCTGCCCCTTTAAGAGCTTTCACCAGTTGCCAGGCAAGGCTGCCCTGGGAAGTTTATTCATTACTTTTTATGCCACTAGCTACATTTTTTGGCCTGGGGGGTTGTGTTTTCCCTCCCTCTCCAGGCAGGCCGGGCAGGCATGCTCCGAAGGAAGAAGAGGACTCCATTTAGCAGGAAGAGATGAAGAGAGGTGCTCCCTGCTGGGCCTGCTAGAAAAAGGAGCCGGGGGGGGGGGCCATTCCCGCCCACTCGCAGACTAGAGCTGGGCGAATTGACACGGCGAAGTGAACTGGTCCCAGTTTGCAGAGCGGGGAGGGGACAAGGGCGGCTGGAGGCACTTCTCCCCCCGCAGGAAAGTGGCGATGGGATCTCAGGGCAGCTCCCAGGCAAACTTTGCAGCAGCGGCAGCAGCAGGCGGCAGGGCGGAAAAGCCAGAGGCTGGTTTCTCGGGCTAGGCTGGTCGGCGCTGCCCTCTCCTTCTGGGGAAGGACAAACCCAGCAACACACACACACACCAGCCGGCGGCCGCTTTTGTTTGCTCAGAAACAACTTTCCCGAGCGCCGCCCCGGCCGCTGAATGTGCCTTTGTGCCGGGGAAGGGTCCGCGCCCCCCCGGGTGATGCTGGAGGAGCCGCGGCGGATCGCTGGCGCGGAGCAGGACTTCCTGCAGGCGGCGGTGCCCAGCCCCCGCGGGCTCCCCCCGGCCCCTTCTTCCCCTTTTCTTCCGCCGCCGCAGCAGGAAACTTTCCTTCCCCGCGCGTGGGTGGGAACCGCCGCAGCCTGCAGCGCTCGGACTTCGGAGCCGGGTCCCGGCCGCTCCTCGCCCGCCCCGAGCCCGGCGCGTCCCCAGCTCCGCTCTGGGCCCCGCGGGGGATGTTAGCGCTGGGCCGGGCCGGGCTGCGGGCGCGTCTCTTCCTGGCCCGGGAGCCGCGGAGGTACGGGGCTCCCCTGCGCCCTTGACTGGGGGGG